>BLBF01002740.1:0-14122 GCA_015471245.1 Laticauda colubrina
CGCTCTTTCTTGTTTGTGAGCAAACGGTGGACCTCGTCGTCCTCCTCGCTTGATTCGTTTGTTTCGCCCGACTCTTCATAATGGGTCGTTGTGGTAGGATGTTATTTCTCTTTGGCTGATGTTTCATCGCCGTGCGTGTTCATTTTCTTAAAAGTCACTGCGGATTTTTTCGTAGCTTCAGCGGCTGTGGCTTCCGCAATGGCTTCGGTAACGGTGATGTTGGGCTTGTTGAGCATTTTACTCTGTGCGGTTGAGTCTCTCAGGCCCAACACCACGCGATCTCTCATTGCCTCGTCTATGTTTGAGAATTCACACTCACCCCCAATTTGTCTGAGTGCAGCGACGAAGTTGGCAACGGTTTCTCCCTCTCTCTGGTCTCTTCGGTAGAATTCGTGTCGCTTTATTAAATTAGACACCATCGGGGCGTAGTGTGCTTTCAGAAGTCTCTGTAATTCTGTCCACGTTAATTGTTTAACGTCCCGAGGCTTGGCGAGGGCTTTTGCCATTTTAAAGACGGTTGTTCCGCAGTGCGTCAGGAACACGGCTCTCTTTCGTTGTTCGGAAATGCCTTCCATTTCGTTGCTCTCCAAGTACATTTGGAAGCGATCAGCATAGGAATCCCAATCCTCTTCGTTGGGATTGAAGGGTGCGGGCGGTGCGTTGTTTCCAGACATCTTAGTTGCAGTCTGGGCTTCTATCACCACGTGCAGGTTTTGTTCCGTTCAGGACGATCCCATCCCACCTTCGTCGCCAGTGTTTTGTTTGGAAAACACACGAGGTAGACCGGGTTCCAACAACAAATACTTTTATTATCAACAGTTAGTAACGGAACGCCGGCTGAAGCCGGGGCCAGCCCTTTTATACAGGCTGGCTTGCCTGCTTGCAGCCAATGGCAGCTATTTAGATTTGCCGCCTTTTTGGTATCTCTTTGGATTGGTTCCTAGTGAACCAATCCACTGTTCTTTTCCTTAGCCAATCAGAATGGTAGGTTTGGAGTCATCCACTTTATATACAGAACAACTTCCTTGCCATCTTATCTCTTTAAAGCAGGGGTCGCCAACCTTTTGGACCTCAGGGACCACCAAACCCATAATTTTAGATCCCAGGGACCACTAACCGGTTCTGTGGGCATGGCCTAATTTGTGGGTGTGGCTGGCTGGGCATGGCTTGTATGTAAATATTATAAATATTGAATTTTTTATGAAAAAAAGAGCAACTTTTACCCAAAATCAGGCAAAGCAGGCAGATTGAGTTGCTCACAGAATCATTCAGAATCTATCTGCCACTGCTAGCTCAGTCTGTCACATCAAATTTGCTTGCGAGCAAACTCACAAATTTAACTCACAACACACCATGCATGTAAATTGTTCAGAAAACACACGAGGTAGACCGGGTTCCAACAACAAATGCTTTATTCTTTAACTAGTCAGTAAATAGGAACACTTGGCTGAAGCCGAGGCCAGCCTTTTATAAGCAGGCCTGGCTTGCCTGCTTGTAGCCAATGGCAGTTGCTTAAATTTGCCGCCTTTCAGCAGCTCTTTGGATTGGTTCCTAGTGAACCAATCCAATGCTTAGTTTATTTGACCAATCAGGTTTGCAGATTTGGAGTCACCCAATTTACATATAGAACACCCCTCCCCTCTTAGTTCAGTCCTACATGGTGACGTAGTCTCGCAGGTAAGTGGGGCTTTTCCAGACTCGACTTGACTTGCGCGGTTCATTCTTAGTGAAGACTTCGACTGGTTCGGATGGGGCTGCTGTGTCGTCCGTTCTTCTCCCTGGAACCATCTGGAAGGGTGAGTCAGCCATTTTACCGCCGCCTGAGTTTCTTAGGCTGGTGGTCTTGCCGCTCCCTCCCATTTCCTCCGGGCAGGTCGAGCTGGCCTGGCTGGCCCCTTCCAATGGGCTCTTCACGCAAGTCTCTCCAAACAGTGAGTCTTTTATTTGCTCTTTTTGTTCATATGTTTTATTGGTTTTATTTTTTAATGGTTCTTTCTATATTTCGGGATCGAAGCTGGTCTATGTGCCGCTTCCATTCCCTGCCATCATCTACTGTTAACCAGTAGGATTTGGGGCCTGTTATTTGGGTAATTTGTCCTGGTAGCCATGCTGGGTCCCCAGTGAAGTTTTTGGCGTAGACTAAATCGCCAATTCCAAATTTTCTAAACCGTGTAGAGGAGTCGGGGGGGTTTTCTGGCGTGAATTCTGGGTGCAATCTATCAAGGTGTGACCTTAGTTTTCTCCCCATGAGTAGATCTGCTGGGGACTTGTTGGTTGTGGTACTGGGCATTATGTGCTGGAGTGTGAGTAATTGGTTTATTTTATGCTGTACATCTCCAGTGTCCATTTTTTCTAACCCTTCCTTTGTAAATCGGACCATTCTCTCTGCCCTACCGTTTGCAGCCGGATGGGCCGGCGCGGTTAGGGCATGTCTAATACCTAGGGAGGCTAGGTATTGTTCAAAGTGTAGGCTGGTCAGTTGTGGTCCATTATCGGACACGAGGACGTCCGGAATGCCATGGGTGGCAAAAAGGCTGTCCAGTTGTTTTATTACTAATTCAGTTGTTGTTGATGGCATAATTTTTACTTCTAACCAGTTAGAATAGGCGTTCACAACAATCAGAAAGGTATGTCCTTTAGTTGGACCAGCGAAATCGATGTGGATTTGTGACCAGGGGCCCCGTGGGATTTCCCAATCTCTAATGGGTGCTTTGGGTGGGGATGGTCTAATTGCTTGACATTTGTTACACGAGGTTACCCAGTATTCTATGTCCCTATCAATACCCGGCCACCAGACATAACTTCTAGCAAGGCTTTTCATTTTTACAATCCCCGGGTGACCTTCGTGTAGCATACTAAGTACCCTAGGTTGTAGTTTGTTAGGAATAACCACCCGATCACTCCACAGTAAACAACCTTTTTGAATAGAAAGTTCGGTTTGTCTGGTCCGGAAAGGTTTAAAGTTTTCAGTTTTTTGATTTTCTGGCCAGCCTTTACCTACCCAGTTAAGAACACGGGCAGTCAAAGAGTCTTTTGCGGTGGCTCTGGCGACATCATAAGCTGATATGGGTAGATCGGGGCAAGTCTCTATTTGTAATGCTGTCATCGCTGGTGCCGGGTCTTCTTCAGTCACTGGCAAGGGTGCTCTGCTTAAAGCGTCCGCATGTGAAATCTGTTTCCCCGGTTGGTGTGTCAGAGTGTATGAGTAGGCCGCTAGGAACTCTGACCATCTAGTCATTCTTGGGGAGAGGATATTTGGTGTAGGTTTGTTTCCCGCCAAAATTCCTATTACGGTTTGTGGTCTGTTATAATTTGAAAAGTCCGCCTGTATAGGTACTCATGGAAACGTTTCACTCCTGCGACAATTGCTAGTGCCTCTCTGTCCAATTGGCTGTAATTCCGCTCGGTTTTGGATAAAGTCCTTGAATAATATTCGACGGGCGCTTCTCTGCCATCAGGTAGTTGGTGGCTTAGGATGGCACCTACTCTGAATGGGGAGGCGTCGCAGGTCACTTTTAAGGGCAGTGTGTTGCTAAATTGAATGAGAACATTTGATGATGTTTGCAAGCTTTTAATTTTTTGGAAGGCTTGCTTTTCTCTGTAACCCCAAGTCCAAATTGCTTTCTTGTCTAAAAGACGGTGCAATGGTTCTGCTATAGTGGCCTTATTTGGCAGGAATACATTATAGAAGTTAATTAGTCCTAAAAAGGCTTGTAGTTCGGTGTTGTTTTTTGGTTCTGGTGCGTCTTTAATTGCTTTAATCTTTTTGTCTGTAGGGTGTATACCCTCTCCGTCTATTAAATAGCCCAGGAATTCGACGCTATTCTTAATTAGGCAACACTTTTCTCTTTTCACTTTGAGGCCAGATTCTCTGAACTTAGTTAGTACTTCTTTGAGTCTTTTTTTTAATTGGGTTTCATCTTTGGCTGAGATCAGGACGTCGTCAAAATATGGTACGACCCCTTGTATGCCATTTAGGAGGCATTCCATTAGACTCTGGAAAACGCCTGGGGCCACACTCACTCCAAATTGGAGTCGGTGACACTTGAATGCGCCCTTATGTGTGACTATAGTCTGGGCTTCAGCAGTTTCTGGGTCCACTGGGAGCTGTTGATAGGCTTGTGCTAGATCAAGTTTAGCAAAAACTTTTCCTTTTCCCAGGGAGTCAAACAAATGCTGGATTACAGGCACCGGGTATGCGCTTGGTTGTAATGCGTGGTTCAGGGTAGCCTTATACTCCCCACAGATTCTAACGGACCCGTCAGGTTTGACAGGTGTGACTATAGGTGTTTCCCACTTGGCATGGTCCACAGGTTCTAACACCCCTTGGGCTATTAATTTGTCCAGCTGTTCCTCTATTTTTGCCTTTAGTGCAAAAGGAACTCGCCTGGCTTTTATTTTTTGTGGGGCTATTTGGGGTTTTAAACTGAAAGAAATGGGATTTGCCCGATACAGTGAGCCGTCAAAAACGTCCTGGAATTCTCGGATGAGGTCGTCTTCCCATCCGGTTGTAGTCACTCGATCGATCCCGCTCATCCCGATGCCCAATGGCGCGAACCATTCGATGCCCAGGAGGCTTGGTCTGTCTCGGTCGACTATGGTCAGCGGTAGCACCTTGACGTTTTGTTTGTAGGCAACTCGGGAATGTCCCATGCCGACTACAGGGATTTGGTTTCCCTGGTAGTCCTTGAGAGTTAGGTGCTGCTTCTGTAATTCTTTGGGTTTGATATCTGGGACTAGCTGTTTTATTGTGTCCCACGATACCATGGAGAGGAAGGACCCCGAGTCCACTTCCATCTTGCAGTGCTTTCCTTCGATTTTTACAATGACTTTAACTTTCTTCCCGCTTTCCGTCTGAGCGCTTTCTATAGTGACAGTTTGGTGTGTATTGGCTCACTTCTCTTGTTGCCACTTTCTCTCAGCTCATTTAGGCTCAGCTTGTGTTGGGGAATTTCTGCGTCTTGTTGGGCTGTAGCTTTTTTTGTTCCTGCAGACTTTCTCAATATGCCCTCGTTTCTTGCAATGCCTGCAGATGGCATCGAGAAATCTGCATTCGGCTTGGGAATGGTTTCCTCCGCAGCCAGCGCACTCCTGCCAATTTCTTCTTTCGCGCTCTTTTCTGTTCGTGAGCAAACGGTGGACCTCGTCGTCTTCTTCGCTCGATTTGAATGTTTCGCCAGACTCTTCGTAGTGGGTTGTGGTGGCAGACTGCTTTCTGTCTTTGGTTGGGTTTGTTTCTTCGCTGTGTGTGTTCATCTTTTTCATTGTGACAGCTGATTTTTTCGCAGCTACAGCGGCTGTGGCTTCCGCGATGGCTTCGGTCACGGTGATGTTGGGCTTGTTGAGTAATTTACTCTGTGCGGTCGAGTCTCTCAGACCCAACACCACGCGATCTCTCATCGCTTTGTCAATGTTCAGGAAATCACACTCACCCCCTATTTGTCTAAGGGCAGCAACGAAATCGGCGACGGTCTCTCCCTCTCTCTGGTCTCTGCGGTAAAATTCGTGTCACTTTATTAAGTTTCACACCATCGGAGCGTAGTGTGCTTTGAGAATTCTTTGCAATTCTGGCCACGTTAGTTGTTTAACATCTCGGGGTTTTTCAAGGGCCTTTGCCATCTTGAAAACCGTTGGCCCGCAGTGAGTCAGGAACACAGCTCTCTTGCGTTGCTCTGAAATGTCTTCCATTTCATTGCTCTCCAAATACATCTGCAAGCGGTCTGCATAGGAATCCCAATCCTCTTCATTGGGATTGAAGGGTGCGGGTGGTGCGTTGTTTCCAGGCATCTTGGTTGTCATCTGGACTTCTTATCACCGCATGCAGGTTTTTTTTTTTCGTTCAGGACGATCCCATCCTCGTCGCCAGTGTTTTGTTCAGAAAACACACGAGGTAGACTGGGTTCCAACAACAAATGCTTTATTCTTTAAGTAGTCAGTAAATAGGAACACTTGGCTGAAGCCGAGGCCAGCCTTTTATACAGGCTGGCTTGCCTGCTTGTAGCCAATGACAGTTGCTTAAATTTGCCACCTTTCAGCAGCTCTTTGGATTGGTTCCTAGTGAACCAATCCAATGCTTAGTTTATTTGACCAATCAGGTTTGCAGATTTGGAGTCACCCAATTTACATATAGAACATAAATATTGAGTTTTTTTTATAAAAAAGAGCAACTTTTACCCAAAATCAGGCAAAGCAGGCAGATTGAGTTGCTCACAGAATCATTCAGAATCTATCTGCCATCGGTTAGCTCAGTCTCTCAAGTTTGCTTGCCGTGAGTCTGCACTGAATTTGCTTGTAAGCAAACCTTCAGTCCTTAGGGAGGTTTGGCTGTGCTGAGCCGAAGATCTAAAGACTAGCTAGAAAGCAAGAAATCCAACCATTTCCTACTTCCTAGCTAATCTAAATCTCCCAGCAAAGCAGAACAGATGATGGTCGGAAAAAGGAAAAATAGCAGTTTAACAGGCAAGTTTACCAGGGAAGGAGTGAGTGGGTGGGGAGGGTTCCCGAGGGCCATGTGGGCTTAGCAGCCTTGTGTTTCTGTGCAGCCTGGATTAATTGCTTTGGGGGGGGTGCTCTGGGGGTGAGATTTCTCTGAAGCCCACCAAAATTTTCTCATGGCCCACCGGTGGGCAGCCGCTGCTTTCGAGGACTGACTGTTTCCTTTTTCTTGTTATTTATATGTTGAAAAATAATATTATTCTTTAATAATATTTATATTATTGATACATTTATATTATTTATAGATATATAAAATTTATATATATGAAAAATAATATTTAATGGATTAATTTCAGCTTTAAATCACAGGACATAAACTTAGTAGTCTTCAAAATTTGAGTCCATTCGTTGAAAGGAATCAAGAGTTCCTAATTCTTTGTGTTATATTTTATAGATATTTTAAATTGTTCTTTTAGCTTTGAACAGAAAAAAGTAGGTTTAGATTCCGAGATTAAATTTTCTGTATAAATAACAGATATTTTAAAAGATGCTAAAGCAATAAGTGTAAAGTGAGCTATCAAAACATATTTAAACAGAATATATCTCAATTTTTGTTTTTGATGTTAAAACAATCTGTTCGCAGTTGCTCGAAAGACTAATTAAATTATAAAGTAATAATTAAACAATAATTGATTCACTGTACTTATATCCTTTTGTTCCCATTGTTTTCACTAAAACATATTACCATAAACATATTATTTTTATTTATTTTTAGAATAGAATTATGCCAGTGTTCATTGGTTCTGTATCAAAGTAACCTTATCACTTAACAGAGTCCAAATACTATTTGCAGAGTTGGGGATGCTAAATTATTCCTAATAAACTAATATGCCTAGTGATATTAGGCAAATATGAAAGGTTAAAACTCCCATGTGTCTTAAACAAATAACGAATTATTTGTTTAGGAAGGGAAATTCTAGGTGTTTTTTTACTTTCCCAATTAAATATACTCAAAATCTTATCAATATAATTAAATGGGGTGGAGGCATGAGGAATAAACATAGGTATCACTCTTAAAACATATAAGTCTAGAAATTATATTCATTTTAATTACATTACATTACTGACCAAATTAAAGGTATTCTATACCATTTATCAAAACCTAATGTAATTTGTCCCAGCACTATTTAGACATATTAATTTGGACAAATGTTAAAATATTATTAGGAATGCAGTATAAATCCACTAAATATTTAATAACATTGGTAGAATTCATAAATCAGTCATTGACACATGGTTTCATACGATTAAATTTTACTTATTAGGTATGGTAATAAAGAAGTGCAATTAAAAGTAAAATCAGTATTTCATTGACATAAGGAAAAACCTTGTATTCAAAAGAACCAGTCTTTATCTCACTTATATCAGAAACTAATCTAATTGGTATCACTGCTGGTTCTAAGACTAAATTAAAAAGTAAGAGATAATGGGTATCATGCAATTTGTAATAATTTAACAATAGGTGATTATTAATATATTGATCTCTATCAAAGAGAATATTGGGAATCTATATCTAATCATGACCTGTTTCTAAAGATTAATATGAACTGTATCAAAGACTTTTTTAACATTTAATTATATTAGCACTGAATTATTTTGTGTTATTGTTAACAAAGCTTGTATAAATTATGGAAAGCTAGTTGAGCTGAGTGAAAATATGTGACAAAACTTTATTGTAGTCTTGTAGCTAAAATATCAGTTAAGATTTTAGTGTCCATGTAAATTAATGATATAGGTTTATAATTGGTATATTGACTGGGATATTTCCCTGGTTTTAAAATCTGTATTATAGGTTTCATAAAATGAATCTGGTAATGTCCTGATTTTAACTGCTGTCTTTAAAAAGCCCTATGAAAACAGATGCACAAGATCTTTGAGCTCCTTATATGAAATACATCTGGGCCACTATTTTGCATCAACTGCATCAACATAAATATTATATTGGGGTGCTTCCTAAAACCTAAACAACTGTGTTCTGAAGATGTTAATCTTTGAAAAATCTTTCAAGACCAGCTCCTTGCCTAACTTATGGTCACAAGCCACGGTCATCTCCATCTTTAAAAAGGGAGACCCCAGCCTAGTTGAAAATTATAGACCAATCTCCTTATGCTGCATGACCTGTAAAGTCATGGAATCAATTTTAATCAATCCATTATCCTCCACTTAGAGGCATACAACCTACTCTCTAATAAACAATTTGATTTCAGAAAAAAACTATCCTGTAATCTGCAACTCTTACACTGCAAAAACATATGGACTACACAACTCGATCAGGGCAAAACAATCAACGCAATGTACATAGACTTCTGTAAAGCCTTTGATTCAGTGGTAAACGACAAACTATCCTAAAACTAAAATCTTATGATATCTCTGGACAACTGCATAACTGGATGGAAGCATTCCTGTCAAGCAGACAACAAATGGTCAAAACTGGGAGTATCCTATCAAATTCTGTACTTGTCAATAGTGTGTCCCCCAAGGCAGTGTTCTAGGACCAACTCTCTTCATACTCTACATAAATGACCTCTGTGAGGTCATTAAGAGCAGCTGTGTTCTCTTCGCTGATGATGTAAAGCTATTCAACACCACCAACAATACTGCTACCCTTCAAAAAGATATTGACAATGTATCAGAATGTCAAACAAATGGCAACTTCAAATCTCAACAAATAAATGCTCTGTCATATTGGCAAAAAAAATCAGAAAATAAAATACAAGCTGAATAGTCATGACCTTGTTGATGATCCAAGCTCTGTAAAGGACCTTGGAATACTCATCTCTAATGATCTAAGTGTAAGAGCCACTGTAACTACATAGCCAAAAAGGCATTAAGAGTTGTTAACCTAATCCTACATAGCTTTTTCTCTGGTAATATCAAACTACAAACAACAGCATACAAAACATTCGCTAGACCAATACTCGAATACAGCTCATCAGTCTGGAACCCACATTATGTATCTGATATTAAAGGCCCTGTCACACTGCCCAACGGATGCAAAACGTTAGTAAAAAGGACACAACGGATGAGAAAAATGTTCCATCCGTTGTTATCCGCTCTCAAAAGAGGCAAAAATTTGCATAACCAGAGCGGACAACATGGAAAGGAACGGACACGGGGAGGACGCAGAGTGGATGGAAAGCGGATGCGGAACGGAAGCCTAGCAGATGGAAGCGGATGGGAGCAGATGGCACATCCGCTAGGCTTCCGGGGGGCCGCAGCAAAGCGGACGCGGAACGGATACAGTGGATGCAAAGCGGATGCAGAGCGGATAAAGCGGATGCAGAGCAGAAGCCCAGTGGATGCACAGCGGAAGCCTAACGGATGCCGAGCGTTAATTGCGCATGCAGGGAGGATGCATTGCGTAAGCCCTGCGGATATAAAGGGAAGCAGCTCGGAAGCAGGTCACCATTCGGAGGAAAGACCTGCTGCCGGATGGATTGACAGCCTTACCTGCCCTGCCTGCATGCCTGCCTGCAAGCCTTGCTGCAAGCCCTGCTGTCTGCCTGCCTGCCAGCCTTGCTGCCAGCCTCCCTGCCAACCTTGCTGCCAGCCTCCCTGCCAGCCTTGCTGCCTGCCTGCCTGCCAGCCTTGCTGCCAGCCTGCCTTCCAGCCTCCCTGCAAGCCAGTCTGCATGCCAGCCTTGGTTCCTGCCTGCCTGCCAGCCTTCCTGCCAGCCTTGGTGCCTGCCTTCCTGCCAGCCTTGGTTCCTGCCTGCCTGCCAGCCTTCCTGCCAGCCTTGGTGCCTGCCTTCCTGCCAGCCTTCCTGCCAGCCTTGGTGCCTGCCTTCCTGGCAGCCTTGGTGCCAGCCTTACTGCCAGCCTTGGTGCCTGCCTGCCTGCCAGCCTTCCTGCCAGTCTTGGTGCCTGCCTGCCAGCCTTCCTGCCAGCCTTGCTTCCAGCCTCCCTGCCAGCCTTGCTGTCTGCCTGCCTGCCAGCCTTCCTGGCAGCCTTAGTGCCAGCCTTCATGCCAGCCTTGGTGCCTGCCTGCCTGCCAACCTTCCTGCCAGCCTTGGTGACTGCCTGCCAGCCTTGCTGCCAGCCTCCCTGCCAGCCTTGCTGTCTGCCTGCCTGCCAGCCTTCCTGCCAGCCTTGGTGCCTGCCTGCCTGCGAGCCTTGGTTCCTGCCTGCCTGCCAGCCTTCCTGCCAGCCTTGGTTCCTGCCAGCCTCCCTGCCAGCCAGCAACCCCACAACCATGGGGAAGAACAGAAAGCTTCAGCCATCTGCTGCCAGCCCTGGCAAGAGGGACAGGGCTACCATCCCGCCCCCTGGCCCTCACTCTGCTTCTGCTGGGGCTTCTGTAGCACGGGCTCGCTCTTCTGGGGCTGGGGCTTCTGCTGCTTCTGTTTCTGGAGGAGCTGATGATGCTGCTTCTGGCGGTGGTGCTTCTGCTGGTGCTATCTCTGCTGATGCTGCACCCCAATGGCGCTTCAGACAAGCACTCCAGCACCAGCCACCACCACAGCACCTGGACCCTTCACCCCTGAGACTGAGCAAACAAGAGGAGTGCCAGAGACTGGCTGGCTGGCTACCTGTGGACTTTATTTGGGCACTTAACTTGGGTCATTTTTCTTTTATAGCTTGTTGTTAATAAAGTCTATATTTGATTTACACACTTGCCTCATTTGTTTTTTTTAATATAGTCTTGGTGGAAACTTTAAAAAATGGTTTAAGCCTTTGCATGTTTGTGGGATGGGTAAGGATAGCAATGGGGTGGGCAGGGATACCTTTGGAATGGGTAATAGCTGTGGGATAGATAAACCTCCAGTGTAAGCATCGTGGGACTGTATGGTCCACCCTCCCAGGTGCCACACCTATGGCCCTTCATTATCAATAACAATTTAATCATTGATCCACACATGTCAACATAAACACAACTCTTTATTAAATGCCCTGTTCATTGTAGGGCCACCCGACATACATGGCCCAATCTCATCCGTGTGATGAGACATGCTGAAGGAAGCATCCATTAAGCATCTATCATCCTGTCTTGCCACTCCACCGCTCCAGCTGGGGAGTTGCACCAGTGTTTCAGGAGGTTGCGCTGCTTCTTCCCTTCACGTGAGGCTCTGTTGGAGCCTTGCACATCCTGAGTGTCTATCAAGTTTTGCCCTTGCCTCCATTCACCAGGCTCCATGTCCCCATTGCTTTGTTGGAGGTCCATGAGCCTGTTCTGCAAGACTGGGTAGCGGGTGCGCATGAGATTGTGCAGGATGCAGCAAGATTCCACGATCCTCCTCACGGTCTCTGGGCAATGCTGCATGGTGGTGAGAAGTATCTGGAACCTGTTGGCCAGGATGCCAAAGGCGTTCTCCACCACCCGCCTTGCCCTGGACAGCCTGTAGTTGAAGATCCTCTCTTCACGGGTGAGGAGTCTGGAGGTGTAGGGCTTCATGAGGTAGGTTCTGAGGGAGAAGGCGTCATCCCCCATGATGAAGTAGGGCACATCTTGCATGCCGGGGGTCTGGATCTGGGAAGCCCACGATGAGGTTGCATTCCAGCCCCTCCTTGAGGTCACTGGCATTGTATACCTGGGCATCTGAAGCTGACCCGTTGCCTGAAGCATCGATGTACATGAACTTGTAGTCAGCATCGACCATGGCGAAGAGGATGATGCTGAAGAAGCCCTTGTAGTTGTGATAAGAAGACCCTGAGTTGGCTGGCGCTTTGCACGTGCTTGCCATCGATGGCTCCAACGGTGTGGGGAAAGTTCCACCTCTGATACCACTGCTCTGCAACTTTCTTCCATTCTTCTTCAGTGGAGGGGCACTGGAGGAGCTCCTCCTTGTATTCTTCGATGATGGCCTACACCACTTCTCTGACCACAATGCTGATGGTGTTGTGTGGCACCCTCCAGCCGTACTGCATGCTCCTGTAGGTGGTCCCTGAGGCCAGGTGGCGCAGAGTGAGTGCCACCTTGAGCCCAGGGTCCAGGCTGGGCCGGCAGTTGGTGTTTTCCTTGGTCAACCTGGGTGTCAGCCGCTGCACAACTTCGTCAAGCATGGCTGGAGGCATCCTCATGAAGTTCTGGAATGCCCGAGTGTCTTCGTTCCTGAGCTCCACCATCAGCTTGTTGTACAGTCCGTCCTCTGCTCTTCTGGTGAACCATCTTCGTACCCAGATGCTTCTTGGCCGCCTCTTTTTCTTCCCATAGTAGAGTTCACAGAGCCTGTAGATGGCTTCACACTGTTGCAGAACGATGGTGGCTGCCAAAAGGACTTTGTTATGATCCACAGTGGACATGACTGGATGCTCTGGAAGAGCAAGAGTCAGATGAAGGCTGCAGAGGTCTGCACAGCAGGGCTGCTGGTCTGAAAGTGAGATCCAGGTGAGTTGCTCCCCCTTTTTATAGGCAATATAGGTTTTCCCCTATGTGTCCCTTTGCATCCTCTAGGCATCCTCTAGACATCCTTAATATCTGAGATAGGTCCCCTCTGCGGACGTTTTTTCCATTTTAAATGCTTTCTTTGCGAGCTGCATCCGCTTTCATCTGTTCTGCATCCGTTCTGCATCCATTCTGCATCCGTTCTGCATCCATTCTGCGTCCGTTCTGCTTCCTCCCTGTGTCCGAGCGGATGCGAGTTGCGCGGATGCATAACAGATGCCTAGTGGATATAGCGGATGCGTAAAGGATGCGTAACGGATGCCTAGCGGATGCAGAAGGGATGCATTGGATACATTTTCCACGCAAAAGGTTTGAGCAACTCAAAACCCTCTGAGCGGATGAAACGTCAATAGATGGATGCTGGATGGATAAAGAGGAAGCAAACGTATGCAGTGAGTACAAAATGGAAGCATCGCGTTAACCAACAGATGGCAAGTGTTTTTCTCCGTTTTACATCCTCTTTCCAACCGTTGGTGCAGTGTGACAGGGGCTTAACACAGTTGAGAAAGTCCAGAATATTTCACAAGAAGAGTTTCTACTCCTCTACTTGTTGTAGAATACTTTATGCCACCAGACTTGAAATTCTAGACCTAGAAAACCTTGAATTACGCTGTCTTTGGTCTGACCTAAGTATGGTATATAAAATCATACATTGGAATGACTTATCTGTCAATGAATACTTCAGTTTCAACCAGAACAACACAAGAGCAAACAATACATACAAACTCAAGGTTAATTGCACCAAACTTGATTGTAGGAAATACGACTTCAGCAACAGAGTATTCAATGTCTGGAATACTCTACCTGACTCTGTGGTTTCTTCCCCAAATCCCAAAAACTTTAACCTTAGACTGTCTACTATTGACCTCACCCCTTTCCTAAGAGGTCTGTAGGGGGCATGCATAAGCGCACCCACTTGCCTACCATCCCTGTCCTATTGTTTCTTTTATTTTTCTTATCTGTATCCATTTCATGTATTCATCACTATTGTTAGGGATAACATTGTTTACCCTAACTGGTTTAGGTGAAATAATAACTATGAATCATAGTTGGTGTATGTTAAAGTGTCTGCAGCTTTAACTGTGGGAGTGGTTATGAAAACACTATAAAAGTAGCCAGTCTACAGCTTGCTCACTCTGGCTTTGATGATCCCTGATTACTGCTTGGAATCAAGACTGCATAGCTCGAACGGGAGAGACAACAAAGGACTGATTTGTAAGTGAACTGACATAGGATATTCTACATG
>BLBF01002751.1:0-15962 GCA_015471245.1 Laticauda colubrina
CCTGCCAAATTACAGCCCAGGGTACTTAAGCTGTTACATGAAGGGCACCCGGGAATGGTTAAGATGAAAAGCCTTGCCAGAAGTTATGTGTGGTGGCCGGGTATTGATAAGGACATAGAGTATTGGGTAAGCTCATGCCACAAATGCCAGGCAATTAGACCATCCCCACCAAAGGCACCCGTTAAGGACTGGGAAACCCCTCGAGGACCGTGGTCAAGAATACACATTGACTTCGCGGGGCCTACCAAGGGGCATACCTTTCTGATTGTCGTTGATGCCTATTCCAATTGGCTTGAAGTAAAAATTATGCCATCAACGACAACAGAAGCTGTAATAAAGAAACTGGACAGCCTGTTTGCCACCCATGGCATACCGGACATTCTCGTCTCAGATAACGGGCCACAACTAACCAGCATACCATTTGAGCAATACCTAGCTTCCCTAGGTATAAGACATGCACTAACCGCGCCGGCTCACCCGGCTGCGAACGGCAGGGCTGAGAGAATGGTCCGGTTTACCAAAGAAGGGTTGGAACGAATGGACGCTGGAGATATCCAACAAAAAGTAAACTGTTTGCTCACACTCCAGCACATAACGCCCAGTACTATAACAAATAAGTCACCAGCAGAATTACTCATGGGGCGAAAATTAAGATCTCACCTGGATAGGTTACACCCAAATTTTACCCCAGAAAACCCCCCTGACTCCTCTACACGGTTCAGACAATTTGAAACAGACGATTTGGTATACGCCAAAAACTTCACCGGGGACCCGGTATGGCTACCAGGGCAAATTATCCAAATTACAGGCCCCAAATCCTACCGAGTAAAATTAGACGATGGCAGGGAATGGAAGCAGCACATAGACCAGCTTCGATCTCGAATTATAGAAAGAACCACAGACTTACAAACATTCACAAAAAAAACCGGCGAAATGCAAACCAAGGTGGGGGGGGAAAGGCGAGAAACAAATAAAGAACTGTTTAAAACTAAACCTAATATTCAATACGAACAAAAAGAGCCAATAAAAGACTCACCGTTTGAAGAGACTTGCGGAAAGAGACCATCGGAAGGGGCCAGCCAAGCCAGCTCGACCTGCCCCGAGGAAACGGGAGGGAGCGGCAAAACCGCCGGCCTAAGAAACTCAGGCGGCGGTAAAATGGCTGACTCACCCTTCCAGACGGTTCCAGGGAGAAGGACGGACGACACAGCAGCCCCATCCGAACCGGTCGAAGTCTTCACTGAGAATGAACCGCGCAGGTCAAGTCGAGTCCGGAAAAGCCCCACCTACCTGCGAGACTACGTCATCACGTAGGACTGAACTAAGGGGGGAGGGGTGTTCTGTATGTAAAGTGGATGACTCCAAATCTACAAACCTGATTGGCTAATAAAAAGAACACTGGATTGGTTCACTAGGAACCAATCCAAAGAGCTGCCAAAAAGGCGGCAAATCTAAACAACTGCCATTGGCTGCAAGCAGGCAAGCCAGCCTGTATAAAAGGCTGGCCCCGGCTTCAGCCAGGTGTTCCGTTTTACTGACTAGTTATAATAAAAGTATTTGTTGTTGGAACCCGGTCTACCTCGTGTGTTTTCCAAACAAAACACTTTTAAAAAAAATAGTAGTATACAAGTTGTCTCACCAGACCGACACACTTTCTCCACTTTCTTCTTTTCCGGAGCTGTCCCAGCTTCAGCAGCTTGATGGCTGCCTCTCCACTGCCAGCATAAAGGGCTTCTCCTGGATTGACCAGGGACTTTGCGAAATCCCTGGGATAGATAGGATGAGTCCTTTTCAATCACCATCTCTATGGGACGGTTTTGGTCCTTGTGGACCATCCAGCAGCAAAAACATTGTCGGCGATCTTGAAGCATCAATATCATCTGTTGTATCACCATGACACCAGCTCCACTCTCTCCGAAGAAAAGAACTTTTAAAAGTGGAAAGTGATAAAGAGCGCCACCAAATGGTTAAAGATGTTTTTCCTTCATGATTTTATGGAAAATTACTGGTCTTATAATTGCTATGAGATAAAAGAATAATAAAAGAATAATACAAGAACAAGACTCTCAAAACTAAAAAAGGGGGAAGAAATTGTAGTGATAGGATAAACGAAAGCAATATCTGGGACTGTTGGATGTTGATTGTGATAAAAAGACAGAAGGATTAATAAGGTCAATGGAGACAAAAGGGGACCTTTGGCAAGGATCGCAACAAAAGACTTTTAAGAATTTTAATAACTCAAGTGATTAAGCAGAACGGAAGAAATAAGCAAAGACTTTAAGTCGCAATTGCAAACTGTAAGTAGAATGCTGAAAGAAAGAAGGGAATTATTGGACATACTGGAAAAAAAATAATGGCAATGCAGTCCATCAAGAATTAAGAATTAAGAAATTTCAGAGAGGAGGAGTTAAAGGAAGAGGAAAGTGATTCAGATGAACATGAAGAACAAGAGATATCACCAAAAGACACTAAAGGAACTAAAACTATGACATTGATGACAGAGTTAATAAGTACAAGAGAAAACGCTCCAAGGATTAAACAAAAGAAGAAGAAATTCTACAAGAAGAAACTTCAAAAAAGAGAACAGGAAAGGATGGGGGAGAAGATGGGTGACTGGCAGATGGAAATAAAAAGGAAAGATTGGGGAAACCTAGAAAAGGGAAAACTAGCTAAAACCGAGAGAAATGACAAAGCTGAAAGATTTAGAGGTAAGAGTTAGATAGAATATAAAAGGGGGATGCCACATAGGAAAGTATTTGGGTATTTTTTTTTGTAAGAAAACTTAAAATGGGGAGATTTGAAATTCAAAATGAATTGGGAATTATGCTAAGAGTATTATATATGATAAATGAGAAAAGTGAAGATGAACTAAGATGTTAAGAGGGTTTTATTCTTAATCCATTCTTTTATATTTATACATCCAAAATGAAATAGAAAATATAATTGACTAAATAAAGTATATGAGAAAAGAAAAAATATGCATCATATTAGAATTTTATAATGAGAATATTATAATTAAAAAGAGGAGAATGAAATTTCATTTAAATTATGGGGCAAATTTTGATTATGTGGAAATAAAGAAAAAAATGAAATGCTTATATGAATAGTGTTGGAATAAATATAAGAGATATTGTACATTGAGGAATATACCATGTGGATCCTAAATATATTAATTTTACTTTAATCTTGCTTTTTGTATTTACAATACATTGGTCTTGAGTTAATTAATGAAGATAATAATGCATAAGGTAAAATAAAATAGGTGGTAAGCTGAAAATGGAAATATGTGAGGAAATGATTTTGATATTGAATTCATGATTTGAAATATGAAATGGAAATTTATTTGAAGATTAGTGGAGTGGATAATACTTTGGTGTGTTATTAAATAAGAAAGTTGAAAATGTAAGTATGACTATTGCATACGTGATGTAATCTGGAATCACGTTGCTCAAATGAAGAGATGTGTAAAAAATAAAAATAAAAAACTTTTTTAACAAAAAGAAAATAGAGTTAAATGGCATTAACTTAGAAATGGCACCAAATTCCATAACTCTGGGTGACCTTCCCCAGAAAACTCTGGAGAGAAGAGGCCATGTTGAAGGACAGCAGAAGTCAATTTCCTGGATGTTGGACTCTCTTCCCCAGCATCACTTTCTGGACTTGCCCTGACAGAAAGGAAGGACCACAACCACAAGAGAACAATGATCCCAGGGGTGTATCTGTAATTTTTACTGACATGTTTTATTCCAGCCTCTCCTCCGCAGTTGGAGCCCAGAAAAAGTTCAGAATCCCAAGAGGAGAAGTTGCTTCTTGCTATAATTATGACCTTTCAGACCTGTGATGCTAAATCTCCAGTTTTTGACTTTAATGTAGACATTAGACTGAAGCCACATGCAAAGGATCTTCTATCAGAAAAGGATAAATTCCTTGGGTGAAGCTCTCTGGGACCAAGTTTTGGGACAGGTACAGACTCTGCTCTTGATTGCACCTTTCTCTTCTTTGCAGATGAAACTGAATGATTCTCTGTTTAGATCAGGAAAGCGAATGGCACTTCTCAGAGTCTTTTTTTATTTTTCCAACTGTTCCTAATGTTTGTGTTAGAAACAGGAAGTGGATTGATTAATGCCATGAATGATGGATCTCCTGCTTCTGTTTCTGCTGCTGCTGGAGTCCCCAACAGTCTGTGGGAAGCTGAGAAGGAAATGCCCATCGAGTTTGGAGCACCAGGATGAGAACAATCCATGGAGCTTTTACAGGCCTGGAGACCATCTCATTGGTGTGGTCACAACTGAAACATATGTGTCACCTATAATGTGGCCTTTCAACAGCCCTCCTTCCATACCTTCTCCTTCGTAAGTCATGCAGGGTGGTGGAGTTGCACTCCCTCCATGTGCACTTCTAACACTCTCCTTTTCTTCTTATTTCCCTTATTTTGGAACCTTAGGACCTTTCTAATTTCCAAAATGATTTTTATTCCCTCTTTTGCCTTCCTCTGTGGAAGAGAGTAAAATCCAAACTTGGGGTTGAAAAAAAACCTGAAGGAAATCCAGATGATTTTCCTTTCTCAGTTGAATCCTGAGTTCATGACTTGAACAATGAACTTTGTTTCAGTAGTGATTGAAACAATTGTCATTGCCTCTCTCAGCCCATTTCCATAGTTGAATAATTGATAACATATAACAGATAATCAGAATTGGAAAGGACCTTGTAGGTCATCTAGTCCAACCCCCTGCCAAGCAAGAGACCCTACACCATTTCTAACAAATGGCAGTCCAATCTCTTCTTGAAAGTCTCAAGGATGGCGCTCCCCGAACTTCCGAGGGCAACTTCTGTTCCATTCGTTGATCGTTCTCAATGTCAGAAAGTTTCTCCTTATTTCCAGGTTAAATCTCTCCTTGCTCAGTTTCCATCCATTATTCCTTGTCTGGCCTGCAGGTGCTTCAGAAAATTGCTTGACCCCTTTCTCTTTGTGGCAGCCCCTCAAATATTGGAAGACCTCTATCATGTCTCCACTGGTCCTTCTCTTTACTAGACTAGCCAAACAAATGTTCATTGTATGTTTTCGTCTCCAGTTCCCCTAATCATCTTGGATGTTCTTCTCTGTACTCTTTGTAGAGTCTCAAGATCTTTTTTGTAATCTTTTGAACAAAACTGGGTGCAATACACTAGGTGTGTTCTTACTAAGGCTTTATACTGTGGTATTAGTACCTCCCTTGATCTTCATTTTATCCCTCTGTTAATACAACTTAGGATTGCATTAGCTTTTTGGCTGCTGCTGCACAATGCTGGCTCATCTTTAATTGGTTGTCCACTAAGACTCCAGGATCCCTCTCACAGTTACTGCTATTGAGCCTGGTTTCACCCAGTCTATATGCGTTCTTTTGGTTTTTCTTGCCTAAGGGTAGGACTTTACTTTCTTCTACATTGAATTTCATTTAGTTAGATATGGCCCAGTGTTCTAGTCCAACAAGATCCATCTGAATCTTGAGCCTATTTTCTTGGGTGTTAAGTATTCCTAGATCATTGGATTTGGATCAATGTTGGCTTAAGGCTTAGCAGGTTTGTGAAGGATTATATATTTTAAAAGTATTTCTTGTTGCTGTTCACCATAACATGAACATTATTTTTACAACAGGAAGATTTCTGATTTTGAAACTATCCTACAATTAATTTTTCCTATTCAAATGGCCAACAAGAATTCCAAATTCCTGCACAATCTCACCCTTGGCTACAACATCCATGACAACTATATAAGTACCTTCCGCACTTCAGATGCCTTGGTGGACATGCTCTCCACTGGAGAAGCCAATGTCCCCAACTACAGCTGTGGGAGGAAGGACAACCTCCTGGCTCTGATTGATGAAGCTGCCAGGGACATCTCCATCCAGATGTCAACATTTGTAGGCACCTACAAAGTCCCACAGGTTTGTGAGTGTTTTTCTCTATCTAAGGTGAGTGGGGTGGTGGGGATGAACAACAGATCCAATATCTTCATAGAATTCAAGAGCTGATTTTCAGAATATTAGGGAACATAATAACTATGTTTTAGTCTATTATGTTCATCTTCAAATTCACCTTAAAGGCCTGAAGAGCTACAAAGTCCCTGTAGAGGATATTCTACTGAATATTCAACAATTGAAAAACTATCAGGTTCTGAAGTCCTACATTCGCATGTTCATTTGCATATATCAATAATATCTGCCTTATCCAATTGGAATCAAGTTGGCAATAGTCCTATCTTTGTAAAAATGTATTAAGATCACAGGATCTGAAGAGTATCTTCGGGGTGGATAAAAGGAGTTCAGCTCCTGCCCTCAGAGAGACAGTAAGTTATGAATTTACAAAATTTCTACTTTGTATAAATTCAGGGTATATAATTATTGGATTAAAATTAAAGCAATGAAACAGGCAGAGTCCCAAAACAGACAAAATTTTAACTAAAGTTTTGTTGGATTGTACAACTGACAATTTGTGTTTGGAGTTGTGGTCTCTTAGTCTCTTGTACATCTTGAAAAAAAGCTGAAAAATTGTTCCACAAAGAATTTGGGATATAGAAGCTGAGAAAGAGGTTTCAGTGCTCAAAAATAGCATATAATACTGCCCTTTATCTTAGATCGAAACATGTTATCTGACATCTGCCACTTTGAATCTAATAGTTGGAATTGTAGGGGTGACACAGAAATCTATATTGCATTTTAATTGTTTTTTATTTAATAAGATTTTGCGTTCCATTTTTACAGACAATCTTGTTAAATATTGAACTGTCTTAAATATTTAAACCATGACAAAGGAACAAACTATTCTAATATGTTCATCAGAATAAAATTGGGTTTGTCAATAACAAATATTTTGGAGTTTATCTGGACCACATTAGAACATACTATTCTTCATTACTTTTTCAGATTTCTTCAGAAGCTCTGAGTGATAAAAGCAATTTCCCCTTTCTCCACCCATTGCTCCCCAAAAAAGGATTCCAGTACCCAGCAATCATCCAGCTGCTCCTCCATTTCAGATGGAACCTGATTGGCCTCTTTGCTTCAGACACAGAAAATGGAGAGAATTTCATGAGGACTTTCCTTCCGATGCTTGTCAGTAATGGGATTTGTGTGGTTATATCACAACGATTCACAGCAACTGGACATGTAGCCCCTCTCAGGGAGGCCCTCTCTAAGTGGAGACAAGTCAACGTCTTTGTCCACTTCAAAGAATATGATTCCATCTGGAGCAGAATTCTTCCTTTCCATGAAACATTTATGCATTTGCCAGGACCCATTGAAGGGAAAATCTGGATCCTCACAAATTTAGAATGGTATAAAATAAAGAAGCACAGACTTCTCAAATACATCCATAGTATTTGGAGCTTTGATTATCTGCCAAAAACAAGGCCAAGGGATGCTGCCTTTGAACCCCATTTCTTTGTGGAAGATCCATTTCAATATCATTACTTCCGCTGTTCCCTTTCCAAGCACAACTTTTCTGTAAAAGGCCGCAGAAGATGCACCCAGAAAGCCCCACTGGAGACCCAGGAGAAAAGGAACAGGAAACGGATTGCAAATGACTACATTTATTACAGTCTCATGAAGACTTTGGCCCAGGCTATGAATGCCGCCTATTCCTCCAGTTCGAGGAGGGGAAGGAAGGAGGGAGAAAAGAGGTTGGGGGCTCCGAGGCTGCAGCCGTGGAAGGTATGGGGGCCCAATAAGCATCCATTAATCTGAAATCATTTGGAGAAGAAACCCAAAGAAGAAGGAGGGGAACATCTCAACCTTCTTGTGCTGTAGAAGGTCAAGAGATTTGCACCATCTAATTGCCCCCCTCTGGCGCTCCGGAATAACAGGGAACAGATGTGAAGTTTCTGTCCAGCCTCTGTTGGAAGAAATCTCCTTCTGGGTTCAGTTCTGAGTGGGGAAGAAAGACGCTGGAAACATGGTGACTGCTTGGAAGGTGGTTTAATGGTGGATAGGAGCACATGCCTTGGTTGAGGAAAGAAGGGCTGAGATGCTGAGAGTGGAATTGTTTTATGCCCTATGTTGCGATTTGAATTTGAGCTTGTATTCTGATTGGTTGTCAGACTCCCATGGGGCCATGCAGGGGCACCTCTGTAGGCTGTCCTGAGTCCCAGGCTTGGATGAGCCTGGCTGGATGGTGATGTAATGAAAGGGCTTTGGGCAATTCCTATTATAGCTTTACCTGGAGTAGATCTTTGTTATTTAAACTAGACTGGCCAAGGCCAGAGTAATGGTCCATTAGCAAAAGTGGGAGGGGAGCTGAGTTTCAGGGGTGGGATTCAAATTTATTAACAACCGGTTCTCTGTGTGTGGCCTAATTTGTGGGTGTGGCTTATAAGTAATGTGACTGGGTAGGAGTGGCTTGCTGACTGGGAGTGCCTTGGTGGTCATGTGATGGGGTGGGCATGGCTAGGGGGGTCATGTGACTTAGGTGGGTGTGGCCATGGGAACATGTGGCTGGCAACTCAAATTTAAGTGGTCCTCACTTAATGACCAGGTCCTCGCTTCGTGGCCAATTGGTTAGCAAGTGATTTTTGCCAGTTTCCAAGGCCTGGGGAATCCTGGAGAGGGCAAGGCGAGGCGCGGACAGATACAGGCAGAGAGCTTTGAGAGGCCAACTCAACATCATTTCTTTGCCCTAATGACTAAGTATTTAAAAAGATATACCAAAACAAAAGGTAGTTTTATATGTCATGTCTTTAATGCTTAAATAATAAAAAGGTACAGAAAACTATATTGTTACAACATTTTAAAATATTAATTAAAAACTATTACATAACCAAACTTTACAAAAAACAATAACATTTAAAGTACTCCCAAACTGCTTTTCTATTATCATCCCAAGTTACAGTTTTCTTGTGTTTAACACGAGCATCTTCAGCTGTGTGATGATGTGCCTGTAACCACTTCTTTACTATAGGAACAGGGTCCCATTCTTGCACAGGGAAGCCAGTTAGACTGATGGTCAGGAGGTTTATAATATTAGAAACTGTCAGGCGACTTTTTTGCCTTCTGAACATATTATGTTCATCTGCAAGAAGCCCCTTTCCGCCTCTGCTGAGTTGACTGGAATAGTTTTAATAATATCTCTAGCCTTTTTAATGCTGCAAGGAATTGTATAATTTTTAGAATCTTTTAGTACATTTTCTATGAAATCACGATAATCATAAATATTGATTTCACAATTGAAAATTTGACCAAATGCAACCAATTGACCTTCAGCTGCTCTCCATAGAACCATCACTTCTTCAGTGTTCCAATAATCTGGCTCCAAATAATTTAGAAATTTTAATTGATCGGTGTCTTTAAATTGGTAGTCTGTTTTTAAATGTTTGCAATCCATCAACAAGCATGATATTCTTCTGACTAAAATTGGAATTCCAATTTTTTTCTTTTCCGAACAGTGATTCCTCCTTTTTTTCGTTTTTGCCATAAACTCTTGATCCTTTTCTGTTACGCTGGTCTAGACCTTTCTGCGCCTCCGATTGATCCGATCAGAGCTAGCTCGGCGGCCATGAGCCGCACCAGCCAGGCAGAGCGAGCGAGTGTTTGATATTGAGGGACTGGGGCATGTGCTGGCATCGTGCTTATGGCCTGTGTTTCATTCAGTGTATGTGCATGTGCATGCCCATACTGTAAAAGTGGACATTTTTGCGGTGTGGAAATTTTCGCACATTTCGTGCAACCAGACAGCGCGAAAATAAAAGCATGCGAATATTTTTGCTTGTTATACGTACCTCTATGTACGTCTTGATTCAGCAAAATTGTTTTAACTCGACCGAACGCGAAAATTAATCGCGTGAAAATATCTATTTTTACAACCCGTCGTGTATCGCCGTTGCTTATGCACATGCTGGATTTGGCCTCCCATACCTAAAGACAGCAAAAACAGCATGGCTTCTCGGTGGATAATTTTGGAAAGAAAGGATGAAGCCCTTGTCAGGAAAATTGATGGAACTGTCCGTGACAAGTGGAATTGGGAATGGACCCAGAGAACTGTTGATGGCACCATGATATCTGAATGCATCAGAAAAGTCACGGAACCAGGGAAAGCATTTTGTGGCTGGTGTGAAAGTATTATCACCTATGGAAAGGGTGGCCATGTTGTGATAAAGCGGCATATGACAAAGAAGAAAACACATGCACGTGAAGAAACTTAGGGAGACAAATTACAGCTTTAGTGGTAAGTTTCATCTGTGATCTCATTTATTTTATGTTGTGTAATCATTTCCGTCTTCACGTCCGGACCAAGTTACAACTAAAACTTTGAATTCATTCATTCATATTTGTGCTTGCTTGTGTATGGGATTGGCATTTAGACAGTGCTATGCGGGGATGCCCAGCTCGAAATATACAGAAAACTCTTCATGAAATCCCTCAATTTTAAAACCATAAGTCTGTAAATTTGGTGTTGGAAAGTTATTGTAGAGTGTGTAGATAATTTTTACACGAAAATTTTGTGTGTTTTAGCCCCAAATTTTTCCCCCTTTGCGAAGTTAATTAGTCATTGAATAGTGGTGCTGACTGCAATTTCGATACGATTCCTGAATTGCCGAAGCAAACTGGCTGACTATATCGGGACGTACTGCAGGCTATCCCTGCCAGAGTTCCGGTGGTGAATACTGGTGGCACAAGTCTCTGTGCTGTGGGGATTTGTTTCTCGGCTCGAGTAGACAGCTCCATTCCAATCTTACGTGAATGGGGTTTTTATGCTGGTTTGATTTATTTGATAAAATTTAATTAGAGATTAAGTGATTGAAGGAGTGTTTTGTGAATGCATCCAAACTTATTTTTCAATTTATTTATTTATTCTATTTATTTAGTCTTTTTTTTTTTACCCAGGGTAGCTTTATCAGTGATTATTATAAACTGGTTTATTGTATGTGAAGGCCCAGCATATTAATTAATATAGCATCACAAACAAAAAAACCCTGAATAAACGTATAATTAGACTTAATCACAAACAATTTTGAATAAACAACATGTAAATAACAATTGTGAGCTCCGCAAGTTTAGATCAGGAGAAAAATCATGCCTCCAATTCAACATCTGCCTCAGAGGAAATTTATGAACATTTGTGACTTTAGGGAAGATAAATTTGTAAATAATTTCAAGGTATTTTGGTATTGAAACATGAAGTAAATGCGTCATAAATTGTACTTCTAAAAATGTTTTAAAGCATCACAAATCTCAAAATATCTTCAAAAATTATTTCTTTCCTGTAATATTAATTATATAGGAAATGTCAGTACCTAGTATCATAAATTTTATAGTAGTACATTGTTATCAATCATAATATAATAATTATTATAATTGTAGTTATTATTATCACTATCATCATCATAATTATGATGTCATATTATTTTGTTTTATCTCTCCCTCTCTCTTTTTACAGCTGCATTTGCTCCCTCAACATCAACCTCCAGCTCAACGTATGGCTTGCACCCTTCCGTCAAGTCAAACATAGCACCATCTTGTCCACCTCTTCAAGCCTCGGTTTCTCTCGTGGACAGAGTTATGAACCACGAGGCCATGCTGTTGGCGTTTCTTGCAGAGAAGTCACTTCCATTCAGCTTGGCACCAGATTTGATCAGCTTGTCACAGGATCTTGCTGGAGATCCCAACGTCCTAAGTCAACTCTCCATGGGCAGGAATACTGCATCATATAAAATGCAATATGGCCTTGCAAAGACGATCAAAGATGACTTAGTGGAGGACCTGCAAAGCAGCAAGTTCTCAATAAACATTGATGAGGCATCCTCTGACAGCAACAAGAAAATTTTGACTGTCCTGGTGAGCTATTAATCTGATTCTTTGAAGAAGGTTATAATTCAGCGCTTTGCCTCACTTAGTTTGATAGTGGTGAACAGTGAGAATCTTGAAAAAGAAATCAATGCATTGCTAAAACAACACAACATACCGTGGGAAAATGTCATGTCTATTCCCATGGATTCCTGCAATGTTATGAGGGGCTCAAAGGCTGGATTGGAGACATGGGTAAGGACAAAGCATGCTCCTTATCTCCTGGACATTGATGGAGATGTGTGTCATTATTTACACAATTCTTGCAAGAAGTTCTCAAGTGCTTTTGAACATTATTTAAAAGAGCTATTCACCTCCATCTACAATGATTTCAAGTGGTCTATGGATCTTCGGCAGTACCTGGAGGAGCTGAGCAACATTCTTGGAGTAAAGTTCACCATGCCAGAGAGATACATTCCAACTAGATGGCTTAGTGTGTATGATGCAGCAGTTGACATTCTAAGATTGTTTGAAGTGTGAACTATCTTCTCCTTCTCCTTCCTACCTTCATTCGATCGTCAGCATTTTTTCTTCCTATGCAAGGGTATCTTCAACACAAAGAATATTGGAGACAAAGCTGTCAGGGCTATCAGAGCAATTCAAATCAAGCTCAGAGAGAAGATGACAGGAGAGGGGAAACAACGAAAAGAAAGAATCACACAGAAGCTGTTTGTGAATCGCAGCTACACAGGATTGCTCCTTCATTTCTACTGTGCTTCCTTGCCTCTGTTGAAGAACTTTGTTCTGGTGTTTCAGAAGAAGGAAACAAAAATCCACAAACTGCATGATGAAGTTGTAGACTTGACAAAGAACTTCTTTGCATGCTTTGTGAAGCCAAAAGTACTTCGTGACTGTAAAGTATGTACAGTAGATGTCCAAGCTGAGACTTCTTTGTTACCATGTATAGACATGTTTATTGGGCCTGAAGCGAAAGAGATTCTCAAGAAAGAGAAGAAGGAGGTGAAGAACGGATTCCTTGCTAGGGCAAGGTCTGCCTATGTTTCAGCTGGAAAATGCTTGCAGAAAAAACTGCCTGTCAAGAACAAATTATTTGCTCATTTCTCAGCAACAGACCCCATTGTGAGAGGACACTCCCAAGCACTGAAGTGCCTGAAGGCACTTCCACAGCTTCTACCAAATGTCTTGGAAGCTTCAGAGGTAGAGCCCTACATACTAGAGGTTTACCGGTATCACAGTCAGGATACCTCGTGCAACAGACCAAGCAATGATAGACAACTGGTGGAATGGGATTGCTTCAGCAGGAAAGTATCCTTGCCTCTTCAAGATGATGAAAGCAATCATGAGCTGCTTCCATGGACCCCAAGTTGAGAGTTCTTTCAGTCTAATGGGTAACATTATAACTTCCAAGACATCTTGGCTTGGCATAAGGACATTTGATGCTCTTCAAAGTGTTAAATACTCATTGGAGGCTTCAGGGAAGTCTGCTGTACAGCAGTATCAAAGGAAGGACCTTGAACATGACCCAGTGAATCCAAGTCTTGTAAGAAATATGAGAAGGGCACATAAATTGTACATGGAAGAACTGAAGACAATAAAACAGAAGCTTGCAGCAAAGAGGGCCAATCTGGAACTGAAGAGGAAGACAACTGTAGCCAAAAGACAGGCCAGACTCAAAGTTATGCTATAAGCTCAACTAGCCAGAAAGAAGCATAGAGAACCAATGCTGATCAAAGGAAAGGGAACAAAGAGAAAATCCAATTAGTGGTGAAGGATTGTGGCCATACCAGAGTATTTTTGATTTGAACAGAAAAACTGATGTAGCATTGGATAATCCCGCCACACAGCTAGGGTTGATCTTATACTACAGGCAGCCCATCTTGGTCCAAAAACTCTTCCAATTTTTATAATTTTCGGAAATTTTGTTAGGTTCAATGAAAGTTCTTATTTGGTTGATGGAAAACTACAAAATATTTTAGCAATAAAAATTTGAAAATGATTGATTTGCTTTATTTCCCTAATAGAATCATCTAAAACAAGTTGCAGACGATGGTTTAAACAGTGCCATATTACAATATTTGGAAACTCTTTGGCTATCCAAGTGCTTAGCCCAGACTTTCTCCCAAGCATAACTCTGGCTCCATCAGAGCAAAATCCAATTAAATGTTTCTACACATAGTTCCTATTAAACCCAACTTTATTCAAATTTTCTGTAACCGAACAAAATATCATGTCTGCATCTTGTTTATCTAATTCTACTAATTCATTTATTATTGGCAAATTGTTGGTGAGAAAGCTATACCCTCAACTTTTTTCCCCCCAAGTTTCATTAATTTAAAAAAAAAACAAAAAAACATGAACAAATAAAACATAAAAACATCAAACTTTCTTCCATAGGTATACAAAGTTTGTCGGTTGGTTTACAAATTATTTTGTGCATCCATTTCGTAGTCTTCAATTACAGTTAGATTGCATAAAAGCTCATATTATCAATCAAAAAATTAAGTACCTTAGTATCATTATCAGTCCAACATTTGACTATAATTTTATTGATTCATATTTTATGAGGTTATAGTTTACTTAATTTATTTTGTAACACTTCATATGATCACCCCAAATCTATGCTAAAATCATTTTGTAGATATATAAAAAAGAATATCTTAACATATTTATTATTTTCTAAAAATCTACATGTTACATCTGGGCCTGGTGCCTTTCCATTGTTTTGCTTCTCAAGTGCTTCAGTTAGCTCCATCATGGTTATATTGCTTTCTTACATTTTTTCAGTCTCTTTAGGTATCTTAGGTAAATTAGTATTCTGTAAGCACTGCTTAAATCTTTCCTCATCAATATTTTCTTGTTTATATAATTTCCCATAGAAATCTCAAATGATTTCCTTCTTGTTTTTATTGCCATAACAAATTTGACCTTGGTCATTTATTAATTGCAATATTTTCCTTGCTTCTTTCTCCTTTCTCAATTTATATGTTAACCATCTACCTGGTTTGTTTGTATCTTCAAAGTAATTCTGTTTAGCCCCTCTAATTTTCTGTGCTACTTCTTCTTTTTTTATTTGACCTATTTTGTGTTTAATTATGTCCATTTTTAACTTATATCTTTTTTCTGTGGCATTTTCTGTAGCTCTTTTTCAAGTCTTTTGTGCTCATTCTCTAAGGCCTTAGAGGCTAATCTTTTCCCAATGTTCCTTTTCCTTGTATAATCTATTATTAAGCCTCTAGCATATGCCTTCATTGTGTCCCATACATTCTGAATTGATGCATCTTCTTTCTTATTTTCTCTGAAAAAAAAGAGCCAGTTCTTTCTCCATCCATTGTGTGAATTCTTTTTCCTTTAAAATAGTATTGTTTAATGTCTTGATCTTTTGCCCTTTCCATTTAATTGTCATTGGGTTGTGGTCTGCCCAAGTGCTTGTTTCAATGTTTATTTCTTGAATGTTAGATATTAGTTCTGCTGACATCCATATCATGTCTTTTCTGGACCATGATAAATGTCTATTTGAATAAAAGGTATATTGTTTAGTTTTAGCATTTCTTTCTCTCCATGCATCTTTTAAGTTCATTTCATCAATCATTTAAAAAAAAGATTTTGGGAGAGTCCTTCTATTTTGCTTTGTTGTTGTTGCTGTACAATCCATTTTATTCTCTACAATTCCATTAAAATCTCCAATCATAATTATGTTAGCGTAGTCCAGTTCAATTATTTGCATATGTAATTTTTCGTAAAATTCTTCTTGTTTATCATTTGTAGCACAGATTGCAATTTGGAGTGTTTTCATATTATTGTCCATTATTTCCACCATTAATATTCTTCCATCTTCATTGGTATAGATCAGTTCTGCTGCGGTGGTCTCTTTCATGTATAAAACCACTCCTCTTTTCTTATATTTAGTCAAAGAAGTAAATATCTTCCCTAATTTTGGTTGTACCAAAATTGAACCACAATCTCCTTGTCTTTATATTTTAATGCTTTCTCTTTTGCCACTTGCAATATTTGCATTTTGATAGGTTTTTTTGGAAATCTGATGTGGACTTCTCTTAGTAGATTATTCCTCATTGCATATCTTGTGAAAACTGGATAAACTTTGTCTATTCCATCCATCATCTTCTCTTGAGTTATTTTCAAAGCTTCAGCCAGCATTTCTATCATTATCTCAGCTAAATTTTGTCCTTTTTC
>BLBF01002755.1:0-12370 GCA_015471245.1 Laticauda colubrina
ACTATTCCTACCTCTCTTTTCCACCCCCCGTTACTTATGGCAGTCGAAAAGATGCAAAGCAATAGCAGAAGATCTTGAAGACTGACATCAGTGTTTACAATAGTTGAGGATTCCTCTTCCAATCAATAATGAATGAGCAATCCTCAGTGTAAATTCTAGATCTCTATTTGAACTACCTAGATTTTCCACATCATTCTTTCCCCTTTCCAGTCTTTGCAAAATGTTGCCAAAGTCACATAGTAAGAAGACACTTAATTTTTAAACTTGCTTAGCTTTAAAAAGGAAGTACGTACTTTAATTTTAAGAGATTTCCTATCATATTACCAGACACCCTACCCCCACAAGCATGGTGGCACAGCCACATTTTCAGGTCCTTCCTAAAGGCCAGATATTAAGAATCAGTCTAAATTCTGGAAGAACTATGTTCCAAAAGATCAGTGCCATTTTTCTGAGTCTTGTCAGATTCCTTAATAGATGAGTCCCATAACATATCTCTTCTGTAGGATCTGATGGGATAGGTAGATGTATCCAAGGATAGGTGGTTTTTCAAATATCCCTCAGTTATGGAAATATCCCTCACCTCTTGTTTTTTTTTTAACAATTCAAATATCAGAAGACTTTCCTATTCTACAGTTTGGAAATGAACATCTTAAATGAATTACTGAATGGAGGATTGATTTCTTATTCCTAGATATCCTAGATCAAGGAACTACCAGGAATATTTCCACCAACACTGGCAGAGAAAGCCACTGTATATAAACAGAGGAAAACCCCCCAGTCCCTTGTAGTACTGATGATATCACTTAATTGGATAATGAAACGTCTGTAAAAAAAGAACCAAGCTCAGAGAGTGCTAAGGACCCTATAGTCCTGGGATCTCTCACCAACTGATGTTACTGGATGAACTTGAATTCTACTAGGGAATACAGAAGTTTACAAACTGACTTCATGATGTATGTATTATATCATTTAATTCAAAATGCTTGGCAATGTATGGGATCTTTCCTTTCTGCCAAGCAGGCCCTGGGTTTTTGCCTGAAAATCCTACACTGATGAGAGGACACCATTTTAGCACTATGAGATGAAAAAAACACAACTTCCATTCTTCTCTCTTTTCATCCTACACACCTAAAACCATGTCTGCCTATGGCACTGGGTTTTTTATGTTAAATGCATGAAAAGTCACCACTGTCTTCCCTTAAAATGCTCTATCCTCTACTCTTTTCCATGCCTTCTTTCCTCTTATCCTGTCTTAAGACATATCAAGAAATAGATACTCCCATGGTGAGGATCACAAGAAAGCATGATCACTGAAGCTCAATGTAGCAAGCAAAATCTGGAATACTTAATCCCCCCCCCCCAATTGTAACCATCAGCTTGTCTTTAGACTATAAATATCCTTCCTACCCTCGTTTTACTCTCAGTCAAAGCTGGAAATGAATATCAGGAAGCCTTTAAATATTAGATAAGCTCCAACCAGTAGAACAGTCTAATTAAAACACACAGCTTTTACTGTCTTCATTCATTTTTACAGCCATTACTAGGAGTGAGGGTGAGGGCCCTTCACTTAAAGCCCTGTCCCACTGGACTTACGGAAACAAAGAAGATGTAAAACATTAAAAAAAGCTTGCCATCCGTTGGAAAACGCGATGCATCCGTTGTGTACTCACTGCATACGTGTTTCATACGCTCTATCCCTCGAGCATTCTTTCACTGAGATTTCATCCGCCCAAGAGGTTTTGAGCTGCACAAAACTTTGTGAGTGGAGGAACTATCCACCACGTACAATGTACATCCGTGACATGTACGGGCAACAAACATTCTATGTCCGTTATCATCCATTAAACATCCGCTGTATACTCTCTGCATCCTCTGACCATCCCCTCAACTCACATCCACTGCAGCTGAAAATGGAAAGAGGGAGGAAACAAAAGGTGCACGGAACGTCTACACAGCGTTAGTAGCACCGAAATAGAAAGGATGTAAGCATATGCATCTCGAAAATAAAGGATTAAAACAGACAAAACTTTTGTATCTGGGATGTATCTCGGATATTTAGGATGTCTGCAGTATGTCTACAGCATGTGGAAAGACACCTAGCGGACAACCGATATTTCCTATAAAAAGAGGGAGAAAATCATCTGGATCTCAGTATGAGTCCAGAAGCCGTGGTGTACAGACCTCTTCACCTTTGGTCTTGGTCTTCCACATCATCAATTGTTCTCCACCATGGATCATGACACAGTCCGTATGGTAGCTGTGATCATTCATCACCAGAACCAAAACCTGTTCAGACTGTTTCACCTTTTATACAGAAGGAGAAGGAGACATCCAAGAGCTGGGTGGATCGGAGGATGGATCATGAGAAAAATGGAGTTTGGACTGTATGACCAGTTGATGGTGGAGCTGAGGAATGAAGACCCTCGTGCATTCCATCACTTCATGAGGATGCCACCAGCCATGTATGACGAACTTGTAGAGCATCTGAGACCAAGGTTGACCAAGCGTAGCACCAACCTCTGTCCCAACCTGGACCTTGGACTGAAGGTGACACTGACTCTGCGGCACCAGGCCTCTGGAACCACATACAGAAACAGTATGCGTGGAGGGTGCTACACAGCAGCATCAGCAAAGTGGTCAGAGAAGTGGTGCAGGCCGTCATCGATGAATACGTGGAGGAGCTCCTCAAGTGCCCCTCCACTGAACAAGGCTGGAGGAAACTTGCAGAAGAGTGGTATCAGAGGTGGAACTTTCCCCACATCGTTGGAGCCATAGATGGGAAGCATGTGACCTGCAAAGCTCCAGCCAACTCAGGGTCCACTTATTTCAACTACAAGGGCTTCTTCAGTATCATCCTCTTTGCCATGGTTGATACTGACTACAAGTTCATCTACATCGATGCTTCAGGCAATGGGTCAGCTTCAGATGGCCAGGTATACAACGCAAGTTACCTCAAGGAGGGGCTGGAATGCAACCTCATAATGGGTTTTCCAGATCCAGATCCCCTGCCCAACGACACACAAGATGTGCCCTACTTCATTGTGGGGGATGACGCCTTCTCCCTCAGAACCTACCTCATGAAGCCGCACAGTTCAAGATACCTCACCCGTGAAGAGAGGATCTTCAACTACAGGCTGTCCAGGGCAAGGCGGGTGGTGGAGAATGCCTTTGGCATCCTGGCCAACAGGTTCCAGATACTTCTCACCACCATGCAGCATGAGCCACATACTCTGAGGAGCATTGTGGAAGCTTGCTGCATCCTGCACAATCTCATGTGCACCCGATACCCAGTGTTGAAGAACAGACTTGTCGACCGTCAACAAGAGAATGGGGACATGGAGCCTGGTGAATGGAGACAAGGACGAAACCTGATAGACACTGTGGATGTACAAGGCCCCAACAGAGCTTCACGTGAAGGGAAGAAGCAGCACAACCTACTGAGACACTGGTGCAACTCCCCAGCTGGAGCAGTGGAGTGGCAAGACAGGATGATACAAGTACAACTCAGTCTCTGACACTATTCTCAGTCACTCTGAGTCATATCCATGGTCTCAGCTGTTAAGCGGGTAGGGACTGTGGAGGTGGCTGTGGTTTGAGTGCTGGTCTGAGGCGCCATTGGGGTGCTTGGCCCCAAGAGTACAACAGGGGATGTGTTCAGGAAGCTGTCCGAGAGCTGACTCAGTCCTGTGAGATTGAGAGACCCTTCATTAAGGACCTGAGATGTGAGGCCCAACACTGATGACAGATTGTCCGTTGATGGGCTTGGCTGTGGGGTGGAGGAAGGAGGAGTGTAGTGGGGCTGTCTGGTCTGCAGCTGGGTGAGGACTGGCATCTATGGCATGCGATGAACCTGGGCCTGGACTGGGAAGGTCTGCTTCTGCTGTGGGAAGTCCTGGTAGTCGTAGCCTTGGCAGGTGAGGGGCTGTTGAAAGCCGTGGAAGGGCTGTGACATCGCCTGGGGTGGAGAAGCAGACCTGGACTGGGTAGGAGCAGCTTCAGCTGGGCCTTGAGGGTTGTGCAGAAGTGCTATGATCTTCTGCTTCATCACCTGGTACTGGGCCTCGGGCAGGTCCCTCAGGGTCTGGCTCATGTAGGTGATGAAGGTGTGGTGGCCCGAGGATCCTCTGTACAAGTGGACCAGCTGAGAGAGCAGTTCTGTGCTGGTCTTCATTGTGTCCCTGATGTCCAACAGGACACTGTGGTTCTGGCCCTTCAATCTGCCTCTCTGCCTGCATCCTCTGGAGCTGGGGATAGGGGTGGGGGTGGGTTGGCCTCTGGTGGCTGCTGCTTTTCCCTCCATTTGTGACAGCAGGGCGTCATCCTCCATGGGATCCTCCGAGTCTGCTGGCATGGGGAGTGCAGCTGTCGGGGAGGTCTCTGCCATGGGGCCCTCTGAAGACACCTGCCTGGACAGGCTCGTTGGCTCCTGGCTGGAAGAGGACTGGCTGTCTGTGGGCTGTCTGAGGGAGATGGGTGTCAGAGGGGCTGCTCCTCAGTGGTGGATCTCACCCGCCAGGAAACTGCATTTGGCCATGACGTACATCTCCTGGTCAGTGAGCTTGACAGCGGCCTGCCTGGATTTTTTGAGGTGTAGCTTGCCATACCAGGTGTGCATGTGCTTCCACCATCCCAGGAGTACTTCTGCAGTGTACCCCAGGCTCTCTGCCTTGTCTCTCCAAGCTGCCTGCTTCTTCTTGGTGTCGCGATAGAGTCTGTGGTCCTTTCTCCAGAGGTACTCGTTCTCCCTCAGCCATTCCAGCATCTCATCCTCATGCTCCTTGGAAACGGTGTACTGTTTCCTCTCTCCCTTCTCCTTCCCTTGCCTCTTCCTCCCTCTGGCAGGGGCTTGAGCAGGGCCTTCAGGGCCTTGAGCAGCAGGGCCTTCAGGGGCTTGAGCAGCAGGGCCTTCAGCAGCAGGGCTTTGAGGGGCTTGAGGGGCTTGGGGCTGGTCCACCACAGCAGCAGCAGCAGCAGCTTCAGAGTCAGTGCCAGGTGGTGGGATGCTGGTTCTGTCCTTCTTGCCAGGGCTGGAACGAATAGGCACCGGCTTCCTCTTCTTCCCTGACTGACGAACCATGGTGTTCCTGCTAGATGTATATGGCAGCACATCTTTCCCCTGAATGCTGACTGCATGCGTGCTGCATCCTTTTATATCCGCGGAGCTGACGCAATTCATACTCCCTGCATGCGCAGTGAACGCTTTGCACCCGATATACATCCGCACGGCATCCGCTTTGCGTCTGTGATGCATCCACGTCATCTGCTATGCATCCACCCTTCCACTATGCGTCCGCTTCGCAATTCTCCCCCGGAACCCCTTCGGATGTGTCATCCGCTTCCATCCACTGTCATCCTCTAGGCTTCCTATGAACATCCGCTTAACATCCCTGCTACGTACTACCCACGTCCGTTCTTTTCAGTTCTTTTCCGTTCTGTTTATGCTAATTTTCGCCACTTTTTGGAGCGGATGACAACGGATGGAGCCACCCCTGAAATTTTGCTCATCCACTGTGTCCTTTATGCAGAAGTTTTGCATCCATCGGTCAGTGGGACCTAACCTTTACTATTTTCTTCTGAAAGATACTTTTATGTATTTTTACTGGCTAAATCAGATTTTTATGAATATATAAAAATGCTAGGGCCGAGGCCAATCACTTTAAATATGCTTAAGAAGCTCAAAACAGATGTCTATAAGAGGGCTCCTTGGTGCTTTCTGAGTTTGCTTGGTTTTTCTGCAGTAGTTTCATTACCCAAACTATCAGTGCTATGACTTTACCTAGTTTGGGTAATGAAACTTCTGTAAGAAAACAAGCAAGCTCAGAGAGCACCAAGGACTCATAGTTCTCCTTCTCCTTCTCTTTACAAACTCCTCTCTCTTCTAGCACTGATGATAATGAAATGTAACAAAATGTCTGTAAGATAACAAGCAAGCCCAGGACCCCTCATATCAAGCCTGAGCTACTAATATTCTCCTTTATTAGATTTCTGTAATGATTAAATTAGACCAGAATCCATAACAGGAATATAAGCTATTAGATAAGGATATGTTGTTGTTTTTCATCACAAAGCTAGTTCTACCTATAGATGAAACCACCCAAAATGATATTAGAGTAGCACAAAAAGAACTGGAAAAGACTGTAAAATATCAGAACTTCATAATTTAAAAACAAACATTTATTTCAGGTTTCAGGGATCCTTGGTGCTCTCTTAGCTTGGTTGTTTTCTTGCAGACTTTTCCTTACCCTAACTAGGTAACATCATCACTGCTAGTGAAATGTCTGCAAGAAAACAAGCAAACTCAAAGAGCATTAAGGATCCCTCATTTCAATCCTGAACTACAAATAGTCTCCTTTAAGCAGAAGTTTTTCCCATAATTATTGGTGCATTTGGAGCTATAACAATCAAATTGTCAAAACAGACAAAATTAAAATTATTTGACCTCTCGCTGTTTAACAGATCCTGGTCTAGATTTGATTTTGATTCTTAATTTTAAAAAACAGCTTTGCTTGGAACTACAATTACAGCGGTATTCACAGGGGTACTTGGACTATGGAAAATGTAGGATAAAACTTGAGTTGACTCCAGAATAGATTATCAATATTTCCTGTGTATTCACGGGGAGAGAGATTTCTGTATGTAAAAACACAAAATCAATTTAACACTTGTCCTCATTATCACACATTCTCCATGGATTTCTTTGGAAGGCCATTTAGAAACTTCAACTGGTTCAGAATTTTGTAGCTCCATTGTTAATGAGCATCTGCCAATAGGAACAGATGACACTAGAGCTCCAGACTATTTACTGGCTGCCAACTAGCATCTCTGCAATTCAAAATGTTGGTTTGGAAAGCCATCCATGGCTTGGCACCAGAAAATATGTAGGATCACCTTCGCCACTTAATTTCAGCCTGGCAGATTTGGATATCCCAGGAGAACCATGAGGGGTTGAGACTGGTGGGCATGACTTTTTTGTGGGTGCATCTGCTCTTCACCACCATTCCATTAACTTTCCCCATGCTATTAAAAACTGAATTATATCGGAGAGTCCTTTGGGAGGATGAACTGACCCCTTTGGGCAGGCCGATTGATGGTTATGTTACTTTTGATTAATTCTTTTTATATTCTTTCACTGTGGCTGTTTTATTGCTTTTTTCTTAATGTATGTGAACTGCCAGGAGGGTTTTTTTTATTGCAGTGGTATACAGATCTGATCAATAAGGACTCTATCTCACTATGATATAATTTAAAACATAATTTTTACAAAATGATGTACAGTTGGTATATGACTCCAGAAAAATTATATAAAATGTATAAAGGTGCTTCAATTTTATGTTGGAAATGTGGACAGTGTGAAAAGTCATTTTATGATGTTTGGTGAACTTGTAAGGAAGCCAGAAAAAGTTAGGTTTAAATACATACAAATGCAAAAAAAATTAAAGACAAATATTTTACTGACACAAGAACTATTTTGTTGGGATTAATGCACAGAAAATTAGAGAAGAACCATGGAGGATAATTTTTTTTTAATAAAGTTTTATTGAGTTTTAACAAAGCAAATAAAACATTTTATTTGAGTACAGCATGGTTCTGGGTTATCACATTTCCATTAAGAAAATGAAATGATAGCACTGGAAGAAAAACGTCCCTGGGGGGAAAAATCCTGACTGACTCTTACTCTCTTTGATGAATGAAAATGGTCATTTGACATCTTTTCTTTTCCAAGGAGAAGAGAGTTTCAGAGAAAGTCTCATGCTGAAAGCAATTATTGCATAAGTCAAAGTGTGTCTCAAACACTCTGGGGTGAGCTGGAGTTGTGTCACCATTTAAAAAAAAAAAAAAACTATCAGGATTGCACAAGGAAAAGTGAACACTGTCCAAACTTCAGGCTTGATTAAAGATTACAATTATCATTGATTATATTTATCTTTCATTGAAAATTAAAATTATCTATAGAAAATCAGAGGAAATTACCTTAATCTAACCCATGTGATATTCATTTTATTTATATTTCATCTGGGGAAGTCTCAGTGTTGCAAAATTTGAAAACTCCCTCTCTTTTGGTACAAATGAATCTCACAATTCCTAAACACACTCTAAAACTGCATTGCAAAGCTAACAAAAATAAAGAAAATGTCTAAATCTATTAATTATGTTTGCCTTTCTTTTACTGTATTCCTATGTCTGAAATGCTCTATCTTCCAAATCCATTTAAACCGAAATCATTTCCCACCCACCCTGGTGAGATAAATCCAGACCTATTTGCTTAAATACAGGTGAATTAGAATCTGTTGCTGCCTCTGGGAATAACAGCATTTTTTTGTGGACTCTGAAAACAAGGTTAGAACAAGAGTGCTCCTACCCAAACTTGCAAAGATGCATTAAAAAATACTCAAGGTGTCTTTTACATCTGTTTGACAGGACCTGCAAGTTTGGAAGATGGAAGCCATGTTCTTTCTGTAGAAGACTTCTGATAATTCTGCATTTGCTCACGTAGCACTGTGAGCAGAACACCTCTTTCAGTTGACTGCCTGAGCTTCTGTAACTAAATTAGCAGCAAACTCTTTGTTTAAGCAATTACTGCAGTGCAGAAGAAAATCGAAACTGGCTGGGTTACAGCCAGGCAACTAGATGTGTAAATTGGCAAGTGTTGCCAAATGTCTGTTTGTGGATTTGTTTATTTGTTCTGCAAGCTGAAAGACTTTCTTTCTCTCCACAATTTATTTCCTTGCCATTGGCTGCTATTTGGGGCTTCAGATAGATAGCAGCTAAATTTGGATAACTGGACAGACAGATAAATTAATCTGTGTATGATCTAGGATGTGTGTTCACACATATCTATACTTACCCACAAACATGGAAACATCCTCGCTGTCAGGATTCTGATGATTGCCCTAACTGAATCATGAGCCTCAAGCCAAGCTTCAAAAAAACCCAAAAGATTTATTAGGAGCAACATGTCAGGCATTAACCTGTATGAAGCCAACTCTGATATATGCAATTTACAGTCACCTGTGATCATGTTTTCTCCCTCCCCGCTGGGTGTGTCATAAATCAGATTCTCCAATTAAGCACATTCACAGGCTGGGTGTCATCAATCATGTTCTCAAATTAAGGATTTTTGCAGGCAGAAAAATCCGGTAGTTTAGCTACAAACTTTGTAAGATAAGTGTTGGAATGTACTTTTGGTTTTAAACTCCCGCACTGCCCCTTCAGATTTCCTCCCTCCCTTGTTTATGACAAATCTATAGCAGGCATAGAAATGCTTCATGAGTTGACATTCGGCTCCCCTCATTTGTACAGAAGGTGATCTGTACAAAGCAAAACACAAATTGATTGCAGGTATAGAATTTAGTAACCCCCCTCAGGCTTGGTTGGATTTTCTGCATGGAATCTTGCTATAAGGTGATCAGCCTGGACATTCCTACTCTTTACCCAAGATGCCTCTGATAAGATGCCCCTTCCACTTGATTAAATATTGGAGTAGTCTCCTGTACCACCTTGAATCAAGGACTCACTGCACCTCATAATGGGTTTGGCCTCTTATGACCACAGGGTCTGGGGGCTCATGAGGTAGGACCTCAGGGTTGATGTGACCAGGGGTTTTAAGAGGCTACTATGGAATACCAGGTGAATCTTCCCTAACAATCAGGGCAATTTCAATTGTACCATGACTGGGTTGATGAACTTTAGTATCCCATAAACTTTGCCTCCAGTTTCTTTCTAGGGAGTTTTAGCCTCAGATATTTTGTGGAGAGGTAGACCTCCTCCCACAACAGGAATGGCCATTGCGGGGCTCAGTGTTGGTCTGCCTGTTTCTTATAGGTCTGTGCTGCTTTAGTTAGTGCTTGCTTAACATTCTCCCAATTTGCTTTCACTGTTGACGCCCAATCAATCAAGCTGACTGATGAGGGGGGTTCCCTTGGATATTCAGGCATTGAGATGAAGTCCATACTACTCAATACTCTGAAGGGGGTTAGTCTCATGCTACTGTGAACAGCATTATTGCCTCTGCAAAAGGCAGGAGGTCTGCCCAATAGGACTGCTGATAATTCACGTAGAACCTCAGGTACTGCTCTACCATGACATTCAGTCCCTCTTCCCCTCCCATTGGTGCTCAGATGAAAGACTGAGCTAAAGCCCTGGAATGACCCAATAGACTACAGGGACTCCCTCCAGAACTTAGCCATTAACTGGACCCCTCTGTCTGAGATAATTATTTGTGCAGGAGGTAGATGTGTTTCAGGAACAGCTTGGTCCACTGGTGGGCTGAGGATTGTCTGCTGCAAGGTATGAAGTACATCTGTTTGGAGAATAAATCTATGATAGTCCAGATCACTGTGTTCCCTCCACTTTTGGGCAATTCCACAATGAAGTCCATTGCGATCTCCTCCCATGGTCTCGTCAACTTTACTACTGTTTGTAGCAGTCTGGTGTGTGTGTGTTTTTCTGGGTCATTTTTTTCATTGCGGTGCAGAGGTGCATCTCTTCACATAACTGTCCAGTTCTTTCTTTATGCCAGCCCACCAGAATTGCCTCCGTGCTAAGTGTAAAGTTTTTAAGAACCTGAAGTGGCCTGCCAGTTTGGTGTTGTGGCTCCTCTGGAGGACGAGTGTGCATAGGGATTCTGGTATGTAGAGTTTTCTCAGGATGTGTTGATTGTCCCAAAACCAGAAGTCTGCTAGCAGTTTGCTTTTGAGTTTCATGGTTTGGTTGCTTGGGGATTGGTCTTGCCAGTCACGGCGTTGTTGTCTGGTGGTTACTTGGGCAGCTATTTGGGTAGGGGGGATGATACCTCCTCCTACTTCCTCCCATTTTCATTTGTACTAGGGCATATGGGAGAGAGCATCAGCCAGGAAGTTCCTCCCCTCTGGGATGTGCTTTAGCATGAAGTAGTACCAGTTGAAATATTGAGCCCAGCAGACTTCTTTGGGTGATAGTTTGCATGGAGTCCTAAGGGCCACCAGATTTTTATGGTTGGTCCAGACTTTGAACGGCCTCTGTTCCCCTTCCAACAGATGATGCCAGGTTTGCAGTGCCCATCTCACTGTGAAAGCCTCTTTTTCCCATGCAGCCCATTGCCACTCTGTGTCCGTGAACTTGCAGGAAGTGTAGGCTCAGGGCTGAAAGCTCCCTTGGTTATTTCTTTGGAGTAGCACTGCTCCCATTGCCACATTGCTGGCGTCCGCTTGGGTGATGAAAGGTTGTTTGGAGTCAGGATGCTTCAGCACTGGTTCTTTTGAAAACAGTTCCTTCAGTGATTGACTGGTCCTTCAAATCCCACCCCCCCTGTTTATGGCAACTCTATAGCAGGCATTGGAAAGCTTTACAAGTTGACACACTTATTTCATTTATTGCCAAGTACTGTTTTCCACTTGTAATGCAATTTTCCATAATAATACACACTCATTTTCTGTACAATATTTCTATTCTATCATGTTGAGAGAATATAAATTGAAGCCATTTCTCACCTGCAAAATATCTCCAGGCAAGGCATAAGTTGTTTTTTGGGAAGGAGGGGAGCAAATTATCCATAGTTTTATAAGAAGGATGGATGGATGGATGGATGGACAGATGGATGGATAAAGATCATCATTTTTTATGCATGTTAAGCAATAGTTTTCAATTTTTTTGGTGGGGGGTTGGTTACCTTGCCTGTCCATTCCATGCAATGCATTCATAAAACTTGCGAAAACTTTTCAGAACCAACACAGCTCCAGTTTGAGATACTGGAATAACCTTGGAAGAAATTGAGATGGGAGAGTCTTCCTTTCTTCTGAAAACATCTTATATTATAGGTTGGTAACTTTAAGACTTGTGGACTTCAATTGCTGGCTGAGAATTTCCAAGATTGAACACCCTGCTCTAGTAGTACACTTATTTCATTGATCAGATTATGAAGTTGAATTCTTGACCCACTAGGAGCTTTATTCTAATGAGGGTGGCATGATATAATAATCATAACGTGATATGAAGAAGAAGCCAGATTGGACTTTGACTCTAATATGGACACCTTCCATGTTCAACAACCGTTGATATTTATGGCTGAGAGGAAATTCATACAGTAACTTTTTATTTTTAGAAAACTATGGAGAAAACTGTTAGCCTTTAAGAACTTCTACTATCACTTTGCATCTTTTGGCTGCCATAAGTAACGGGGGGAAGGGGAGGTAGAGATAAGTCTGGGAAGTGAGCTGGAGGTGTTACATTCTTCTGTTGTGTAAATGGGGGGGGGAGCATACAATAGAGTTAGGTTTCTATTTCTCGCTTAGCTTTCTTTTCTCTGTGCAACTGCAACCCGTTATCAAAGTATGCCAAGGTCAACAGACAGAGGCCTCATCATCACCTGAAGATGCCCACATGATCATATTCA
>BLBF01002765.1:0-10978 GCA_015471245.1 Laticauda colubrina
CTGAGACACTGGTGCAACTCCCCAGCTGGAGCAGTGGAGTGGCAAGACAGGATGATAGATGGTTAATGGATGCTTCCTTGAGCCTGTCTCATAACATTGATGAGATTGTGCCATGTATGTTGAGTGGCCCTACAATAAATAGGGCATTAATAAAGAGCTTTGTTTTTTTTAAATGTGTTGATGAATGAATAAATTGTTATTGATAATAAAGGTCCATATGTGTGGCAGCTGGGAGGGTGGACCATACAGTCCCACTATGCTTGCACTGGAGGTTTATCTATCCCACAACTATCCTTATCTATTCCACAAGCATGCAAAGGCTTAACCATTTTTTAAAAGTTTTTACCAACACTTTATTAAGGTAAAAAAATGAATTAAGTGACTTAAGCAAAGATAAGCTTTATTAACTTTCTTAGGTAAACTGTATGACTTTATTAAATAAGCAAAATGAACCAAGTAAAGTGTCTTAAGTGAACAGGTAACAACTCTGTCTCTGGCACTATTCTCAGTCACTCTGAGGCATGTCTATGGTCTCAGTTGTTAAGTGGGCAGGGACTGTGGAGGTGGCTGTGGCTGGAGTGCTGGTCTTAGGTGCTATTGGAGTGCTTGACCCCCAGAGCACAATGGGATGGTGTGTTCAGGAAGCTCTCAGAGAGCTGACTCAGTCCCGTGAGGTTGAGAGGCCCCTCATCAAGTACCTGGGATGTCAGGCACAAGACTGATGACAGATTGTCCGTTGATGGGCTTGGCTGTGGGGTGGAGGAAGGAGGAGTGTAGTGGGGCTGTCTGGTCTGCAGCTGGTTGAGGTGTGGCGTCTTTGGCTTGTGATGAACCTGAGCCTGGACTGGGAAGGTCTGTTTTTGCTGTGGGAAGTCCTGGTAGTCCTAGCCTTGGTTGGTGAGTGGTTATTGAAAGCCGTGGAAGGGCTGTGACATCGCCTGGGGTGGAGGAGCACACCTGGACTGGGTAGGAGCAGCTTCAGCTGGGCCTTGAGGGTTGTGTAGAAGTGCTGTTATCTTCTCCTTCATCACCTGGTACTGGGCCTCGGGCAGGTCCCTGAGGGTGTGGCTCACGTAGGTGATGAAGGTGTGGTGGCCCGAGGATCCTCTGTCCCAGTGGACCAGCTGAGAGAGAAGTTCTGTGCTGGTCTTGATTGTGTCCCTGATCTCCAACAGGACAGTGTGGCTCTGGCCCTCCAGTCTGCCTCTCTGCCTGCATCCTCTGGAGCTGGGGGTGGGGGTGGGGTGGTCTGTGGTGGCTGCCGCTTCTTGCTCCATTTGTGATGGGATCCTCCAAGTCCTCCGGCATGGGGAGTGCAGCTGTTGGGGGGGTCTCTGCCATGGAGCCCTCCGAAGACACCTGCCTGGACAGGGTAGCTGGCTCCTGGCTGGAAGAGGACTGGCTGTCTGTGGGCTGTCTGAGGGAGAGGGGTGTCAGAGGGGCTGCTCCTCGGTGGCGGATCTCACCCTCCAGGAAACTGCACTTGGCCATGACGTACATCTCCCGGTCAGTGAGCTTGACAGCAGCCTGCCCAGATTTCTTCAGGTGTAGCTTACCATACCAGGTTTGCATGTGCTTCCACCATCCCAGGAGGACATCCACAGTGTAGCCCAGGCTCTCTGCCTTGTCTCTCCAAGCTGCCTGCTTCTTCTTGGTGTTGCGATACAGTCTGTGGCCCTTTCTCCAGAGGTACTCGTTCTCCCTCAGCCATTCCAGCACCTCTTCCTCATGCTCCTCGGAAACGGTGTACTGTTTCCTCTCTCTCTTCTCCTTCCCTTGCCTCTTCCTCCCTCTAGCAGGGCCTTCAGCAGCAGGGCCTTCAGGAGCTTCACCAGCAGGGCTTTGATGGCCTTGGGGCTGGTCCACCAAAGCAGCAGCAGCAGTAGTAGTAGCCGCAGCACCAGCAACAGGAGAAGCATCAGCAGCAGCAGGAGCAGGAGAAGCACCAGCAGCAGCAGCAGCAGCAGCTTCAGAGTCAGTGCCAGGGGGTGGGATTGTGGTTCTGTCCTTCTTGCCAGGGCTGGCAGGAGTAGGCACAGGCTTTCTCTTCTTCCCTGACTGATGAACCATGGTGTTATTTGAAGATGTCTGTGGCAGCATGTCTTTCCTCTGAATGCTGACTGCGTGCGAGCTGCATCCTTTTATATCCGCGGATCTGATGCAATTCATACTCCCCACATGTGCAGTGAACACTTTGCATCTGATATACATATGCTATGCATCCGCTTTGCTTCCTATAGGCGTCCGTGATGCATCCGCGTCGTCCGCTACGCATCCGCCCCTTCCACTATGCGTCCGCTTCGCAATTCTCCCCTGTAAGCCCTTCAGATGTGTCATCCACCTCCATCCGCTTCCATCCGCTAGGCTTCCTGTGAACATCCACTTAACATCCCCGCTACATACTACCCCCGTCCATTCCTTTCCGTTCTTTTCCGTTCTGTTTATGCAAATTTGGGCCACTTTTTGGAGCGGATAACAATGGATGGAGCCACCCCTGAAATTTTGCTCGTCCGCTGTGTCCTTTTTGCATACGTTTTGCATCCATCGGCCAGTGGGACCTAGCCTTTACAATCTCCTCAAGAGGAACTACTCTCTGGAGAATTTGTGGGGCATCCTGAGTCCTCTCCTTATCCACAGGGGAATTCTCAGCAACCAAGCTATTTGCTGGCTCATTTCATTGCAGTCATCTTCAGTTTGCCATTGTTTTTCCTGATGTCACTTCTCTTCAAAATGTTAAAACAACTGTATCTTTCATGCCACCATGATTGCTTGAACGCTTTCCGGGCTACCTGCACAAATGTGTCCATGCACAAACAAAATTTCTGAATCAGAATTGTTTCTGAACACGTTTATACTGATGACAATCACACATGCAAAACTTTCTGGAAGGTATTTCAAGGAAAGATGCTTTTGCTATCACCAGTGCACTTTCCAAAGTGCCTCATTCAAATCCTTTCCCTATGAAATTATGTGGACATTTAAAGAGCAATACTTTAACTGTATTTTGCCATAGACAGTTCACGAGATATATCCTGAGGTGTGGTTCCACTGAACTTTCTCCCTCTCCAGCTCAGGACTGCGCTCTGTTAATGTGGATCTCTCCCTGCAAAAGCTCTTTATTGCCAAACCCCATTCCTTTAGGTACACATTCCATCACAATTTCCAACAGTTCTATCTCTAAGGTCATAGAGAGAACCAATCTTTTTAAAAGAAAAATCTATATAAGGGTGAATCTGCCAAAAGAAAATTAGAAGTGACAGAATAAGGGAAAACAAAATATATATGAAATGCACATGGGCCATTCAGTTTCTCTTGGCTCTAGGGATAAGGCAGTGGCAAATCACATTAAAATGTTTCTTTGCACTTGTCTGTGCAAATACCAGGTATGTACAATATGTATGTGCTATACATATGCATATATGTATAGATGGATGGATGGACAGTATGTATGTATGTAACTTAAATGCATTAGGATAATTCTATGCAGTTTATAATCTTAATCCCTAATATTGACTCTTGTTAGGTATAAAGACATATGAGACCATAGATGAGATGGCCCTTTCTTCTGTACAATACCAGTTTTAACTCTGATTTGTGGAATCATGTTCAGCTAAATTCAGATGGAATTAGGGACTCTTTGTAGCAATTGAATCTTAACTGAATTAAAGCCTTAATGGTTTTACCAACACTCAGTTTCAAAATAGCCAGCCAAAGTTAGATTCATTTAAAATTGAGGAGATGTGATCTGAATAAATCTCACTAGCTAAAATTCTGGCACTTCTATTATGAATTAATTACAAATATACATTATCCTGTTCAACCTTGCTCTATACTTTGATTGCTGCCTTGGGACTTAGACCTCCATTCTGTGTATAGCTAAATGAAATGATTTCTGAATAAAAGGTAGAGTAATAAGTTGGACAAGATAGAGGAGAAACTGCAGAATGGCCCATAGCAGAAAGTATTTAAGTATAAAGTATTGTTCTTACTTTAATTCAGCTTCCAGCTGAGTATTGCAAAGCAATGTCTCAGAAAAGTTTAAAACAGAAACCAAAGAGTTCTGGTTACAAATATAACAAAATAATGTTCAACTATTCTATGACAGAGTGTAAAAGCTATAAAAAAGGGATGCAGGAGGGCGGAGCTGGCATCACGATGATACAGCATGTAATCTTGGAGGTCTGAGATCGCTGCCAATATCTTTGCTCCTGGACAGTCCAATTGGATCTAAACTGTCCCAAAGAGATGGTGAAAGTAAAGAGCGCAACCTGTCGATCCCAGGGATACCGCAAAGTCCCTAGTAGATCCAGGAGAAACTCTTTTTTGCCAGTGGCAAAGAGGCAGCCATTAAAGCTGCTGAAGTTGGGAGAGCTCCGAAACGAAAGAGAACAGAAAGAGAGAGTGTGCCAGTTTGGTGATAATTTTTTCTTTATTCTGAGATTTGAAAGGACACCCTAAGGAAAAGAAAGAGTCTGTAAAAGTTTTGACAGAAGTGACTAAGCAGCGATTTTAAGCAGGAATGTCAAAGTAATATTTTTTTTCTCATTGCAGGATTTTCTACACAGAATCTTATATTTGGAAACTGGACTGTTTTTTTTCTCTTCTTTTTATATCTTCTTTTCTCCTTTTGGACTTTATAATATTCCAGGCTAAAGACTCCCTTTTAGTTATTTTTTGAAAATATCTTTTTATTTTTTTAATTAATTCTTATTATATTTTGCTTGGAAAAGGAGGGGGAAAGTGAAAGCAAAAGAAACTTTGTAACACTGCCAACTAGAGGCTTGGAAATATTATATTTCTCTTTTGGCCAGACAAAGTTGAGAAAGAGCTGAGACTTCTTTTCAAAGACATTGCTATTTGATAAGATAGAGGGAAGAGCATGGAAGAGTATTATTACAGGTGCTCTTCTGGGTTTCTATTAACAGCTGGAGTCTGGTGTTGAAGCTTATAGGAAAATAAAAGGTGATAAGTCTCTGGAGAAGAGAGTTATAACAAGAGCCTTGGATAATTAAACAAAGTGCAGTGTGCTCTTTTTATTTTTACTAAGCTGCGCTACCCCTCCTCATCAGTTTACTTTTTATAATAGCTATTTGGATTTTTGGCCCTTTGGAACTTATCTTTGTTTTTTGCTTCTCTTCTCTTTGGAAGTTAAATTTCTATGCTTGCTCTTTATTTTAAAGGAAAAGCTTTAGTATTAATGATTTTCTTCCTTTTCTTTTTGAGGGAGTACTCTTTTTTTTTCTTTTTTTCCCTCCCCCTCCCTGATATTTTTGTCTTTCCATCTACCTTCCATATTGGCTTTTTTTCTTTTTTGTTTATTTTTCTGGCCTTCTTTTTGTTTTTTCTTATGCATCCTTTTATATTTGAGACCTGTTAATTGGATTAAGGTGTTGAAGAACCTGAAGAATTTTCCCTTTCTCTTTTTTAGCTTTTTATTTTTCACTTTTCCACCTTTTTTAGGATTTTACAACTTTTTCTTTTCTGTGTGTGTTTATGGTCTTTTCCTTCATTTTTGAATTTTTACTGCTATCTAACTAATCGATTGGATTAAGGTAAAGAAGAACCTGAAGAATTTTTTTTTCTTTTTTTATTATTATTACTATTTGGCTTCTTTTTTCTGACTATTTTTATTTGGAATTGCAATTGGTTATTTCGCAATTGGATTAAGGTCTAGAAGAACCTGAAGATTTTGAATTGCTCAAAATGAGTAGGAAATTAACAGCCCCTGGTTCCTCAACTTCTACTTCTTCCTCTCCACCATCTGGAGGACAATGTTCAATACAGACAATGTTATGGCAAGACAAAGAACAAGAAAAAGTGACCCTGCAGATGATTATGCAAGGAATTCAAAATATTCAAACAAGAACAGAGAATATTGAAAAGAGAACAGAGAACAAAGAACAGGGAAAACTGATGAAAAGGTGGAGAACATCAAACAAATGATGATGAAGTACAATGAGAGACTCCAAAAAATTGAAGAAGAAGATAAACAAAGAGACAAGAAGATTGGAGATATTGATAACAGATTAACTGTGGTTGAACAAGATAAAAGTGGTATGCTGAGCTGGGAGATGGACAGATCAGAATTTTATCTTAGATTCCAAAACATAGAGGAAGAAAAGGGACAAAACCTACCTGAGATAATGAAAGAAATATTGGCCGAAGCTTTGTAAATAACTGAAGAGAAGATGATGGATGGAATAGATGAGGTCTATCGAGTCTTTACAAGATATGCAATGAGAAATAGCTTACCAAGAGAAGTTCACATCAGATTTTCAAAGAAAGCCATTAAAATGCAAATATTGCAAGTGGCAAGAGAGAAAACATTGAAATACAAAGACAAAGAAATTGTGGTCTTGAAACAAGTACCCAGAAGAGTGAGAGAGATGAGAAGAGAATACTGATTCCTGACCAAAATGCTACTTAAAAAAGAGATGAATTATAGATGGGTGATTCCAGAAGGTTTAATGTTCACATGGCAAGAACAGAGATATAGAATTGACTCAACTGAAAAAGCTGAATCATTTTACACAGAATTTTTTAGAGGGAAAGAGGAAGAGGCAGAAAAAGAAATCTCACAAATTGAATTCCAAGAGGACTACCAAATGACGACTGAAAAAGAAGAAGGTGCAGTAGGTGGAAAGGAGGAAGCCAAAGAACAACGTGAACCAAGATCTAGCAAAAACACCATGGTTTGTCAGTCAGGGAAGAAGAGGAAGCTGGTGCCTACTCGTTCCAACCCTGGCAAGAAGGACATTACCAGCATCCCACCCCCGGCACTGACTCTGAACCTGCTGCTGCTGCTGCTGTGGTGGACCAGCCCCAAGGCCCTCAAAGCCCTGCTGCTGAACGCCCTGCTGCTCAAGCCCCTGAAGGCCCTGCTGCTCAAGCCCCTGAAGGTCCTCCTGAAGCCCCTGCCAGAGGGAGGAAGAGGCAAGGCAAGGAGAAGGGATAGAGGAAACAGTACACCGTTTCCGAGGAGCATGAGGATGAGATGCTGGAATGGCTGAAGGAGAACGAGTACCTCTGAAGAAAGGGCCACAGACACCAAGAAGAAGCAGGCAGCTTAGAGAGACAAGGCAGAGAGCCTGGGGTACACTGCAGAAGTAATCCTGGGATGGTGGAAGCACATGCACACCTGGTATGGCAAGCTACACCTCAAGAAATCCAGGCAGGCCACTGTCAAGCTCACTGACCGGGAGATGTATGTCATGGCCAAGTGCAGTTTCCTGGAGGGTGAGATCCACCACCGAGGAGCAGCCCCTTTGACACCCCTCTCCCTCAGACAGCCCACAGACAGCCAGTCCTCTTCCAGCAAGGAGCCAGCTACCCTGTCCAGGCAGGTGTCTTCAGAGGGCCCCACAGCAGAGACCTCCCTGACAGCTGCACTCCCTATGCCGGCAGACTTGGAGGATCCCGTGGAGGATGACACCCTGCTGTCACAAATGGAGGAAGAGGCAGCAGCCACCAGAGGCCAACCCACCCCAACCCCCACCCCCAGCTCCAGAGGATGCAGGCAGAGAGGCAGACTGGAGGGCCAGAGCCACACTGTCCTGTTGGAGATCAGGGACACAATCAAGACCAGCACAGAACTTCTCTCTCAACTTCTCTCTCACTTGGACAGAGCATCCTCGGGCCGCCACACCTTCATCACCTACGTGAGCCAGACCCTGAGGGACCTGCCCGAGGCCCAGTACCAGGTGATGAAGCAGAAGATAACAGCACTTCTAAACAACCCTCAAGGCCCAGATGAAGCTGCTCCTACCTAGTCCAGGACTGCTCCTCCACTCTAAGCGATGTCACAACCCTTCCACGGCTTTCAACAGCCCCTCACCTACCAAGGCTCATCGCACGCCACAGACTCCACTCCTCACCCAGCTGCAGACCAGACAGCCCCACTACACTCCTCCTTCCTCCACTCCACAGCCATGTCCGTCAACAGACAATCTGTCATCAGTATTGGACCTGACATCCCAGGTACTTGATGAAGGGCCTCTCAACCTCACGGGACTGAGTCAGCTCTCTGAGAGCTTCCTGAACACACCATCCCCTGTTGTACCCTCGGGGCCAAGTGCCCCAATGGTGCCTCAGACCAGCACTCCAACCACAGCCACCTCCACAGTCCCTGCCCGCTTAACAGCTGAGACCATGGACATGCCTCAGAGTGACTGAAAATTGTGTCAGAGACTGAGTTGTTTACTTGTTAAGTTTATCTTTGCTTAAGACACTTTATTTGGTCCATTTTGCTTTTTTAATAAAGTCATACAGTTTACCTAAGAAAGTTAATAAAGCTTATCTTTGCTTAAGTCTATAATTCATTTTTTTACCTTAATAAAGTGTTGGTAAAAACTTTTAAAAAATGGTTAAGCCTTTGCATGCTTGTGGAATAGATAAGGATAGTTGTGGGATAGATAAACCTCCAGTGCAAGCATAGTGGGACTGTATGGTCCACCATCCCAGCTGCCACACATATGGACCTTTATTATCAATAACAATTTATTCATTCATCAACACATTTTAAAATAAACAAAGCTCTTTATTAATGCCCTATTCATTGTAGGACCACTCAACATACATGGCACAATCTCATCAATGTTGTGCAACAGCCTCAAGGAAACATCCATTAATCATCTATCATCCTGTCTTGCCACTCCACTGCTCCAGCTGGGGAGTTGCACCAGTGTCTCAGTAGGTTGTGCTGCTTCTTCTCTTCACGTGAAGCTCTGTTGGGGCCTTGTATATCAACAGTGTCTATCAGGTTTTGTTCTTGCCTCCATTCACCAGGTTCCATGTCCCCATTCCCTTGTTGACAGTCCACAAGTCTGTTCTGCAACACTGGGTAGCGGGTGCGCATGAGATTGTGCAGGATGCAGCAAGCTTCCACGAAGCTCCTCGCAGTTTCTGGGTGATGCTGCATGGTGGTGAGAAGTATCTGCAACCTGTTGGCCAGGATGCCAAAGGCGTTCTCCACCCCCCGTCTTGCCCTGGACAGCCTGTAGTTGAAGATCCTCTCATCATGGGTGAGGTATATTGAAATGTATGGCTTCATGAGGTAGGTTCTGAGGGAGAACGCGTCATCACCAACGATGAAGTAGGGCACATGTTGTGTGTCATTGGGTAGGGGGTCTGGATCTGGAAAACCCATGATGAGGTTGCCTTCCAGCCCCTCCTTGAGGTCACTGGTGTTGTATACCTGGCCATCTGAAACTGACCCGTTGCCTGAAGCATCGATGTACATGAACTTGTAGTCAGCATCAACCATGGCAAAGAGGATGATACTGAAGAAGCCCTTGTAGTTGTAATAAGTGGACCCTGAGTTGGCTGGAGCTTTGCAGGCCACGTGCTTCCCATCTATGGCTCCAACGGTGTGGGGAAAGTTGCACCTCTGATACCACTGCTCTGCAACTTTCCTCCAGCCTTCTTCAGTGGTGGGACAATGGAGGAGCTCCTCCACGTATTCTTCGATGATGGCCTGCACCACTTCTCTGACCACTTTGCTGATGCTGTTGTGTGGCACCCTCCACGCATACTGCATATTTCTGTATGTGGTTCCAGAGGCCAGGTGGCGCAGAGTCAGTGCCACCTTCAGTCTATGGTCCAGGTTGGGACGGAAGTTGGTGCTAGGCTTGGTCAACCTGGGTCTCAGACGCTCTACAAGTTTGTCAAACATGGCTGGTGGCATCCTCATGAAGTGATGGAATGCACGAGGGTCTTCATTCCTCAGCTCCACCATCAACTGGTCATACAGTCCAAACTCCATTCCTCTCATGATCCATCCTTGGACCGACACAGCTCTTGGACGTCTCCTTCTTCTCCTTCTGTATAAAAGGTGAAACAGTCTGAACAGGTTTTGGTTCTGGTGATGAATGAGCGCAGCTATCATACGGACTGTGTCATGATCCATGGTGGAGAACAATTGATGATGTGGAAGAGCAAGACCAAGGTTGAAGAGGTCTGTACACCACGGCTGCTGGACTCATACTGAGATCCAGATGATTTTCTCCCCCTTTTTATGGGAAATATTGGTTATCCTCTAGGTTTCCTTCTACATACTCTACACATACTGCAGACATCCTAAATATACAAGATACATCCCAGATACAAACGTTTTGTCCATTTTAATCCTTTATATACGAGATGCATACGCTTACATCCTTTCTATTTCCATGCTACTAACCTGTGTAGACGTTCCGTGTACCTTTTGTTTCCTCCCTCTTTCTGTTTTCAACTGCAGCAGATGTGAGTTGAGGGGATGGCCGGAGGATGCAGAGAGGATACAGCAGATGTTTAACAGATGATAACGGACATAGAACGTTTGTTGCCCGTATATGTCGTGGATGTATATCGTACACGGCGGAAAGTTCATCCGTTCACAAAGTTTTGTGCAGCTCAAAACTTCTTGCGTGGGAGAAGGTGGAGCTTCGTCTCGGTGCTACAGCTGAGATCTTGGGGCTCTGAGATCGCAGCTGATATTTTCACCCCTGGTCGGTCCTAACAGACCTAAACCGTCCCGTAGAGACGGGGATTGTGAAGGGCACAGTCCCAGGATCCCAGAGATATCGCAAAATCTCTGGTTTGATCCGGGAGAAGCCCTTTTGCTGGCAGTGGAAAGGCAGCCTCCAAAGCTGCTGAAGTCGGGACAGCTCCGAAAAGAAAGTGGCTTGAGCGAGTGTGTGTCGGTTGGGTGAGAAACCTCTTTTGTATTGTAAATTGGTTGAGACCTGAAAGGATATCCTGAACAAAGAAGAAACCTGTGACTTTATTTTTGTTTGACTGGAATTGTTTGAGCGGTGTTTTTTAAAGTGATGTCAAATTGAGGCTTGGATTCTTTCCTTACTACTTCTTTTTCTGAGGAATTTAATGTGACTTTGTAGGTAACCAGATTGAATTTTTTCTTATATATATTTTTATGCTTCTTTTGATTTTTTAATTTTCTTTAGGATAGAGGCCCCCTTTGTTTTTTTTTTCTTTTCCTCTG
>BLBF01002766.1:0-10394 GCA_015471245.1 Laticauda colubrina
ACTTTGTAAATTGACTTGTGCCATGTTTTCTTATATGGATATAAAAATATAATTAATAAAACACAGCTGTCTGTTTACTGTAATGTATAACAACACAAACTCTCACTTTTTACATAAATCTGTTTAACCTAGTTAAACTGACTTTGCAGCCTCTGGGCCCATAACCAGTGTTAAGCCTGGGTTCGCCAACCAGGGTTAAGTAGACAAGCTAAACAGAATGTGCAGCGTTAGTCAGAAAGGCACACAGATAAATGAGTGAGCTAAGCTTGTATGTTTATTAACATACAGTAAAAATAACAGATACGCTTGTGCTATCAAGAATATATTTTATTCTTGATATAAGTTTATGGCATAGTCAAATAACAGTCCAATATTCATTTACCATGTAGTCAGTCCATTCAGGGGTATTCAGTTAGCAAAGTCCATGTAGAATATCCTATGTCAGTTCACATACAAAATCAGTCCTTTGTTGTGTCTCCCGTTCGAGCAATGCAGTCTTGATTCCAAGCAGTAATCAGGGATCATCAAAGCCAGAGAGAGAGTAAGAGCAAGCCGTAGTCTTGCTACTTTTATATTGTTTTCTTAACCACTCCTTTAATTGCTATTTCCCAGTTAAAGCTGTATACACTCTAACATACACTAACTATGATTCATAGTTATTATTTCACCTAAACCAGTTAGGGTAAACAATGTTATCCCTAACAATTATTAGTATTAGTATTAGTATTAGTATTAGTATTAGTATTAGTATTAGTATTTTGTTGTATTTATGAGAAAATAAGGCCTAAAAGCAAAACGAGAGAAGGTTCAGAGTTCCTCCTCTCTCCTGCCCGAACAACGGATGGAGCAGCCCGCATTGGTCCTAAAACAAGCCCCAGTTGCTCTTTGGAAGGAGAGATCCTGACGCTGAAGCTCAAATCCTTTGGCCACCTAATGAGAAGAGACAAGGACTCCTTGGGGAAGATGCTCACTTGGGGAAAGGCAAAAGGAGGAGGGGTCGGCAGAGGAGGGGAAGGTTAGGGACATGAGTTTGGGCAAAGGAGACAGTGGAGGAGGGGAGGGGGGAAAGCTTGGTGTGCTGTGGTCCACGGAGGCCGTAGAGAGTCAAAAACAACTTAGCTGAAAAACCAAAAGGAAGCTTCTAGGTAAGGCAGGCAGTGATATCTTCTGCAGTCAACCTTTTAAATTAGGGGCCTTCCCCAAAATCAGGGGTCTTCCAACTTGACAGCTTTAAGACTTGGGGACTTCAACTCCCAGCATTCCTCCTCCAGTCATGTTAGCTCAGGAATTCTGGGAGTTGAAGTTCACAAGTCTTGAACTTGCCAAGTTGGAAGACCCTTGCCTTAAATCTTAGCTTCCGTTTGAAGGCAGAGCCATAAATTTATATTGTGCTGCTCAGTTTGTTTTCGGGAGAAGCCATAGTCTATCCAAACGATGGCATGCTGTGTGGTTCATGAGGCTGCAAAGAGTCAGAGGTGACTGAAGGACAACAACCTGCACTAGAGCTGCACCCTGGTCAGCAACCCTCCTAGAAAAGCCCTGGGGGAAAATTGCAATTGGGGAGGAATCAGTTGTCCAACTCACTTGTTACTTTCCATATGAATTGGGCCCCACTGACTCTCCCCACAGTTACCATGGGGGTTGTGATCTGGGTCACACCCACGAGCAGCTGGCTGGGAACCCAGAAACCCAGAGGAGCTGCACCCTAACCAGATGTGGGCTTCGTAGCTGTTTCCAGGGTCAGCCAAGGGATGCTGGTTGAAAGTTTAAAGGTGGGTTTGAGCTTAAAGGTATAAATCTTTATATGAAGGGCCAAAAGGGGGTGGCCCATTTGTTGGGGGGGGCTGCTGGATGACCGGAAGTTAGAAGGAATGAAGCTGCAGTCCAAACCTCCTGATTCTGCCCTCTTCCCTCCTCCTCCTCTCCAGATTCCCTCAGACATTCCCTGTGGTATTTGCATCTGCAAGACTCAAAGCCCAGCCAGAGTCTGCCTCAGCCTTTCATTCAGAGCTACCTGGATGACCAGCCATCATCCACTATGAGAGCCTCATCAGGAGGATGGAGCCCCTGGTGCCCTGGATGCAGGAGGTTGAGAAGGAGAGGCTCCAGACTCTCATGTGGGTCTTTGGGATTGACCTGGAAAAGTAATCAAACCTCAGCCATCAGACTGGAGGTGAGCAGAAGCAGTGCCACCTGTGGCCTTCAGTGACAGAAAAGGCCACAATGGTGAGGTCTTATTCTGCAGTGGAAACACACACACACACACACACACACACACACACACACACACACCTTCAATTTTCTTCCTAACCGATAATTTCTCCCTGGTGTGGCTCCACCCAACAAGGGCTAATTGCAACAGTAGATCACTTTCAAGATCACATGCAGTGTTATGTAACCTTAATGCAAGTTAATTAAAATGCAAAAGTATGAAGATCACATTTGGTGTTACTATTGCACAATAAGGCCACGCTTGTGATACTATGTCCAGTTTTAGTCCTATAAAAAAGAGGCTAAAACATGATGAATGGTTGGGGACCTGGGTATATCTGGTTTAAGAAAGAGAGGGGCTGAGGCTGACATGCAGCAGTCTCCTGTTATTTGGGGGGCTGTCGCAGAAAGCTCAAATGGCATTGAGCTATTCTCCAAAGCAGGGGTCGCCAACCTTTTTGGAACTCAAAGACCACCAAACTCATAATTTTCAATCCCGTGGGCCAGAGATCCAGGGAAAATCCCCAAAAATGTCTGCAGGAAAATTCCCCACCCCATTTTCCTACCGATCGATCATTCTTTATTTGGGATAGTAGGATACCATCTCCAGCTCCATTCTTGGGAGGGGGGAGAGAGAGAGACTTTTGGCTTCATGCAAGGAAAGCAGCAGAAGCAGCAGAAATCTTTTGTTCTCTCCCCCAATCTCCGCCAAAAATGAGTCTCTGCTGGCACAGCCTCTTGGAGCAGGATGCCTTGGAGGGTCCCAAAGACTCATTTCTGGTGGAGTTTGGGGGAGAGAAAGAAATACTTTTTCTGCTTTCCTTGTGTGCAGCCAAAATCAGAAGAAAAAAGAAGCAAAAAGAAGCATCCTGGTGGCCAGGCCAGGTGTGTGAAGCGAGTGGGGCAAATTCCCCCCTCTGCCCTTTCCCTCCTCCTTTCACGACCTGATGTTCCAATGCAAGTGACACCAGCCTTGTGTTCCTGCACAGTCTGGATTAATTGCTTTGGGGGTGACATTTCTCTGTGGACCACCAACATTTTCTCATGGAGCAGTAGTGGTCCCTGTCCCACTGGTTGGCGACCACTGCTCCAAAGCACCTGAAGGCAGGATGAGAAGCAAGGGGTGGAAGCTCATCAAAGAAAGATGCAACCTCAAATTAAAGAGAAATGTCTCCACAGTGAGAACAATTAATCAGTGGAACAACTTGCCTTCAGAAATTGTGAATGCCCCAACACTTGAGGTTCTTAAGAAGCGATTAGACAATGATTTGACTGGAATGGTACATGATCTCCTACTTAAGCAACAGGTTGGACTAGAAGACCTCCAAGGTCCCTTCCAACTCTGTTATTCTATTAAAAGATTTTTCTCCCAGTGGGATAAAGAAGGAAAAGAGAAATCAGGTTTCTGTCAGATCCGTGTATCTGTCATTTCTTCGATGGAAGAAGAAAAGGAGGGGGGGGAGACTGATAAAGAAATCCTTCTTGATATAACCTGAATGTATTTAATCTTATATCAAATTTGTATAACCTACACATACAATGGAGGGATGAAACCCAGATGGCCGGAACCTATCACCTCTGAGAGAGACAGCCAGGAGATGAAGAGACCATAAAAATTCCACAGTGAGATGTGTCCTGGGAAACTCTGGAAAAGATCATTCTAAAAAGGTGGTGGTGGGAATTAACATGTTGGTTCTTTGTTTTACTAAATACACATCAAGATAAGGGGAGGGGTTTTAAACTCCCCGATCTATCTCTGCATGCCTGAGAGACCTGAGATGCTGCTTTTGACCACTACATGAATTGTCTCATCTCAATAAAGGATTCCTTTTGATACATTTTGATAGGTTTGCAGAAGTTTATCCTTGTTGATTGAATGAGAAAAATTCTGTAGCCTGATAGTTTCCTTCCCTAGGAGGGGTGGGAGGTAGACTTTCATGTGTTCAGGGTCTCTTTCAGGGCTTCACTCCTGGCAGGTGATGTGCTCAGGGAAGACGGGAGCAAAAGAGGGTTTTTGTACTACGGCTACAATGGGATGGACTTCCTCAAGTTTGATGAAGAGATCCTCAGATGGGTGGCAGCTCATCCCCAGGCTGAGAAGGTCAAGGAGAAATGGGGGGACCATCTAGAGTGGTCTCAGGGAAGAAAAATCTACCTGGAGGAGACCTGCATTGAGTGGCTGCAGACATACAAGTCCTACAGGAGGGGGGCTCTGGAGAAGAGAGGTGAGTGGCACTTTGGAGCATGTGTCCGTAGGCTCCCCCTCCCCCATATTATTTCTGTCTTAAATAGGCAAGGGAGCAGCCTGGGGGCTCAGTGGTTAAGATGCTGGGCTTGTCTCAACAGTCCAGGTTCAAGATCTGAGCATCACATGACGGGGCGAGTTCCCATTCTCCTTCCACTCCTGCCAAGCTAGCAGTTCAAAAACCTGCAAGTGGGAATCAATGGGCACACACAGCACTCTGTGATGTCATGCTGGCCACAAGAGCACAGAAATTTCTCAGGACAGCATTGGCTCCCTTGAAATAGGGGTGACACTGCCCCCTAGTGGTGCCAATGAGTAGCAGAGTAAAATCCGACTCCTTTTACCTTTACCTTTTGCACAGCTATGACCCCATTTAAGGTCACCACAGAAAAAGGTCAGGAAGTATCCCACATCCAATTATAGAAGAAAAATAATCCTCAATGCTCCCCAAAATAAGTACTTCAAAGATTAAAATAACTGAACAATATATTCATGCTGGAAGACCCAGTTCTAATTCTCTGGAAAAAAATATTGCAAAGCAGAAGAAACTCATTCTGACCTCTCGGGTTTGAGTCCTAATCAAAATATGAATCTTTTCCCAATTTCTACCTGGGGCAACTTGAACAATTTCAATTCCAAACTACCAATTCAGGCTGGTGGTCAAATTCTGACTACGCTCTAAGCAGTACAATTGTTTTGTCAGAATGAGAACTTTACCCAATTTCTATGTACCCCTTTTAAAAATAAATCTAAAGGGCTTCAATGCCTCTAATCATTGAGGGTCCCGGAGGTTCAGGAGAGGATAAAAACAGAGAGAGGATGGCCGGATGAGGTCTTCCTACCTATTCAGTCACCTGGCCAGAAACTCCCCAGAACTCCTCTTTTGCTGTTTCTGCAGAGCCCCCAGTGGGGAAGGTGACCCATAAGGCCATTAATGACCGTCTGGAAGTCCTCATCTGCCAGGCCTTTGGCTTCTATCCCAAGGAGATCCGGGCCACCTGGAGGAGGGACAGAGATGTCTGCAAGTATGAAGCATTCCATAGGAATATGGCCCCCAACTCAGACGGGACCTATTATGTCTGGCTCAGCATTAAGATTGACCCCAAGGAGAGGGACCGTTTTTGGTGTCACCTGGAGCACGAGGACTTGCAGGAGCCCCTGGTCTTGGCCTGGAAGGAGAAAAGAGGTGAGAGGCTGAGGGGTTGGACATGCAAAAGTAGATTTTTCACCAGTGTGGGAAAGGTTGGGGAGAAGAAGTCTGGACATGCTTCCCCCTCCCTCCATTTATCTTTAGGGACACCCAGGAGGGAATCTTATCGGACATATTTCCTTAACCTGATTGCATGGCCCAGGCTGAAGCTCCATCTAACCAATGCCTTGGTTGTGGCTCTTCCTTCTGCCCTTCAAGGCCATTTGCTCTTCCTTCTTCAGCCTTGGTGGGGTTTCTTTGGGGAGGGACACTGCCTAGGGGGGTGTCCATGCAAGAGCTCCACTTCAGGGAACTCAGCATCTCTCTAACCAGAACCATGTTTCTCCTTTTTTAGCTACAGGGTGGGAAATTCTTATTGGAATCGCGGCTGCCGTAACCTTGGGAGCTGGGATTCTCTTCCTGATAAGTAAGTGAAACCAACATTTCCACTGACATCCACCCCTGGGTCTTTCTGTGTTGACTGAGCTGGTATGGATGGCAGAACATCCCCACAAAAAACATTTTTAACAGAGAGGAAGAAGAAAGTGTGCAGCCATTTTCCCAATTCCTGTATATCTCAGAAGGTTCCACATTCCTCTTGTCGGGGAGGAAGTCTCTTTGGCCTTAATAGACCATTGAAGTAGACCATCTGAAGTAGAGGAACAGGGCTCCAAGGGCTCCAAAATAAAAAAAAAATGTTCCATAAACTACTTGGGATGCCCTAGACAATCTGTAATCCTGCCCTGGAGAAGATCCATGGTCCATCTCACCTGGCAAGAGAGAGCTTCAGGGAAGCTCGGATAGAAGATGGGGACCATGGAGGGAGGGTCCCAAGTCCTCTGGCCCCCATTGCAGTCACACCTGGGGACAGAGAAAAAGAGGGTCAACAGAGGAAAGAGCCTGTCAAACTCAGAAAATATTTCTCTGGTCTTTTAGAGTTGCCAACAGAAAGGGAGGAGGGAGCAGTGTCGGAGCTGCAAAAATGAAACTGGATTCCATAAATGTTTTCATAGTTTCCAGGTGACTGAAGTTTCTCCCCGCCAAATTCTAACTGGAGAACATGATTGATGACTTTTGGCTATGGATGTGTCCCATTGGAGAATATGAATTATGAGACACCTGGGGGGGGGGGGAAACCAGGGTCAAGGGTAACAATGAATGATGTGTCTCAGAGTCAGCTACACCCAGGCAGCACCAGCGTGTCCTCTCCTAATAAATAATCTTTGAGCTTTGAAAATCCAGCTCGAGACTCATGATTTAAATGAGGGAAACTCCCAGAGCCCTGACAGAGCCATTCTCTCCTCTGCTTTGACTCAGAGCAAGAGATAGGAGTGGGAAGGCAGATATGGGAAGAAAGAGGGACCCTGAATGATGGACATGTTTTTATACACTTTGGGTTTGGAGGCCAGGAAATCTAAAGGGCCTGATTCAGGGACACAGTTGGAGCAAGTGAGGTAGAAGTTTAAACAAAGGAAAGTGCATTTTGTATTAGAAGGAAAAGTATGTCTATATATACTATATAAAGCCCATGTCACACTGCCCAACGGATGCAAAAGGACACAGCGGATGAGCAAAATGTTCCATCCGTTGTTATCCGCTCTCAAAAAGGCACAAATTTGCATAACCGGAGCGGTTAACACGGACGCGGGGAGGACGCAGGGAGGATGCAAAGCGGATGCGGAATGGAAGGCCAGCGGATGGAAGCGGATGGGAGTGGATGGCACGTCCGCTAGGCTTCCAGGGGACCTCAGCAAAGCAGACGCGGAACGGATACAGCGGATGCAGAGAGGATGCACAGCGGATGAAGCGGATGCACAGCGGATGAAGTGGATGCACAGCGGATGCACAGCGGAAGCCTAATGGATGCCTGGTGTTAATTGTGCATGCGGGGAGGATGCATTGCGTCAGCCCAACGGATATAACAGAAGCAGCTCGGAATCAGGTCGCTATTCAGAGGAAAGACCTGCTGCCGGACGGATTGGCTGCCTTGCCTGCCCTGCCTGCATATCTGCCTGCCAGCCTCCCTGCCAGCCTTGCTGCCAGCCTCCCTGCCAGCCTCCCTGCCAGCCTTGCTACCAGCCTGCCTGCAAGCCTTGCTGCCAGCCAGTCTGCCTGCAAGCCTTGCTGCCTGCCTTCCTGCCAGCCTTGGTTCATGTCTGCCTGCCAGCCTTGGTGCCTGCCTGCCTGCCAGCCTTCCTGCCAGCCTTGGTGCCTGCCTCCCTGACAGTCTTGGTGCCTGCCTTGGTGCCAGCCTTCCTGCCAGCCTTGGTGCCTGCCTGCCTGCCTGCCAGGCTTCCTGCCAGCCTTGGTGCCTGCCTCCCTGCAAGCCTCCCTGCAAGCCTTGGTGCCTGCCTTGGTGCCAGCCTTCCTGCAAGCATTGGTGCCTTCCTGCCAGCCTTCCTGCCAGCCTTGGTGCCTGCCTCCCTGCCAGCCTTCCTGCCATCCTTGGTGCCTGCCTTGGTGCTAGCCTCCCTGCCAGCCTGCCTGCCATCCTTGGTTCCTGCCAGCCTCCCTGCCAGCCAGCAACCCCACAACCATGCGGAAGCACAGCAAGCCTCAGCCATCTGCTGCCAGCCCTGGCAAGAGGGACAGGGCTACTGTCCTGCCCCCTGGCCCTCACTCTGGTTCTGCTGGGAATTCTGCAGCACGGGCTCGCTCTTCTGGGGCTGGGGCTTCTGCTGCTTCTGCTTCTGCTTCTGGAGGAGCTGATGACAAGCACTCCAGCACCAACCACCTCCACAGCACCTGCACCCTTCACCCCTGAGACTGACCGACCAAGAGGAGTGCCAGAGACTCATTTTTGTCTTATAGCTTGTTGTTAATAAAGTCTATTTTTGATTCACACACTTGCTTCATTTCTTTTTTTTAATAAAGTCTTGGGGGAAACTTTTAGAAATGGTTTAAGCCTTTGCATGCTTGTGGGATGGGTTCAGATAGCTGTGGGATGGGTTGAGATAGCAGTGGGATGGGCAGGGATGCCTGTGGGATGGGTAATAGCTGTAGGATAGATAAACCTCCAGTGCAAGCATAGTGGGACTGTATGGTCCACCCTCCCAGGTGCCACACCTACGGCCCTTTATTATCAATAATAATGTAATAATTATCCACACATATCAACACAAACACAACTCTTTATTAAACGCCCTGTTCATTGTAGGCCAACCAAACATACATGGCCCAATCTCATCAGTGTGATGAGACAGGCTGAAGGAAGCATCCATTAAGCATCTACCATCCTGTCTTGCCACTCCACTGCTCCTGCTGGGGAGTTGCACCATTGTCTCAGGAGGTTGCGCTGCTTCTTCGCTTCATGTGAGGCTCTGTTGGGGCCTTGCACATCCTCAGTGTCGATCAGGTTTTGCCCTTGCCTCCATTCCCCAGGCTCCATGTCCCCATTGCCTTGCTGGAGGTCCACAAGCCTGTTCTGCAAGACTGGGTAGTGGGTGCACATGAGATTGTGCAGGATGCAGCAAGCTTCCATGATCCTCCTCATGGTCTCTGGGCAATGCTGCATGGTGGTGAGAAGTACCTGGAACCTGTTGTCCAGGATGCCAAAGGCGTTCTCCACCATCCGCCTTGTCCTGGACAGCCTGTAGTTGAAGATCCTCTCTTCACAGGTGAGGAGTCTGGAAGTGTAGGGCTTCATGAGGTAGGTTGTGAGGGAGAAGGCGTCATCCCCCACAATGAAGTACGGCACATCTTGCGTGTCTTTGGGCAGGGGTTCTGGATCTGGGAAGCCCACGATGAGGTTGCCTTCCAGCTCCTCCTGGAGGTGACTGGCATTGTATACCTGGGCATCTGAAGATGAGCCGTTGCCTGAAGCATCGATGTACATGAACTTGTAGTCAGCATCGACCATGGCGAAGAGGATGATGCTGAAGAAGCCCTTGGAGTTGAAATAAGAGGACCCCGACTTGGCTGGAGATTTGCAGGCCACGTGCTTGCCATCTATGGCTCCAACGGTGTGTGGTAAGTTCCATTTCTGATACCACTGCTCTGCAACTTTCTTCCATCCTTCTTCAGTGGAGGGGTACTGGAGGAGCTCCTCCTTGTATTCTTCGATGATGGCCTGCACCACTTCTCTGACCACAATGCTGATGGTGTTGGATGGCACCCTCCAGCAGTACTGCATGCTCCTGTAGGAGGTCCCTGAGGGCAGGTGGCACAGAGTGAGTGCCACCTTGAGCCCAGGTTCCAGGCTGGGCCGGAAGCTGGTGTTTGCCTTGGTCAACCTGGGTGTCAGGTGCTGCACAACTTCGTCAAACGTGGCTGGAGGTGTTAGGGATAACATTGTTTACCCTAACTGGTTTAGGTGAAATAATAACTATGAATCATAGTTAGTGTATGCAGCTTTAACTGTGAAATAGCAATTGTGGGAGTGGTTATGAAAACCATTTAAAAGTAGCAAGGCTACAGCTTGCTCACTCTCTCTGGCTTTGATGATCCCTGATTACTGCTTGGAATCAAGACTGCATTGCTCGAACAGGAGAGACAACAAAGGACTGATTTGTAAGTGAACTGACATAGGATATTCTACATGGACTTTGCTAACTGAATACCCCTGAATAGACTGACTACATGGTAAATGAATATTGGACTGTTATTTGACTATGCCATAAACTTATACTGGAATAAAATATATTCTTGATAGCACAAGTGTATCTGTTATTTTTACTGTATGTTAATAAACATACAAGTTTAGCTCACTCATTTATCTGTGTGCCTATCTGACTAACGCTGCACATTCTG
>BLBF01002801.1:0-10582 GCA_015471245.1 Laticauda colubrina
TGTGCTGTTCAGCTTCCTTCGGGTATTATCCCACGTCATTGTAGTTCTGTTAAAGTTGTAGCAACATATATATATATATATATATATATATCCACACATATGCATATATATATATAAATTCTACGTTCCTCACTCAAGATACATTTTTAAAAATATTTTTATAATGTTACATTATAATATGTTATCTGCCTTAAAGATGTTCTATGAATTTGTTTTTAAATGTTATCATTTTTCCAGTAATTTCAGTTGATAAAAGATATCTTTTACAAAGTAGGCTTTTAGGTTTGGATCCACCATTTATATTTGCATACAATCCACCTTAATGTGATCATATTAAGGAGAAAGGTATATGATTTTAGACATTCATCTTCTTGTTTAAAGAGTGCTGTATATGTCCTGTTGTTCATTAAGTTAGATCTGTAAAATAAAATGTGAACAATAAGTAAGAAACAAATTTGTATCTGTACATTTTATGTCATTATTTTTTAAACTTGTTATCTGATCTCCACAGAAAACAGTCTGCAATAATTTTAAGACTACATGTGCAAGATGATTTTGAAAGTCAGTATCACCATTTTTAAATCAAATGGTTAAAACTACTCAAGTGACTCAAGAACTCTGGACCATTTTATCACTGAGCAATTTCTATCTTTTTTGAAGATAGAAGATTCCTGACACAATGATATATAATAAACTTTAATAATTTAATAGCCATTCTTGATATTTTGTAATATAAACTCTGGAAGTCAGAATGAACTCAAAGCACCAATATTTTAAGTATAGGAATGGGGAATTACATGTCACCAAATTTAGTCCATCATCACAGGGGACACACTTGAGGGAAGATGGAACACAAATGCAATTAATAAACAAACTCACAGTATCCTCACACAACACAGCCAATAGAATAATACTGGGAACTGGAGCACAGCAATGCCAAGAAAAAAACCCATGTTTATTAACGAAGAAGATTTCCAATAAATGTCCACCATACATATATTTGATATTTACACATACATTTCAGCAAAAAATGTATTTCACTAATACAATTTGTATTAATTGCAATTTCAAATGCAAACCCCATCATAAAATAAGATTCCTGTGATCCAAATGAAATTCAGAGCAATGGGAAAGAAGTTCTATGGGGAGTGGGGTTAATATTTAAAAACAATGAGGCATGGGACAAGGAGGCACAAACATCACCCACAATCGTGGGATTCAAAAGTTCCCACCACCAGTTCTGTGGGCGTGGTGTGGTGGGCCTGGCTGCAGGGGTGGGATCACGCAACTCGATGTAAATCAAACTTGCACTTTGTGCACACGTTAAAGCAGTAAAAACTAAGCTACTGTACCTCTCAGCGGTTTAGCAAAGCAATCCCCTCTGCCACACAGCTGAGAGGTTAAAAGGAACTAGGAGCAGGGATGGGTGGGTCAGCCCAACTGCGGAGCATCAGAGAGATTCTCTGCCAGCTGATCTTTGGCGCTACAGGTTTGCCAGAGCCAGGTCGAACTGGTAGAATACCACCACTGATCACCTATCATTTCATCTCTTTTAATCTGATGCTGAATCCTGTCAGATCCCAAAATAAAGAACAGGAGATCGCTATGTCCTGAGAATGAAATGACTGAGAATCTAATTTAACTTCAATGGGCTATTTTCATTGATTTCATTGTGCTCATTGCAACAAATTTCATCAGTGTGCACCCTAAAGTTTTCAATAGAAAGCAAGTAATTCTTAAGTTGGATCTAGTAGTCGAGTGAAGTCAGTTGAATCTCATTTCATGATGGATAATCGATCAATCTTGTCCAATTCATTTCAGAGGGTCTTCTTGTTCAATCTATTTTTCCATTTATTCTCAGCTTAGAAATACTTCATGGGATATCTTATTTTACATATAACATATAATGTATGATTATACAGCCATGGTGGCATAGTGGTTAGAACACAGTATTACAGGCTAACTCTGCATTTCCTCTGCCAGGAGTTTGATCCTGAGAAGTTCAAGGTTGACTTACCCTTCCATCCTTCCAAGGTTGATAAAATGAAGACCTAGATTGTTGGGCCAATATGCTGAGACTGTAAACCGCTTAGAGAGGGCTGTAAAACACTATAAAATGGTCTATAAGTCTAAGTGCTTTTGCTACTGCTATTATCAACAGTTAATAATTTAGTTAATTTTATTTTTTGTTCTGGCCCTGTGGCTTCCGATAGGTATTTATAAATACACATGTAGACACATGAGTAAGGGAATAAATTGCATATGGAAATTCAAAGGACAGGAGAATATTTCAGAATGAATGCAAATGAAATAAATAAAATAAAAGGCATGGGTGTTCGTTTAGAACCATTCATTTTTGAGGCAACCAAATTTATTGAGAGAGGCCAATGGAATCAGTGAAGCTTCCTGGGTTTAAAGTAGAGTTTCTACTTATTTCAGCTCCAACACAGAGAAGTCTCTTGGTCTTCATCTAGGGATCTGTTATGATTCATCAACAGACCAGAAGACATGAAATCCTGGCAGATTCAGCATTCTGGGCCCCATTCCTCATTATTTTAAAGTATTACACCCATCCCAATAGTGCTTCTTTCTCATTGCTCTAAACAGAAGGAATTGTATTTATATCACAGGAATCTTAACAAAATAACAGAGTTGGAAGGGATCTTGAAGGTCTCCCAGTCCCACTCCTTGCTCAGGCAGAAAATCTTTTCAAAAAATGGTTGTCCAATCTCTCCTTAAAAACTTCCAGTTTTGGAGTATTCACAAGTTCTGGAGGCAAGTTGTTTCACCTATTAATTGTTCTGTCAGAAAATTTCCCCTTAGTTCTAGTTGCTTCTCTCTTTGATTAGTTTCCATCCATTGCTTCTTGTCCTGCCTTAAGGTGCTTTGGAGAATAGCTTGACTCCCTCTTCCAACTGCCAACCCCCGAGATATTGAACACTGCTATCATGTCACCGCTTGTCCTTCTTTTAATTAAACTTGACATACCCAATTCCAGCATTCCTTCTTTATATGTTTTAGCCTCCAGTCTCCAAATCATCTTTTTAAAATGTGGCAACCAAAACTGCATGCAGTATTCCAAGTCTGGTCTTACCAAAGCATTATAAAGTGGTATTAACACTTCACATGATCTTGAATCTATCCCTCTGATAATGCAGCCTAAAACTGCATTACTAACTAACTAATAACTATTGGCTTTTTTAATAGCTGCAGCACACTCATATTTAACTAATTATCCACTATGACTCCAAGATCCCTCTCACATTTACTACTATTTAATCCAATAAGTGGTGCCTATTTTTCTACTTGTATTTTTACATGCTTTCAAGCTGCTAGTTGGCAGAAGCTGGGACAAGTAACAGGAGCTCATTCTGTTATGCGGTACTAGGGATTCAAACCAACAAATTGCTGGCCTTTCCGATCGAGAAGCTCAGCGTCTTAGCCATTGAACCATAACATCCCTGTGTACCAATTTATAAATATCTGTCATAAGCTACAGGACCAGAACAAAAAATAAAATTAACTGAATTAGTAACCACTGATAATCATTCATTACATGTAAAATAAGGTATCCCACAAAATATTTCCAACCTTAGAATGAATGTAAAAATAAATTTAACAAGAAGACCCTCTGAAATGAATTGGACAAGATTGATCGATTATCCATCATGAAATGAGATTCTACTGACTTCAAGATCTGACTAGATCCAACTTAAGAATTACTTGCTTTCTAATGAAAATTTTAGAGTGCATGTTAATTGAATGTGTTTCATTGAGGACAATTAAATCAATCAAACCAGCCCACTGAGGTTAAATTAGAGTTTACATTCATTTCAGGTCTAGGACAAAGGGATCTCCTGTTCTTTATCTTGCAATCTTCCAGGATTCAGCAACAGACCAGAAGAGATGAAATGATGAGCGATGTTTGTGCCTCCCTATCCCATGCCTCATTGTTTTTAAATAACATCTCCCCTCGTAGTGCTTCTCTCCCATTGCTCTGAACAGAAAAAAATTTATTTAGGTCACGGGAATCTTAAGCAATGTTCTGATTTAGAAGAAGTGCCAAAGACCGAGTTGCCTTAGAATCAACTTTATACCACCTACAGTATGACGGTGCATTTGGTTTTTCTTGCCTAAATGTAGAACCTTACTTTTTTCACCATTGAATTTCATTTTGTTAAATAGCACCCAATATTCAAGTCTGTTCTATTAATGTTCAATGTTTAAATCCAGTCTGTTAAGATGTATTCCAATTTAGAAGATATGCAGAAAACCCAGTTACCTTAGAATCCATTTCATCCATAAATTTTGCTGCCAGACCTAGATCTTTTAAAGATTTTAAATGATTTTTAATGCATAGATATAGATGTATAGGTATATAGATATAGACAAAGAAAAGAAATGTTAATATTTGTGAATTAAAGTAATTTTCTGAAAATATACATACAGGAATGCAAATTGGATAGTCAAATTTTCCATCCACACAATTTGTTCTTTATGATATGGTATCTGGATGTGGTTTGTAGCCTCTTCTACATACAAATTCTACTGTATTTCTATCCTTAGAATATATTTTATTCCTGTTGCTCCACCTCAGCTTTATATTGTCTACTCTCATATCTTCTTCATTTGCTGTACAAGCAACTGCAAAAGGACACAGATCAGATGACATATGGAAAGTTTTAGACTGAGGAATTTATTTGATAAAGTAGTTAAAGTTTAGGTTAGAAATTCTATGTTGCAATCGGTTAAAATGATTAAGGATCTATGGAAATGGATCCCCCCTTTTTTTGTCTATCATGAACTAATTATCAGTCATGATAATTAGTTTTAAGCAAGACAATGTTACATGTATAAAAGGAAGAAGAAAAAAATATTTTAGTCCCCTTCTTCCAAATTTCCTCATACTGAATGTCTGAATTTGGAGAAGACCAAGTTTAGGCAACTTCTCTTAAAATGTCATGTCATATCTTCTTTTTCAATGTAGATTAAATGGGACTAAATGTGATGAAGTCAGCAGAGTCTGCCTCCATACTTAGCCTATTTAAAAAAATAATAATTTTAGTTCTCTAAAGATTCCCCAAAAAAGGCAAATTTTGGCTAAGGGAAAGCAGAATTTCACTAGGAAGGTTTAACAAAATTGAGGACAACAGTTGTAAATGGCAAAAGATCTTGTACAATTCTCCATTATGAAGCAGTTTCTCCCAGAGAGAGTTATTTTATCTTGGTTCATAATACTACCATAACAATACTACTTGTTCTGACCAAGGCTTTCTGAGACTTTAATTTAACAAACACTGAGTTCAAACAACCCTTTTTTTTATTCCAACACTGGTAATTATGTTCATTCCCAGAATTTAATGAGTCCCAAACAGTCTCTCGAGATAAGCACCCACTTTATTTCTTGCTGCCAACAACTAAAGTGCCAAATTAACTGTAAAAAGCCAAATGGAGTACAAAGTCCACACAGAGCTTCAAGGTTTAATCCAGAGAGCGAACAACGCTGCTTCCTGCAAAGGTTCCTGTCCGTTTGCTCCTCCTTTATAATCTTATGGGAGGGGCAATCATCTCCAAGCCTTACTCTCAAGTCGTCCCTTTTGTCTCAACTGTTCTTGCTTCCTGGAAGCTCTGCGCACACATGTACTGGGAATAGGCTCCCATTGTTCCTCTGCGAGGCTGCTGTCAGTTTCTGGAGGCTTCAGAGTCAGCACATAATTCCCAGATGGCCTTGGCCCCATCTCTGTATTGAGAGATCGGGCCCATCGTCCGAATCCTCCCCAGACTCCTGGACTGGCCCATGTTCCTCCTCACTGTCTGACTCTGCTGCCATCTCTGCAGGCTGCCAGCGGACCACAATACTACTGCTAATTCTATTTCAAGGAAATAAAATGTCTTCTGGCACTGGCATAACAGCTCTGGTGTCATGAAATTTATATAATTCCCAAAGTACAATATTTCTCTATAAATAATAAATCTATAAAGATTTATAGATAATACTTATACCTCTACATGTTGGTGGTTCTGACCAATGACCACTTTGACAAGTCACTTCTGGAGAACCTTCCATTGTATAGAAATTTTGGCACTGATAAGTTACAGTTTCAGATGGGAAATAGATTGGCTTGGGTGAGGCCAGAATGTCTCCATTCTCCACGGGAGGTGGGGGTCCACATTTTCCCCCAATAGCTGTAACAGATACACTATCTATTGAGCAACACCACTCAGGATTACAAATATCGTATAATCACATGCAATTTAAGCATATTCATAAGAAACTATATTTCAAAATTATATTAATTCTTATTTTTAAAAAGCAACAAAACCTTACAGCTTGATTAATTGATAGGCAGAAGATGATTAGTAGCGTTGTCCCTAATATTGTCTTTCCATTTTAGAACTTATAGTGTCATTACTTTCTTAATGCTTTGTGGTGGACTCCCATGGAAAGAATGAGACACAGAGGCTGGTGTACTCGGGATGGGAGTCTAGAGCAAATTCTAGTGCCCCCTTTTGTTGAGAAATTCGTACATAGTAAGCATACACATTGTGGATTACAATAATTAGATATAGCACACAAAACTGTTTACAATTGTCTGAGCTGCTTAATTGTTTCTGGTGTTTGTTTTTAATTTCCTTGCTTATCTCAGTGACCCTTAGGCAGACATGTATGTATAAGGTCTTAGACTAATCATTACCCAATACTGAAGTCAAAGTTTTATTCCCACATCTCCCCTGTTTTAGTTTTTTGATGATCGCGGATGCCTCGGTAGCTTTTCGCCATCTGCAACAACAGTTCTCCTTCCGTAGGCTTCACCCGACACATTCCTAAAAGTCCAGGGAGACATTGGATACAACAGCATACACAAAGAGAAAGTATAAAAAGCAATATCACTCCAACAATTAGATGACGAATCCATGAACCATCTGGCAACCAGGACCAAAGTGCAGACCACACGTCCAGTCCCTCATCCTCTGATTGTAATGGATTCTCACTCAGGGTTTGTTCCATATGCTGTATAGTAGCTGTAATGTTTGGAGAATAATCAGAAATATACATGCAACAATGTGTATGAATCACAGCACAAACTCCCCCTTGCGCAGCCAAAATAGTGTCCACCGCATATCTGGTTTGCAGGACAAAGTCAAGGATTTTTCCTTGTTCTTCTTCAAGCAGCTTTAGCGTTTTAATGGTGTCTTTAAACATAGTAACTGTCCAATTGTTTAAACGATGCAAATCTCTATAGTTCATCATGACTCCTAAAGGAGGAATAACTCCCCTTGATATCTGTGTCCAGTAGTCATGATTCAAAACAGAGTTTACTTCCGTTGCGGAACGCGCATTGTGGATATGAGCAGTCCCCAAAGATTTTAAAATGACATGAGATGGGATCACTTTCCCAAAGGTGCAGACTCCTTTCCATCGTGCTGGCATGCGATCATAGGCCATCTGTCCACACAGCAACCATAGATTTGCTCCCAGGAGATGACCAACCGTATTTGGTTCAGCATAGATTAATCGTACAAAAGATTCCATTAACATAGCCAAATAAGTGGGCGGTGGTGCGTATTTCCCATTTGCACATTTGGGCAGCTGGTTTTCTATCATGATGGGACAACATGTGGCAGGGATAATTGGACACCCATTTTCATTGATCAAAGATATGATATCAAATTTAGAAATATTATGTACAAAGTAAGTGAGATTTTTAGTTTTCATGTCATCCGGAAAAACCCGACTTCCATTGCTAATAACAATTGTTTTGTTACAAAATGGATATGTTCCCAAGTAAGTCATATTCTCTACTGTTTCATTGTGAGTCCAGCAGATACCCGCCACCTCTTGGATTCGGCTTCCAAGATACAATGTATTTATGTTACTTTTAGTCCAACTGTTAGACCACATCCCTGAACAACCATACCATTGTCCCTTATACCAGTCACCTTCGGCCAAAGGTACTGCAATCATTCGAAGCCCTGATGTTTTGTGAGTTGGCATGTGCATACATACCCAACAATCAGTTTTATTATGAAGGTTTGCTAGCTTCCCCATGTCCTGGATCAATGTGTTTCTTTTCCATTCCCCCAAATCCATCCCCTTGCCCCTTTGGCTGATGATAAGGACGCACACAGCGAGCAGGAACCCAAACAACTGTCCCCTCATCTTCAACAGCAGCATATCCTCGGCCCCAAGTTATCAGAGGGACAGGTCCTTTCCACGTTGGATCTGGTAGTCTCTTATACCGAACTTTTGGTCTTGGCGTACCTGCAGAAGGGGAGGAAGCAAAATGCCTACTGGCTGCCGTAGCAGCGGGAGATCCTGTCATGTTTAAAAAATTTAAAGTGTATAAGGTAATATTAAGAATGTTTTGTATGTAAGGCAAGCCATAATCATCCACTTCCCCCGTTTTTGTTTTTGTGTGAAGGAGTGCTTGTTTTAGCATCTGATGAGCTCGTTCCACAATGGCCTGACCAGTGGAATTGTAGGGAATGCCAAATTTATGTATAATTGACCATCGATGACAAAATTCCGCAAAGGCGGTGCTAATGTAAGCAGGGCCATTATCGGTTTTTATCTCCATTGGTGGCCCCACATGTGTGAAGGTACGGAGGCAATGGTTGACTACATGTTTTGTAGCCTCTCCTCGTTGAGGTGTTGCCATAATAAATCCTGAATAGGTATCAACGGTGACATGCAGATGGTGCCATGGTTTGAAGGGAGGGTGTTGTGTGACATCCATCTGCCATAGTTGACAAGCAGATGTTCCCCGAGGATTTACTCCTTGAGGAAGAGCAGTGGATTGAGCACTGCAACTAGGACATTGTTGAATAATAGCTGCAGCTTCTGCAGCAGTGAGACCAAATTGTTTACAAAGAGCTTTGGCATTTTGATGAAAATAGCTATGTGAGTCCCATGGAGTAACAGGAGAAAGCGAGAGATAGGACATGGCTGAGGCCGCTGCATCAGCCACGTCATTCCCTTCCTGCAGCTCCCCGGGAAGTGGCTGGTGGCTGCGAATGTGTGCAATATGTAGAGAATGTGTGCGAGAATGAAGACAGTTTTGCAGAGCTAGAAACAAATTCATAAGATTAGCATCAACAAATGGAGAAAGATAAGCAAATTCAATGTTAAGTATCAATTGATAAACATAAAGAGAGTCCACAATAAGATTTAGTGGTTCTTGTGCAAATTCCTGTAAGGCCAAAATAGCAGCAGCTAATTCAGCCCTTTGTGCTGATTGCTGAGGAGGGGTAATTTTTGTTTTCCATACCCCTTCCTGTCTCCATGCACAAGCGCCATAGGTCTTACCACCATCCGCATAAACGGTCACTCCTCCAACTGGCTGCTTAGCAATAACTGAATTAAAATTTGCAGATACGTTTCGAAGCAACTGGAAACGAGGGTCACTGGGGGTGTGGCAAGAAATCTTCCCTGGCCAATTTTCAAGAGCAATTTGCAATTCAATGGATTGACTATACCAAGTTTCCCACAGAGTGAGGGAGATAGGTAAAAATAACTGAACTACATCTATGCCATATAAATGCATACTGCGATTTCGGCCTTTGATGATTAACTCACTATAAAGCATAGCCATAGTAGAAACTGTTTTTCTGGGAGTATTCTGCAAATGCAACCATTCAATGATATAAACCTGAGCTTCATGTAATTGAAATAAAGCTGCAGTAGGCAAGGCTGGAGTTTGTAAAATTGCCAAAGCAAACGGAGTATCAGGAATGCATCGATCAACCCAACGCTGCATTAAAGACGCATTAACATGTGTCAGTACCTTCCTTTGTTCTGCTGATAAGGTTATAGCAGAATCCGGTCTTGCAGAGCCCTTTAGGGCCAAGAACAAGGGCTGGAGTACTGCTGTGGTTAACCCCAGGTAGGGTCGAACCCAGTTAATTGTTCCTAGTATTTGTTGTAATTTTACTAGAGAAATCTTTTCCTCAATTTTGATTTCCGGAATGACCGGATGAGCATAGGTTGCAAGGACCTTATGCCCTAAGTAGGCATATGGCGTTTGACTTTGAATTTTTTCTGGGGCAATATGAAGTCCAAATTGTAATAATACCTCTTTAAGGCAAGGTAACGCTGCCTTAACTGTTCCCGGTGGGCCGGGAGCTGCCATTAAAATATCATCCATTTAGTGGTAAACCTTCCACCCAGGATGAGAGGTTCTGAATGGAGCCAGAGCCATTCGAACATATGACTGGCACATCGTTGAATTGTTTAGCATTCCCTGTGGCAAAACCTTCCATTGGTAACGAAAGGTAGGTGCATTGTTATTCAACTCAGGTACGGTAAAGGCAAATAATTTCTTGTCATCTGCATGCAAAGGGATAGAAAAGAAGCAATCCCGTAAATCTACTACAACTAGATCCCAATTACGTGGGATCAGGTTAGGGTTAGGCAAACCACATTGTAACGCTCCCATTGGTTGAAGGATGGAGTTAATGGCCCTCAGATCATGCAAAAATCTCCATTTTCCATTTTTCTTTTTAATAACAAATACAGGAGTGTTATATGGACTAGAAGTGTTAAGCCTGGGTTCCCCAACCAGGGTTAGGTAGACAAGCTAAA
>BLBF01002844.1:823-11325 GCA_015471245.1 Laticauda colubrina
ACCCGCGAAAACCTAAGAATATATATATATATATATATATATATATATATATATATATATATATATGTTTTTTTAAGCTTTCGCGGGTACTAACATGTGTGCTGTTCAGCTTCCCTCGGGTATTATCCCACGTCATTGTAGTGCTGTTAAATTTGTAGCAACGTTTCAGCAGAATCTCATCTGCCATCATCAGGCTTCTGTATGGATGTGGGTCTCACAGCTTCTGGTTTCAAATTTGAGGCTGGTCTATTCTGATTGGCTAGGAGTCTAGGTCTGTGTTCACTGGACTTGGAGTTTGATTGATTGGTGTTTCTGGTTTCTTCTTCTTCCACAAAACAGACAGAAGACAGCAGATGAGATTATGCTGAAACGTTGCTACAACTTTAACAGCACTACAATGACATGGGATAATACCAGGTCTTACTTTTTTGGATCAATGAAATGTTGATCCATTCCTTGCAATAGGAACTGATTGACTGGCTTGGCTGAGCCTGATACTAAGAGAGAGTTATTCAATCACCTTTCATGCCTAAGGTGAGCCTAGAACTCACATTCTCTTGGTTTCTAGCCCAGATACCAATATTTCCAACAAAAATATTCAAGCAACTATTGAAGACGGATAGTTTTCAAAACAAAATAGTGTATTCAACACTTCAGCTTTTAGTGACTGCTTTCAGAGCCTTTTGAGCTCCTACACAGAGAAAAATATGGCAGTGACCTGAGACCATGACAACAGGCCTAATGTCTGTTTCCCCCAGGCATGATCCCACCATAGGAGTTTCCAAGAGTCTTTGGCTTGATGTTGGCCTATAAAGAGAGCCAGCTGAAGTGCAATGTATGATACTGAGCTGGCAGTAAAATCATTTCAGACTCTGGAGTGATTTTTATTTACTCAAATTGGTCATTAGGTCAGTGTTTTTAAACTTGGTAATTTGAAGTTGTGTGAATTTCAAATCCAAAAATTCTCCAGCCAGCATACTTTGAAAACAATGTTTAAGATTTTCTATGAATATAAGATTTGTGCTAGTAAGATTTAGAATAGAGAATAGAATCAGAAAAAGGGAAAATAATGTTACGTATATTCTTACATGATATTTTAAAATCAGTATGTAGATGAATAGATTAGAAGTTAAAAGATGATTGTATTATGCACACTTGAATGATGTAATTATGGTTATTAGTAATGTGTATTAAAACAGTGGTCCCCAGCCTTTTTTCTACCAGGGACCGGTTTCACGATTATTCATTCTTCCACAGACCGGTACCTGAGTAAAGTGAGACTCCACCGCCATCGGGATGGCTCTTCATTCGAAGCCGCTCCCCTCTTCGACGAAACTAAGGCGAGAGGATTCCTTCAGCACTTAAACGCCGCTTTCCAACCGAAAACCCAGAAGCACTTCCCAACTGAAAACCCGGAAGCAACCGAAAACCCAGAAGCACTGTCGAAACAAGATGGCGGCGCCCAAGCTTTGCGGCCCGGTACAAAATGATCCATGGACCGGTACCGGTCTGGTGACCGGTGGTTGGGGACCCCTGTATTAAAATACTGAATAATTAAATGATGAAGCATTATATACATGGAGCAAATACTATGAATGTTAAAAATTTTAATCGTAATATTTATAATGTTACAATAATTATATGAGTATGAGTATAATTAATGTAACTCATACAAAATCCCAAGGGAGGAGTATGGAAAATATTCTGAAAATCAACAAGAATTGAAATATTATAATGACGGATAGACATAGAATACCTACTAATATAAGTATATATATATGTGTGTGTGTTTGTGTGTGTGTGTGTGTGTGCTGTACAGCTTCCTTCGGATATTATCCCACGTCATTGTAGTGCTTGTAAAGATGTAGCAACGTTTCGGCAGAATCTCATTTGCCATCATCTGGCTTCTGGAACACAATACAGAAGCCTGATGATGGCAGATGAGATTCTGCCGAAACGTTGCTACAACTTTAAAAGCACAAGTATAATGATGTGGGATAATACCCGAATGTCAGCTTCCTTCGGGTATTATCCCACGTCATTGTTGTGCTTTTAAAGTTGCAGCAACATTTCAGCAGAATCTCATCTGCCCTCATCAGGCTTCTGTATTGAGTTTGTATGTGGGTCAGGCTATCACAGCCGTTGGTTTTAAATTTGAGACTAGCCTATTACTGTGCCAGGATGTTTTTTTCTACATCCTGATTGGTTGGGAGTCTTGGTCTGTGTTTATTGGACTTGGAGTTTGTTTGATTGGTGTTTCTGGTTTCTTCTGTCTGTTTTGTGGCTTTGATTGGCTGGCAACACTGTGTTCCTGTATTGGAGGCTTTCAGTGCAGCTTGGCTTCATGTGAAAGGACGGCTATTATCTAGTAGGAAGCCAGGTTTCATCTGGGTGCCTGGTTGGGGTGTGTTTGAGCTGGAGGCATCAGAGGGAGTCTGTTTGTGCTCAGGTGTTTGTCTGTTTTGTGATGTGGAGATCTTTCTATTTGAGAGTGCAGGCTTCCAAATGATTGACAGTCTGGTGGAATCATCTCTTCTATTCATGCTTTCAGGTCTTTTTTCAATCTCTTTGGCTTCTCTGATGATTCTGTGGCTGGGGTTTTCTATAGTGGCTAGGGTTTTAGTGCCATTGAAGTTGATGTTGTGACCTGGAAAAAAACTGGAATACACCTCCTCACTAGTCCAACACATGAAAACCACAGGTGTTTTTTTTTAAAAAAAAAAAACATACACACACACACACACACACACACACATTTTTTTCTATAAGGGGCTTTTTATTGAGTGGAACTTTATCTAAAGCTTTGTCAAAGTTCTTTGGAAGTGTTTATGAGTTCTGATTTCTTTAACAACTGCCGATTAATCTGCAGTAGCTCGAATTTTTTTCTCCCTTTACATTGTCTGAATAGCCACTTTCCCACCCATGACATGCCATAGTATTTCCATAGCACTTTTTTTTCAACTTTAAAATCTGCAGAGCCTCCCAGTTCTCGGAGATGCTGCAAATTTCATTTTAACACATATGGGAATGTCAGGTATAGAAAAACCTTCCTTAGCAGCCACAAAACAAATATCCAGACAAATTACACCTGGCATTTTCCCCACAAAAACGTGGCATGGTTTCTGGACATTTTAGGTACAATATGAATTAGAGACATAAAACACCTCCCTTTAATGAGTTTCAATCATCCCCAAAGTGGGATGGCTTCAAGCATTGCTATCTCTGAGGGGTCCTTAGTGCTCTCTGTGCTTGGTTGTTTTCTTGGAGATGTTTCATTACCTGGAAATGAAACTAGGTAACATCATCAATGCTAGTGATGATGATGTTGCCTAGTTTGGATAATGAAACATCTGCAAGGAAACAACCAAGCTCAGAGAGCACCAAGTACCCCACAACCCTGAGTTACAAGTATTCTCCTTTATTAATGCCACAGCTAATAAGGTCATATTTACTGTGGTATATTGCTCTTGAACTTAAATGAGTAAATTAATTTATTTTATATAGATTGGTATATATAGTATTCAGATGGCATACTGGTAGACTGACTTAGAGAAAGCATGTACATTTTTCCTGGACCAAGGGACATAACCGACGTTTAAATAGGGATCACACTTTTTTTAAAAAAGGCCCTGGGTGAAACCCAGGAGAAAAACTAAATTTCACATTACTTCATGTACATTTAATAAAAAAATAAAATATAGGATGAATATAGGCTTATTCTTCCAAATGCATTTAATAATTTTCCCTTTCTGTCATATTATCATTACAACAATGCAAAACAAATTCCTTGTGTCCAATCACACTTGGCCAATAAAGAATTCTATTCTATTCTATTCTATTCTATTCTATTCTATTCTATTCAATGTGGTAATGTTATAAGGATTCCTGTGGGTTGCACTCAAGGGTGTTTGTGTGGCCATGAGGCTCTGGATTGTAGACCTGTAGTTTTGGGGAATCCTATTCAATCTCTTTTACATGGTATCCTCCTGTGTAATTTCTGTACAAATTAGAATTTTAATTACTTGTTTGCAAGTTCCTAAATAATACTTAGTTTTTACATAGCATTTCAAGTACCTGCAGGCTTTAATAAGAACTCTATATATATTACATTATTAGCACATAATCAGGCTAGATTAGTAGTTATCTTTCCTTTGTGATTTATTTGACTTCCCAACCATTATATGTTCCCATGACACTTGGGAGTAATTATGGCTGATGATACATCATAACTTAGCATTGGTGTCTAAACTGCTCACTTCTTTTCTGGCTTCCCAGTCTTTTACAATCTTCCAGTGGTTATCCGATCAAACAATTAAGACAGAATAGGAACAATTTATCCTTAGCCTAGAACAATAACAGCATCATATCATCCTCAGCAAAGAAAAGTTTGTACCATGCCATGGCCTGCCTAACTACAGTCGATAGTGACATAGACAATAATTTGAAGTTCAGAAAAACTATGATTTAATGCAATGTGAGATGGCAATATCTATGTGTGCACTCATATACAGTGGCGAAGCCAAGATTGGCTTCTAGATAGTGTTTTGTCATTTTTCTAAGGCTTCCCAAGACCATAATTAAGCACATGCTTAGTTAAAACAACTCTTGTTTTATTTCAACGCTGGGAATTATTTTCATTCCATCAGTCAGTCATGCAGTCATGCAGTCAGTTATCAGCAGCACTTAAAGTCTGGAACACTGCATAGTGTTTTTATACAATATGGGCAGCCTTCATTTGGTGGATCATGGTTCAAGAATAAAATGTACCCAACCTGGATTCACAGTTGAATCTGGTTGTAGAACCAGATAACAAATGACAACAAACAATACCAAGTCACAAACTTTTAGGTTAGAATTGTATAAATCCAGTTAAATTGATGGTTTTGGAAAAATACATGCACAAGCAAAATTACACAGAAATATAAGCAGGTCATTCTGTAAAACCTCTTTGAATCAATTTTTTTTTCAGGGAAATTTTATCAGTCGTGGAATTGGTGACTTTTCTTCTCCATTAATTTTATGTTTCAGTCTGCTTTGTCATAAATGGCAGCACTAATAGGAAATAGAAATAATATGTTTTTCTACTTGATTTCTTCTTCATTAATTTTATAAGTTATAAAAAGAGACAAAGAGTACCAGTGTTAGGATTCAATTGCATCACACAATTCTATGTGTATTTATTCAAGGTCATCTTTGATCTCAATGGCATTTTCTGTATAAAACTGGATATTTTCTGGTCAAGGACTGACTTTCAGAAAGTAGGCAGAGTCAAATTGTAAAGGTGGAAGGGTAAAATAAGCAAACAAAGAAATGAGTGAAACACAAAAATGTGATGTATCTGAAGTCATTTGAATTTTTGTTTAATTAAAAATCTGCTGTTAAATTTTGATGACAAGCCATTCTATCAAATTTAAATAGTAGCTGAGTGGTACAAGATAAAATCATGGTACCTCTCCAGGACTGCAGCCTTAATAATGTAAGCCAAAATAATCCATAAACAACCTGAAAAATCATACTAAAGCTGCAAATATTGATATCATTGCAAAAAAGCCATCATGACATGGATATGAGATACCCATTAAGAAGCCAAATTTTGATCATGTGGATCCTGTGATATTCATAAGTGCAAGGATGGTGTCAGATTATCGGTTCCATTATAAATTTGAACAGTCACTAAATAAATGGTTTTAGTCTAGAACAGGGGTGTCAAACTCACTTTAATTGAGGGCCACATCAAGGTTGTGTTTGATATTGGGGGGCCGGGGTGGGCATGGCCAGCTCGGTACCACTCAGGTTGGGGGCACCTTTGGTGGCCCTGAGCACTCTGCCAGCAAAAACAGGCTCCCAAGGGCCACTTGTGGCCCTCACAAGCTCCATTTTTGGCTGCGATGGCCTCCTGCAGCCCATGCCAGCTAAAACAGGACTTGGGAGGGCTACCATCCTGAGCTCCATTTTCGCTGGCAGAGGTACTGTGAGCCGGTCCTTTGCTGTTTCCAGGATGGCCCCATGGGCCAGATCTAAGCACCCAATGGACCAGATCTGGCCCCTGGACCTTGAGTTTGACACCCCTGGTCTAGAACTAGCTGTAATTGCTGAGTATCCTGAAAATTCATTGCTCTGAATATTGGAGCATGGCTAAACCTACCCTGAGAAATTTTGAGTTCTAGAAGTTTAGGGTTTTTTACAGCAGAGAGGTGGGCCATCTGGAGCCACAGAGGCACATAAGTCCTTCCTTTAATCTTCAGTGCACTTTTTAAACAAAAACTGTAGCCAGATTAAAAGAACACTCTTTGTAACAGTCTAGAAATGTTTCCTTAACATGTTGTGCAAATCCAGGTCATGTGATTATTTCAAAATCTTATGTCATCTGAACACAATTTAAACAGAACTGAATATTGAAACCTGAAACTTATTTATCAGGCAATGAACCCCAGATGTTCAGCAAAACATCTATATTGTGTCAGCATATATATTAATAAAGTGTCTATGAAGTTAAGCTCGACTGCTGATGATTACATGGGCACAGCCACAGTGACTTCTTAGCATGTCAAGACATTTTTTTTAAATTGTCATACCTGTAGCTCTGGGATTTTCTGGTGCTGTTTTTATCATTTATTCATTTATCAATTTATGAGCCATCCAAATCCACATCAACTCAGTTTTATATCCAAATATGGATTGGATCCAACTCCATTTTGGGGGTTTTAGATCAGCCAATGTAATCCTTGTGCAGGAGACATGCTAATATCTGTATCGTTCAATTTTAGTATATTTACAACTGGTCATATTTTTTAGGTTTATTTTTAAATTTTGAACAAGGTATTATTTCCTAATTATTTTAATTTATTTTGGATTGTTTAGTAAATTGTTTATACATTTTTGCTTTAGAAAAAGAAATTACTTTATTATATTTTGTATCTGTGCTAAAGAAATGTGGAAGTCATTCTGTTTTTATTTCTTTTTCTTTATTAAAAAAAATTTTCTCTCACCACTTTTTAATTTTTCCCTCCTTTGATTCCATGTTCCCCTCCTTTTTATTTTTTTGTTAATTTGCATTTAATATTTTTAAAAAACTTAATAAAGTTGGTTTAGATCATCCAAAGTCAGCTAAATGCATATCCCTGCTCTGTCATAGACATATATAGATTTCCCTATTAAAATGACAGAAAGCTTTGACATTAACAAAATGCACAGCCTGGTCTATTGAAGCCCTTTCCCTTGAATTCAAAGCAATCAATTTCATTCCATCAGCAGCCACAGCTTTGCGAACATTGTAACATGTTTGTAATGTACAAGGCTGCCATCCTGCCCAGGCAGGTCCATTTCTCTCATTGAACTTATTGGGCCCTATTCACTTTATTAATTTATGGTTCGATTCACTTCTTGCCTTTAGATTGTAATGGATAAAAACTATGCAGTTGCTAAGGATTGGCACTGAGTTGATTGGCACATCCAGTACATGATTAAGTGACTTTGAATCAGTCACTCTGTATTTCAGCCAACCTACCTCACAGGACTATTGTCGTTATGAGGAAGACAGATCACAAGAGTATTTGGCATGTTTCCACTTCAAGTTATCTATTTAAAAAGGTTGGAATAAAATATTATTATCCTATCTTTTTAAATATATAACTCAAAGTAGCAAACATACCTATACCCCAGCCTGGTTTATTGTACAATCAGGCAGATGTTTATACTGGATTTGGTATCTTTGTCCACCTATTGACTCCTTATTATTATTAATTTATATGACAATAATTTTAATTATGTATTGTATTTAAATGTACTTAATTTTATTCAATTTTATTGGCTCCCCAACTCAAGAGGACTCTTATTTATAACTTTTAGTATTATTATTTTTCTGTCAGAGCTCATGGTGGTGCATCTAGCATTGCCAAATAAATGACTGGAGATTCTCAGTCATCCATGCTTGTTCCAAAGATGCTTTTTCAAGAGGCAACTGGACTTTCTGGTTTTTCTGCTGAAGGCGTTTCACTTCTCATCCAAGAAGCTTCTTCAGCTCTGAAGCATCGCCTTCTCCTATTTCCCACCCAAGAACATCTTTCTGAGATGTGCTGAGGTGGCCAGGGCGACCGGGACTGTTCAAACGACATCAAGGGAGCTCCTTTGGCTGGGTCTGAAAATATACCTAAGATAAATATAAGATATACATGTATGATAAACATCCTAGACCGACCTCTCTAAATGCAATAAAAGATTAAATCTTTGCTGCCATAAAGCTAACGCCGAATAGGAGGATTACACTGCATTATTCCCATTTCAGCACCAGTTCCGCGAAGAGCACCGACTCCAAAGAGTTTCGGGCTAAACACGCCTCAAACTCCCGATTCCGTACAGTGACGTCACACCCAGCCTGTTCAAGATGGCGGCATTCGCCGAGAAAAAGAAAGCCCGCATGCGCCTGAGATGTACCTTCGCTCATATGTTTCCCTCGCTTATCCGTCGGCCTACCCGGAGCGTTTAGAGGGTAGAGCACTTCCTCTGGGTGGAGAGGTGTGCACGTTTGAAGTGCTGAAAGGTTAGTGGGAGAGGCGAATTGTTGTTTTTTTTTTTCCCGAGTTTTTGTAATTTAAAAACAACTTGTGCTTCTTCTGGGTAAGTTAAAAGTGAATCGTGTGTGTGTGTTTGTGAAGACGAACAGTTTTCTATTTTCTTTGTTAACAGCTGAGGCTTTCCCCGGTGAATGTTGTAATAGGATTTGTTAAGATATGCTTATATATGGGCGTTTATTTTCTCAGAACATGAAAAATTGCTTGAGAATCTAGTGATAGATTAATGTATTGGGATATGTTGGCAGAAGATGAATGAATACAATTTGCTTGTATTCATGCATTTGAATTGTATTCATTTCAATTTTGCTTGTATTCATACAATTTTCATACATTTTGCTGCAGGAGTTAATCTGAAGTGTGGACTTCCATTCCCAGAATTCCCCAGTCAACACACATTTTTAAACTTGCTGGGATTGAAAAATACTGCTTTAAAAGCACAGGGAATACGTGTCAGTTCTTGTAGAACCAATGCTGTTGTTTTCAAATTTTACTGTCTGAGAAATGTTTAGAAAAAGTTTCAGTTGATTGTTGTCATTCTTAGTGAGAAAAGGCTCCAATCTTGCCCAAAAGAGAAAAGGACTGGAGAAAAGGAGCTTGATCCCTTCCCCCACACCATGAGAACAATTTAAGAGTAAAGAAACAATACCAATTTAAGGGTGTAGAAAAAATACCAATTGGATGACACGCAGTCTCCTTTCTTCCATCCCATTTTTGCAAAAGTCCTGTGCAGAAGCATCCATAGGATCTAACCTTTTTGTTAAAATGATGAAAGCAGCATCTCATCTTGATGTAAGCCATGTCCTTTTGTATGTGCATGTGAAGCCATAGCTCATATAGAAAAGAAGATCTTATGGCATGTCACTGTTTTCATTATTTGATATGTGCAAACAAATATACATATACACCTCTATACACATATACACCTCTATGCAGATACTTGGTTTTATCTGTTAGTTCTTTCTGACAACTTGCTCTTCACAATGTCCCTTTTAAATAAAAAAATATTTGTGATTGAGGGCTTTTCCTGGATACTGTGTTAATATTCTTCCAGTGTTTGAGTCCCCAGAAAAAGATGGTAATATCAACTGTACTATCCCAGTGGTTGAACTTCAATCTGCCACAGAAATGTGACTAGGAAATAGTGATATCCTTATAAGTTTGATGTGAGACAAGTTAAAAGAAGCAACTGCAAGACTCCTCAGCTTTTTTTCTCTTCCATTGACCATCACTGGCTAATGAGAAAAACAAGCACCAATCACTCTTTATATGTGCTGCAACAGGGTTTAGTTGGCTCCCTGTGGTATAGGTTGGCCTCTTTTTAGGTGGCCTATGACAGGATGCCAATGAATTCAGATGATTGCAAAGCGTGAATTTACTATTCTTCAAAAAGAATACTACTGTTCATTTAAACATGAAATAATGTAAAATCCATGTTTGACAGGTCATATGTATGGTGGAGGGTCATGCACTGAAGTGGGAGAAAACTTGTCTGATAGATGACATGTTCAGTGAGAAGAGGTTCTTTCAGTAATTGGGAGAGCTACTTCCTGATTCAGCTCATGTCCTTCCATGTTTGTTTGACCTTACATGTCATGTAACATGCCCAGGATAGGGAAAGTAAAAGAACAGGGAGAGAAGGACCAATAAGAGCCACAAGGGAATGGCAGCACTGGAAGGCTGGTTAGCAGCACTCAGAATTAGCCCATAGAGTACTTAAATGAGCTGTGATGGCACAGTGGTTAGAATGCAGTATTTCAGTCAAATTCTGCCACAGCCAGGAATTCGATCTTGATGGGTTTAAAGTTGACTTAGCCTTCCATCATTCCAGGGTTGGTAAAATGAGAAGCCAGATTGTTGGGGACAATATGCTGCCATTTGTAAACTGCTCAGAGAGTGCTATAAAGCAGGGGTCTCCAACCTTGGCCACTT
>BLBF01002968.1:148-16367 GCA_015471245.1 Laticauda colubrina
ATATATATATATGTGTGTGTGTGTGTGTGTGTGTGTGTGTGTGTGTGTGTGTGTGTGTCAAAGTCTTCGTGTGTTAGGTAAATGTAATTGTTAAATGTCTCTAATCCAAAAGTCAGGAATTTTAAATTGTTAGGGGGGAAAAAACTTAAGCAATAAAAAAGAAAATACCCTTACCTTAGTTTGCTTGGCCAGCAAAACAGGATGAGGAAAACTGTTTTTTTTTTCTTCTCCCCACTCCCTCTGTAGCTCTGAGAACAGCCCAAGGTTATGAGGGGATGTTTTAAGTTCATTTACAGGAAAAAAAATCATTCTTGCATTTACTGTATGTGGTTTCATCTGTCTGTTTAACATCTCCATAATGTTTTTATCAAATTCTGCCGGCAAGCTATCTATCCACCTCCATTCCACTCTCCACTTCTTATCCTCCAACAATGCCTTTTTCTGGGAGAATTACCTACAAAGGGGGGAGGGCCCCCGTTGTCATATCTTTCAACTCTGTACAGACAAATCAATAAACAGATCACACTGACCCAGATGCTGCCTCCAGAAGAGACCCTCCATCCGTTCAAACCAAGGAATTGGATTTCGATCCAGTCACCAAAAGAAACATCACAGCAACCAGAATGGAGCAGACCTTCCCAAGCCTAACTGACCGGCCTTACCACCAAGTCAAGCCTAATGCCACCCAGTGGACACTAAAAAGAGGACCCTGAGATAGACCAGTGAAAACTAAAACACTCTCTTCAAGAAGAAAGCTGAAAAGACTATGGGGGGAGGGTGGAAATTCATTGTAAGGTTTTCTTCCTTTGCTTCATTCACATTGTAACTGATTAGTTAAATGGATTAGTTAAATGGAGGGATGGCATTTGGAGTGGTTGGCACAGCAAGTTCTGAAAACTTTGGACTTCTGTCTGGTGGGATGGAAATTTGTCCAGCATATTGATATTGCCAGTCTTGTAGAAATAGCTGTGTACACGCGCACACGCACACACACCCCATTCCAAATCAAATTGAGACTATCCCCTTCACCCACCCCCACATAAAGCTTCTCCTAGATTGGTTTTTGTTCTGTGGCACTAAGGCCCAAGAAATCATATCTCCCTGCCAATTCCATGTGGGAGAGGGCATGCTCCTCAGGCAATTTCCTCACTGAAGAGGTAGCAGAAAAGAGACCCCCAAATCCTAAGCCCTGATTGTGACTCACAAATGATGCTGCCCAGTAAGGCTGAATATGTTGCACTAGTGGTCTCATTAGTAGGAGTCTCAGGACTCATTGTGCACAATTTCAAAAGTATTAATAGCCTGGATTGAATACTGGCTAACCTCAATTTGGCCTCACAAATTAAGAGCAAAGGCAAGTTCAGGAAGCAACCCATGGAAATGGGCAGCCAGTAAAGCAAAACCATGGCTGTGAAGAATTTTGGGGCTTGTGCTTGCTTCAGATCTGACTGGAAGTTCACAGAAAGTTACATCAAACATCTGAAAACCATTGGCATAGGATAATTGGATACTGTAAATTTCTTTCCAGAACATTTGTTCTGGCTGCTAGACCTTCAAGTTTGAAAGCTCTCCTTTTGGGAGCCACTGAAGGGATACTTTCTGCTGCCTCTATCATTGCCTTCCTCTTTGTATCTACAGTTTGATCAATTTTTAAACTTTTGCCAGTAAAATGTAAGTGTCAGCACCCACCCTCTAGAAGAATGAAATATTTTGAGGAATATTAAAAAGGCAGATTATTATATTTCCCTAAAGGAGAAATGGAGAAACATGCTCTTGGAGATAGAAAGCAGCCCCAAGTCTTTCTTAATAGCCCCCAGCAGATATTTTGTGCACATTAAGAAAGATTGGACCAGCCTATTCAGAAACCAGTCCCATTTTCCCTGCCCCAAGCAGAAACTGAGGAGGCCAGCTTTTAGAAGTACAGATTTGGAAATACATTCAGAAAGACTGGGTCAAGACAGAAACTCAGATAAGCAACAAACAAAAGGTTGACAAAATTAGCTCAAACACCTAGGATTTGCATTTCCTCTTTTGCCTATAGAGTAGCTATGACCCCTGCATAACCCCTACATGACTGGATTAGGAATCCAGAAGGTATAAAGACCCACCTCTCAACTCCATTTTGTCCACTGCCCAGAATCACATGTGGTGGTTCTGCTTCATCGATAAAGCGAACCTTTCTTTCCAGTCAGCTTCCAACATCCAGCCTCCGTTTTATCTCCAGTGCCTTTCTCCCAGCTTGGAACTGAGCTAGATGGAGTTTGCTTCCAACAATATATCATTGTTAAATGAATTCACTGTAGCAACACCTCCCCCCCCCAAAAAAATAAGTGATATACTCAAGTTCTGCAAAAAGCATCAGACCTTTGAATGCTACTTGAATGTTTTTTTGAAGTCACCTATAAAAATACAAGCATTGTTATAACATACAACTATGATAAAAAAAAAATGCAAACATGCAATGAAAGATGATTGACCAAATGTGATTAACAAAGTATAAAGAAAATATACTTCACTAATCAACTGGGCAATTAATTTCTTTGAATATGTTTATATCATATAACATTTCTCTACCTGACATTGCAATAATTAATACAACTGAGCATGGCTTTTATACATCAAACATGCTACATTCAAGAATAAGAGAGGAAAGTGATCATTGTGAACTGCTACAAGGCCGGGGCAGCTACCAACGGAAAGAAGAGAAGAAAAAGTGTGATCAAACTGGGTGAGAAATTAAAACTTTTTAAATACTAAAGGAAACGCCCCCTGGAAGAACAGGGAAAAGAGAAAGCCAGAATTAAAGGTGGTGGTGGGTAAATACCCCCGCCCCCCAGAAGAAAGTGGTGAGAAAAGCAGTTTCCAGTGCACATAGAAAAAGGAAGCCATTAATTAAGTACTAGAGAACAGAAAACCTTTTAAAAAACCAAAGGGATTAAGAAAAGAAATTTGAATTTACTTATTTTTCTAATTTATTTTTCTTTCCTGACTTTTTAAATTTTTAAACATTTGCATTTAAAAATAAATTTTGAAGGATTAAAAAATTGTTAAAGTTGAAAGGGAAAGCAATGCAACAGTACCACCTACAAGGAGGAAGAATTTGAAGACAGAGGGAGAAGGGAAAAAATGACTAATTATTTGGTTGTTTGACCTTGACAGCTGGAAAACGAGGAGGTAAAGAAACATTGCTGACAGACATAGAGAGCTACACTGACAGCTTATATTGGAAACAGTGTAACTCGTGGACAGTATAAGAAACAAAGAAGATATAAAGAAATAAAAAATCCCTTTTCCTCAATTGTTTTGACTCCACTGGCAAACTGCATTGTGGAATTTAACACAGGGAAATAACTCAAGGCTGGATGCTGTGACCTGATGATATAAGGTGGACTACAACTCGATAATTAAACTATACTATTCTTGGGGTTTTTTTTTTCTTTTCTATTTTCTGGGACATAACACTAGAACTACTTTGTGGATATTACTATACTCTTTTTGTTTGTTTTCTTTTTAAAAAACTTTTTAAGGAGATTGGCATCTTTTTTTCTTATCTCCTTTACCTTTTTACATTCATTATAACAAGAAAAAAATTCCTTTTGACTTATTTTTATTTCCTTCTTGAATTCTTGTTTTTATTATTTAGCTTAAAATTGTTGATCTTCTCACTGGATTTGTACAGTCTTCCCCCTTTGGAATTTATTGGATTAGGGCATAGAAGAGCTCAAAGAAAGAAATCTAGAGGAAGACCCCATTTGAATTATAAATTGATTTTGAATACAAAATTGACTACAAAGAGATTATTCAGATACAATAGATACAATATCAAAAAATGAAAAAAGCAATAACATCCGCCCCATCTCCAGTCTCCTTGGCATCTTCTAGCCCTGGAAGAGAGAGATCTATTGACTTGATGTTACAGCAAGAAAAGGAGGTTACAATGCAGGAGGAAATTAAAATGATTCTATAAGCATTACAAGAGCAAATAGGGAGAATGGATGAAAAAATAGGAAAGGTAGAACGAAAGGTAGGCAACATAGAAAAAAAGTAAAGAACATTCAACAGCTGATGATGAAAAATGAGGAATGGAAGGGGGAAACAGAGGAGAGAACAGATATGACAAAAAAAAGAGTAGGAGAAATGGATTACAAATTAACAATAACAGATCAAAGCAAGGAAAAAAATATTAAGTTGGAGATGGACAAAGTTGACTATTATTTAAGATTCCAAAACACTAAAGAAGAAAAAGAGGAAAACTTAGCAGAAATAATGGCAGAGCTACAAGCAGGGGCCTTGGAAGTAACAAAAGAAAAAGTGATAACTATTGTAGATGAAATATTTAGAGTCCAGACTGGATATGCCCTGAGAAATAAACCACCAAGAGAAGTTCATGTCAGATTTACAAAGAAAGCTACAAGAACAGAAATACTAAAGAAAGTGAGAGATGATACACTAAAATACAAAGGGAAGGTGATAACAGTAGTGAAGCAAATACCAAAAAGTGTTAGAAATCTGAGGAGAGAATATCAATTCTTGACAAAATGCTTAATTAAAAGAGAGATCAACTTTAGATGGCTGATACCAGAGGGAATAATGGTAACATGGCATGAACAAGGGACATACATTGGATACAACTGAAAAAGCAGAGCAATTCTATGACCATTATTTCAGAGAACAAGAGGGAGAAAAAAGGAGGGAAATTGAAGAAATAAAGCAGAGAGAAGAAGCTGCAGGAGGAACCGAAAGAAGACAAAGAGGAGAGGAAAGAGAACAGGAAGAGAGAACAATCAGAGAAGAAGAAAAACTGAAGGAACCAAGGGAGACGGGAGTGACAAGAGCAACAAAACCAGTGGTGGGATTCAAAAATGTTTATTACCGGTTCTGTGGGCATTGCTTGGTGGGCATGGCATAGCTTGGTGGGTATGACTTGGTGGGCGTGACAGGAAATTTACTACAAAATCCCATTCCCTCCCCACCCCACTAACCTGCTTTCCAGCTCCGTTCTACCATGCAGGCTAACAAAAGAAGACCCAGCTGATCAGCTGGACACAGGAGGCAGAGAATAGATGGGGGCGGGGCCAATCAGAGGTGGGATTTGCTGGTTCTCCAAACTACTCAAAATTTCCACCACTGGTTCTCCAGAACTGGCCAGAACCTGCTGAATACCACATCTGAACAAAACCATATTATAAATAAAGACATGAGAACCTAAAATTGGATATAATTTGCTTACAAGAAGTACATATTAAAAGACAACACAAGAAAATATTGTAGTATCCTAAGAATGGGAAATAACAGACCTCCCTGGTGCAACAAAATAAAAGAGGAATGGTTAATTTTGAATCCATTAATTTTGTTTACATATGACATCTAATATATTATCCCAAACTGACCAAAGCAATCTCATTCTTCTTTTCACACACTATTTCCATAAAGCACATTTCTATGGCACATCTCTTTGTTGCCTGCTTAAGATTATTAAGGTCCTGTCACACTGCCCAACAGATGCAAAATGGACACAACGGACAAGCAAAATGTTCCATCTGTTGTTATCTGCTCTCAAAAGGGGCAAAAATTTGCATAACCGGAGCGGATAACACGGACGCGGGGAATATGCAGAGCAGATGGAAAGCGGATGCGGAACGGAAGCCCAGCGGATGGAAGCGGATGGGAGTGGATGGCACATCCGCTAGGCTTCCGGGGGGCCTCAGCAAAGCGGACACGGAACAGATGAAGCGGATGCACAGCGGATGCACAGCGGATGAAGCGGATGCACAGCGGAAGCCTAGCGGATGCACAGCGGAAGCCTAACGGATGCCTGGCGTTAATTGCGCATGCGGAGGGGATGCATTGCATAAGCTACGAGGATATAAAGGGAAGCAGTTCGCACGTGGCCAGCATTCGGAGGTAAGACCTGCTGCAGGATACATCGAGTCCTTGCCTGCCCTGCCTGCAAGCCTTGCTGCCAGCCTTCCTGCCAGCCTGCCTCCAAGCCTCCTGGCCAGCCTCCCTGCCAGCCTTGCTCTCTGCCTGCCTTCCAGCCTCCCTGCCAGCCAGTCTGCCTGCCAGCCTTGGTGCCTGCCTGCCTGTCTTGGTGCCAGGCTTCCTGCCTGTCTTGGTGCCAGGCTTCCTGCCAGCCTTGGTGCCAGGCTTCCTGCCAGCCTTGGTGCCAGCCTTGGTGCCTGCCAGCCTCCCTGCCAGCCAGCAACCCCACAACCATGGGGAAGTAGCAAAAGTCTCAGCAACCTGCCACCATCCCTGGCAAGAGGGACAGGGCCACCCTCCCGCCCCCTGTCCCTGACTCTGCTTCTGCTGGGGCTTCTGCTGCTCAGGCTCACTCTTCTGGTGCTGCAGCTTCTACTGAAGCTGCTCCTAGTGGTGGTGCTTCTGCTGCTGCGTACTCTGCTGAAGCTGCTCCTGGTGGTGGTGCTTCTGTTGCTGCGTACTCTGCTGAAGCTGCTCCTGATCCTGCTGGACCTGCTGGTCCTGCTGGTCCTGCTCGTGCTCCTGGACTTGCTCGTACTGCTCATCCTGCTCGTGCTCCTGGTCTTGCTCGTCCTGCTGGTGCTGCTGGTGCTCCTGGTCCTGCTGGTGCTGCTGGTGCTCCTGGTCCTGCTGGTGCTCCTGGACCTGCTGGTGCTGCTGGTGCTGCTGGGGCTCCTGGTGCTTACTCTGCTGCTGCTGATCCTGGTCCTGCTGATCCTGCTGCTGCTGCTGCTGATGATGATGATCCTGCTGCTGCTGCTGCTGATGATGATGATGATCCTGCTGGTGATGATGATGATGATCCTGCTGCTGCTGGTGGTGTGGAGAAGCAGCCCCTACCACCTGGGAGCCCCTCTGATGAGGGCCCATCTGGTCCTGCCAAAGGGAGGAAGAAGCATATGCGGGGACGGGAGAGGAGGCAATACTTCATCGAGGAGGAACACGAGGATGAGGTGCTGGAGTGGCTGAGAGAGAATGACTATCTGTGGCAGAAGGGACACCGGCTGTACAGGGACAGCAAAAGGAAGCAGGCTGCTTGGAGAGAGAGGGCGGAGAGTATTCGGAGGTGCTCCTCGGCTGGTGGAAGCACATGCACACCTGGTACGGGAAGCTGCACCTGAAGAAATCTGGCCAGGCCACGGTTAAGCTGACGGACAGAGAGACCTACATCATGGCCAGGTGCAGCTTCCTGGAGGGTGAGATCCGCCACCGAGGAGCACCAGCAGCCCCTCTCACAACCCTCTCTCTCCGGCAGCCTATTGAGAGCCAGTCCTCTTCTGGCCGAGAGTCAGTCCCTGTCTCCAGGCAGGTTTCTGTGGAGCGTGCCACGGCGGAGAACCCGTGGACAGCTGTTGTAACCATGGTGGAGCACGTGGAGGACTCCCTGATGCGGTGGGAGAAAGGAGAAATCGAGTCCACCACAGTCGTAGCCGCATCCACCACCACCCTAGCTCTGCCTCCACAGAAAGCAGAGAGCCAGACAGCAGGAGGGGCAGAGCCACACTGTCCTGCTGGAGATCAGGGACACCATCCGCACCAGTATAGATCTCCTCTCTCGGCTGGTCAGCACCGACTCCTCATCCTCCAACCGCAAGGCTTTCCTCACCTATGTCAACCAGACCCTCAAGAACATGGAGGAACCCCAGTACCAGGTGGTGAAGGACCGGATCACCGAGCTGCTTCACAACCCTCCAGATCCAGAGGAACCTGCTCCCACCCAGTCCAGGTCTGCTTCCACCACAGGTGATGTCCCTCCCATTCCAAGGCTTCCCACAGCCCCTCACCTACCAGGGCTACGGCTACCAGGAGGTACAGCAGCACAGGCAGCAGCCCTTCCCAATCCAGGCACAGAGTCATTGGACGACACCGTTGCCACCTGTTCCACTGATGCCACTGATGCCACCCACGACAATGATGCCACCGATGACAGTGATGCCACCCACGCCAGTCCTCACCCAGCTGCAGACCACACAGCCCCACTACACTACTCCTTCCTCCACCCCACAGCCAAGCCCAGCCTCAGTACATCTCTCATCATTATTGGGGCTGACACCCCATGGCATGGAGGAAGGACCTCACAGCATCGCGGGTCTGAGCCAGCTGTCAGAGAGCTTCCTCAACACACCGTCCCCTGTTGTCCTCTCAGGGCCAGGCACCCCAATGACGATACAGACCAGCACTCCAGCACCACCCACCCCCACAGCACCACCCACCCCCACAGCACCTGGACCCTTCACCCCTAAGACTGGGCACACTCCAAGTGACCAATAAGAGTGCCAGAGACTGGGTAGCTGGCTACCTGTGGACTTTATTTGGACGCTTGACTTGGGTCATTTTTCTTTTACAGCTTGTTGTTCAATAAAGTTTATCTTTGATAAACTTGCTTCATTTCTTTTTTTTAATAAAGTCTTGGTGGAAACTTTTAGAATTGGTTTAAGTCTTTGCATGCTTGTGGGATGGGTTAAGATAGCAGTGGGATGGGCAGGGATACCTTTGGGATGGGTAATAGCTGTGGGATAGATAAACCTCCAGTGCAAGCATAGTGGGACTGTATGGTCCACCCTCCCTGGTGCCACACCTATGGCCCTTTATTATCAATAATAATGTAATAATCATCCACACATGTCAACACAAACGCAACTCTTTATTAAATGCCTTGTTCATTGTAGGCCCATCCAACATACATGGCACAATCTCATCCATGTGATGAGACAGGCTGAAGGAAGCACCCATTAATCATCTATCATCTTGTCTTGCCACTCCACTGCTCCAGCTGGGGAGTTGCAGCAGTGTCTCAGGAGGTTGCGCTGCTTCTTCCCTTCACGTGAGGCTCTGTTGGGGCCTTGCACATCCTGAGTGTCTATCAGGTTTCACCCTTGCCTCCATTCCCCAGGCTCCATGTCCCCATTGCCTTGCTGGAGGTCCACGAGCCTGTTCTGCAAGACTCTGTAGCGGGTGCGCATGAGATTGTGCAGGATGCAGCAAGCTTCCACGATGCTCCTCACGGTCTCTGGGCGATGCTGCATGGTGGTGAGAAGTAGCTGGAACCTGTTGGCCAGGATGCCAAAGGCATTCTCCACCACCCACCTTGCCCTGGACAGCCTGTAGTTGAAGATCCTCTCTTCACGGGTGAGGCATCTGGAATTGTAGGGCTTCATGAGGTAGGTTGAAGGGAGGGGAGGGAGAAGGTAGGCTGAGGGAGAAGGCGTCATCCCCCACGATGAAGTAGGGCACATCTTGTGTGTCGTTGGGCAGGGAGTCTGGATCTGGGAAGCCCATGATGAGGTTGCCTTCCAGCCCCTCCTTGAGGTCACTGGCATTGTATACCTGGGCATCTGAAGATGAGCCACTGCCTGAAGCATCATGTACATGAACTTGTAGACAGCATCGACCATGGCAAAGAGGACGATGCTGAAGAAGCCCTTGTAGTTGAAATAAGTGGAGCCCGACTTGGGTGGTGCTTTGCAGGCCATGTGCTTGCCATCTATGGCTCCAACAGTGTGTGGGAAGTTCCACCTCTGATACCACTGTTCTGCAACTTTCTTCCATCCTTCCTCAGTGGAGGGGCACTGGAGGAGCTCTTGCAGGTATTCTTCGATGATGGCCTGCACCACTTATCTGACCACAATGCTGATGGTGTTCTGTGGCACCCTCCAGCCGTACTGCATGCTCCTGGAGGTGGTCCCTGAGGCCAGGTGGCACAGAGTGAGTGCCACCTTGAGCCCAGGTTCCAGGCTGGGCCGGAAGTTGGTGTTTGCCTTGGTCAACCTGGGTGTCAGGCGCTGCACAACTTCGTCAAACATGGCTGGAGGCATCCTCATGAAGTTCTGGAATGCACGAGTGTCTTCGTTCCTGAGCTCCACCATCAGCTTGTTGTACAGTCCGTAATCTGCTCTTCTCCTGATCCATCTTCGGACCCAGACGCTTCTTGGCCGCCCCTTTTTCTTCCCGTAGTAGAGTTCACAGAGCCTGTAGATGGCTTCGCACTGTTGCAGAAGGATGGTGGCTGCCAAAGGGACTGTGTTACGATCCACGGTTGACATGACTGGATGCTGTGGAAGAGGAAGAGTCAGATGAAGGCTGCAGAGGTCTGTACAGCTGGGCTGCTGGTCTGAAAGTGAGATGCAGACGAGCTGTTCCCCCTTTTTATAGGCAGTATAGGTGTCCCTTTGCATCCTCTAGGCATCCTCTAGGCATCCTCTAGGCATCCTCTAGGCATCCTCTAGACATCCTTAATATCTGAGATAGGTCCCCTCTGCGAACGTTTTTTCCATTTTAAATGCTTTGTTTCCATTCTGCATCCGTTCTGAGTCCGTTCCGCTTCCTCCCTGCATCCGAGTGGATGCGAGTTGTGCGGATGCAGAACAGATGCCTAGAGGATATAGCGGATGCGTAACGGATGCAGAACGGATGCGTAGCGGATGCAGGACAGACAAATTGGATACATTTTCCGCGCAAAAGTTTTGAGCAGCTCAAAACTTTCTGAGTGGATGAAACATCAATAAATGGATGCTGGACGGATAGAGAGGAAGCAAAACAGAGGCAGTGAGTACATCGCGTTTTCCAACGGATGGCAAGCTTTTTTGTCCGTTTTACATCCTCTTTGCATCCGTTGGTGCAGTGTGACAGGGGCTTTAGTTCAATCTTTCTGAATATTCTGTAGAAATGGGGAACTCAACCCCCAAACTTTTCAGCAGTAGCCATCCTAGTTTCAAAATTCTCAAAAAACACATTCTTGAACCACAACCAAGTTTCAAACAGCTGCTTTGCTAGATCAGAAGACAGACTTCTATTACTTGCCGTGAATTTCATTGCAGAGCTTTCAATTTGCTTTTGGCCATTTTCAGCACAATAAACTTTTTTTTAAAAAAGAGTTTAATACAAATTTTAATTACACAAAAGAAACCTACTTTTCTTCTTCACTACAAATTAGAACAGCTTTTATAGCTAATTGCTAGAAAAAGATAAGCTATTGTCTTGGGAAGAGTAGATCCAATTAGCTGATAAGGGCTGAGATTATGATAATATAGGCAGTTTCAGGAGTTTTTGTTTTGAAAACCTATTAAAAAACCCAATAAATGCTTTCTTAAAAGTACAGCTTATTATTTCTGAGAGCAAAACTGGCTTGTAGAGTAGTGCTGACAAATTAAAAGACTATTCAGTCAGTAAAATACTCTTTGAAAGTGTCGTAGGTCAACAAATACCTCAAGAGTTGTCAGGTATTCTTTAGTTGATCAATAGAAGAGGTCACAGTTATTTCTTAATATATTGATGGGCACAGCATTTGTTAATGTCATAGCTTCCATAGATCTCAAATTGAAGCTTCATTGTTCTCAGGCAGGGCAAGTACATACATAAAGCCATAATGGTTAAGATATTATGGAGGTTATTGTCAAACCGATAAGTTATGTTACAAAAGCTGAAGCTCAAATACTCAGTGTTGGACTGTAGACATGGATGAGGGAAGGGTTCCTTGAGAACCCATTCATCTGTCACAAGAGGCCCTGTTTGGGATGAATGGCAACTTAGAGCAAAGAGCATTATTTCTACATTTTGTTCCATGGTCTGGAATATGGAACATCTTACACAGCTAATATCAGATAACAAATTCCTTTTTAAAAAAAGGCGAGATTCCCCAACACACTGTCAAGTTTTATGAAGTGTGAATATTTGCAGTTTTTTTCTCCAGCAAGGACAGACTGTATTTCTGTTTTTGACAGTCTCACAAGAGAAACTGCATGGAAAATAAAGAAGCATCACTGATACAGTTAATTCTCAGGAACAGGGGGAAGCCCCAGTTCAGTCAGCAACAGCTGAGTAGAAGAATGAGGAAAATAACCATTTAAAAAAAAAAGAAAGGTCAAGCTAAAATATGAATAGCCTACAAAACAGATGGGTAAGGAAAAAGCAGCAACTGTAGTGACATTCCCTGCTTCACAAATAAAAACATTATTTTCAGCTTTTCTTCTACTCTCCAGGAATATTGTTGAATAAACAGATTTGGAAGATGGCCAAATGTCCCTTAGAAACTTGTGTACTTTCTTCAAAAACAGTCACAGCCTGGGAGGTGGCCAGGATAATAGGCCACGTTTTTAATAATTTTCAATTCCAAAAAATCAGATTGCAAAAGCAGAATAGTTTTGCAAGATCCATTCAGAGAGCTTATTGAAGTTGATATGATGAAAATGCTTTCACACTATACAAAAATATTCATCTTTCTCTCTCCAAAATGGGCTTGATTTTTTTTCCCACTTCATTCTTAAGATGCTTTAAAAGTTATCTTAATGGTAGTACTTTTTCCTGATGGCTGTGGTATGGTAGTCTTTCTCCCACACCTCTCTTTTGCTCTGCAATTTTTTTCAGTTGCCCTTTCATGATATGGAAAAGCTGCCAGAGGGAATTCTTCCACTATATTTTTCCTTTCAGTTTTGGGAAGCAGAGAGATAGTAGACTACAGAAGACAGGCCATTCATTCATAAAAACCTTTGCATCTACATTATTTAGAGTATGAAAAATTCCATACTATTTTTTCCTCCAATAGTTCAATAAGGGATTCATAGTACTCCCTCATTCAGTTTTGCTTACAACCACCTCTGAGTGAGTTAATGTACAATCATTACTCCAGTTGTTCTATGAAAACTTTCCAAAGAAGATTTCAATCAGTGTAGGTCTCCACAGTCCCGGTTTAAAAAATACTTGGCCAATACTTCCATAAACAATAAAATGGAAACTTTATTTGGTCAGGGGTCCTTGGTGCTCTCTGAGCTTGCTTGTTTTCTTGCAGACATTTCATTACCCTAACGAGGTAAAGGCCCAGTCCCACTGCATTTACAGATGCAAAGAGGATGTAAAACGTTAAAAAAAGCTTGCCATCCATTGGAAAACGCTATGCATCCATTGTGTACTCACTGCATACGTGTTTCATATGCTCTATCCGTCAAGCATCCGTCCACTGCGATTTCATCCGCGCAAGTTTTGAGCTGCACAAAAGTTTGTGAATGGATGAACTTTCCGCCGGATACGAAGTACATCCATGACATATACGGGCAACAAACGTTCTATGTCCGTTATCATCCATTAAATGTCTGCTGTATCCTCTCTGATACTCTGGCCAACCCCTCAACTCACATCCGCTGCAGCTGAAAACGGAAAGAGGGAGGAAACAAAAGGTACACGGAACGTCTATTCAGCTTTAAGGCCCGGTCCCACTGCACTTATGGATGCAAAGAGGATGTAAAACGTTAAAAAAAGCTTGCCATCCGTTGGAAAACGCTATGCATCCGTTGTGTACTCATTGTATACGTGTTTCATATGCTCTATCCGTCGAGCATCCATCCACTGTGATTTCATCCGCGCAAGAAGTTTTGAGCTGCACAAAACTTTGTGAATGAACTTTCCGCCATGTACGATGTCCATCCGCAACATATACGGGCAACAAACGTTCTATGTCCATTATCATCCATTACACGTCCACTGTATCCTCTCGGCATCTTCTGGCCATCCCCTCAACTCACATCCACTGCAGCTGAAAACGGAAAGAGGGAGGAAATAAAAGGTACACGGAACATCTACACAATGTTAGTAGCACGGAAATAGAAAAGATGTAAGCGTATGCATCTCGTATAAAGTATTAAAAATGGACAAAACATTTGTATCTGGGATGTATCTCATATATTTAGGATGTCTGGAGTATGTCTAGAGTATGTAGAAGGACACCTAGCGGACAACCGATATTTTCTATAAAAAGGGGGAGAAAATCATCTGGATCACTGGGATACAGTCCCACTATGGTTGCACTGGAGGTTTATCTATCCAACAACTATCCTTATCTATCCCACAAGCATGCAAAGGCTTAACCATTTTTTCAAAGTTTTCACCAACATTTTATGAAGTAAAAAAAATGAACCAAGTGTCTTAAGCAAAGATAACTTTATTAACTTTCTTAGGTAAACTTTATGACTTTATTAAATAAGCAAAATGAACCAAGTAAAGTGTCTTAAGTGTCTTAAGCAAAGATAACCTTTATTAACTTTCTTAACTTTATGACTTCATTGAATAAGCAAAATGAACCAAGTAAACTGTATTGTGTTAAGCAAAGATAACCTTTATTAACTTTCTTAGGTAAACTTTATGACTTTATTAAAAAAGCAAAATGAACCAAGTAAAGTGTCTTAATCAAAGATAAACTTAACAAGTACAACTCAGTCTCTGACACTATTCTCAGTCACTCTGAGTCATGTCCATGGTCTCAGCTGTTAAGTGGGCAGGAACTGTGAAGGTGGCTGTGGCTTGAGTGCTGGTCTGAGGCACCATTGGGGTGCTTGCCCCGAGGGTACAACAGGGAATGGTGTGTTCAGGAAGCTATCTGAGAGCTGACTCAGTCCCGTGAGGTTGAGAGGCCCTTCATCAAGGACTTGAGATGTCAGGCCCAATACTGATGACAGATTGTCCATTGACGGGCTTGGCTGTGGGGTGGAGGATGGAGGAGTGTAGTGGGGCTGTCTGGTCTGCAGCTGGGTGAGGAGTGGCATCTGTGGCATCCGATGAACCTGGGCCTGGACTGGGAAGTTCTGCTTCTGCTGTGGGAAATCCTGGTAGTCGTAGCCTTGGTAGGTGAGCGGTTGTTGAAAGCCGTGGAAGGGCTGTGACATCGCCTGGGGTGGAGAAGCAGACCTGGACTGGGTAGGAGCAGCTTCAGCTGGGCCTTGAGCATTGTGCAGAAGTGCTGTGATCTTCTGCTTCATCACCTGGTACTGGGCCTTGGGCAGGTCTCTCAGGGTCTGACTCATGCTTCAGGTGATGGAGGGCTTCCAGTTCGAGGATGGTATGTCGCTGTGGACCAACTGAGAGAGAAGTTCTGTGCTGGTCTTCATTGTGTCCCTGATCTTCAACAGCACACTGTGGTCCTGGCCCTCCACTCTGCCTCTCTGCCTGCATCCTCTGGAGCTGGGGGTGGGTGTGGGTTGGCCTCTGGTGGCTGATGCTTCTTCCTCCATTTGTGACAGCAGGGCATCATCCTCCACGGGATCCTCCAGGTCTGCCAGCATGGGGAGTGCAGCTGTCGGGGGGGTCTCTGCTGTTGGGCCCTCTGAAGACACCTGCCTGGACAGGGTAGCTGGCTCCTGGCTGGAAGAGGAGTGGCTGTCTGTGGGCTGTCTGAGGGAGAGGGGTGTCAGAGGGGCTGCTCCTCAGTGGGGGATCTCACCCTCCAGGAAACTGCACTTGGCCATGACATACATCTCCCGGTCTGTGAGCTTGACAGCGGCCTGCCCGGATTTCTTGAGGTGTAACTTGTCATACCAGGTGTGCATGTGCTTCCACCATCCTAGGAGTACTTCTGCAGTGTACCCCAGGCTCTCTGCCTTGTCTCTCCAAGCTGCCTGCTTCTTCTTGGTGTCCTGATACAGTCTGTGGCCCTTTGTCCACAGGTACTCGTTCTCCCTCAGCCATTCCAGCACCTCATCCTCATGTTCCTCGGAAATGGTGTACTGTTTCCTCTCTCCCTTCTCCTTCCCTTGCCTCTTCCTCCCTCTGGCAGGGGCTTCAGCAGGGCCTTCAGGGGCTTGAGCAGCAGAGCCTTCAGGGGCTTGAGCAGCAGGGCTTCAGGGGCTTGAGCAGCAGGGCCTTAAGCAGCAGGGCTTTGAAGGCCTTGGAGCTGGTCCACCACAGCAGCAGCAGCAGCTTCAGAGTCAGTGCCAGGGGGGTGGGATGCTGGTTCTGGCCTTCTACACCTTGCCAGGGCTTGAACAAGTAGGCACAGGCTTCCTCTTCTTGCCCTGACTGACGAACCATGGTGTTCCTGCAAGATGTATGTGGCAGCACGTCTTTCCCCTGTATGCTGACTGCGTGCATGCTGCATCCTTTTATATCCACGGAGCTGATGCAATTCATACTTCCTGCATGCGCCGTGAACGCTTTGCATCCAATATACATCCGTGCGGCATCCCCTTTGTTTCCTATAGGCGTCTGTGATGCATCCGCTTCATCCCCTATGCGTCCGCCTTGAAATTCTCCCCCAGAACCCCTTCGAAGGTGTCATCCGTTTCCATCCGCTTTCATCTGCTAGGCTTCCTATGAACATCCATTTAACATCCCCGCTACATACTACCCACGTCCGTTCTTTTCCGTTCTTTTCCAGTCTGTTTATGCAAATTTTCACCACTTTTTGGAGCGGATGACAATGGATGGAGCCACCCCCAAAATTTTCCTCATCTGCTGTGTCCTTTATGCATGCGTT
>BLBF01003125.1:1431-18506 GCA_015471245.1 Laticauda colubrina
ATCCCACGTCATTGTAGTTCTATATATATGTATATATATATATAATGTTTTTCTTTTTTAAGAATATAGTGTCTATTTTAAGAATGTACCAAGCAGAAATTGGAAGTTATGTATTATATTGAATGTTATAATCTTAAAGTTATACATTGAAGCTTAAATAACAGTTTGAATGGATAAAATTAAAGGATATAAAGGCATCATACTCTAATAGGTAACTACAGGGAAAAAAATGCTTAATAAGAAAAGATAATAAGAAATTGTAACAGGACAGACAAAAGTATAAATATAATTATTTGAATTGAGATGAGATAATTAAAATAAAGTTGAGAAAATTAAAACAGAGGAAAAACTATCTAGAAAATATAAAATGGTAATAAGATATGGAATAGAATATAAAAATGAGCATGAAACTGAGTTTTATATCTGTATTAAGAAGTGATAACCTGGGACCATGCTATTTTCAAAAAAAATATTTTATTTGTATTTTGTTTTTGTGAAAACCCAAATAAAATTTTCAAAAAAAAAAAAAATTGGGAGCGTCCTATCAAATTCTGTACCTGTCAACAGTGGTGTCCCCCAAGGCAGTGTTCTAGGACCAACTCTCTTCATACTCTACATAAATGACCTCTATCAAGAGTTAGAGGAGAGCAAATTCATTCTCTTCGCTGATGATATAAAGCTATTCAACACCACAGACAATACTGCTATCCTTCAAAAAGATCTCGACTATGTATCAGAATGATCAAACAAATGGCAACTTCAAATCTCCACAAATAAATGTTCTGTCCTACATATTGGCAAAAAAATCAGAAAATAAAATACAGGCTGAATAGTCAAGATCTTGTTGATGATCCAAGCTCTGTAAAGGACCTTAGAGTACTCATCTCTAATGATCTAAGTGCTAGAGCCCACTGTAACTACATAGCCAAAAAGGCATTAAGAGTTGTTAACCTAATTCTATGTAGCCTTTTCTCTGGTAGTATCACACTACTAACATACAAAAACAATTTGCTAGGCCAATACTTGAATACAGCTCATCAGTCTGGAACCCGCATTATGTATCTGATATTAACAGTTGAGAAATTCCAGAAATATTTCACAAGAAGAGTTCTCTACTCCTCTACTCGTTCCACAACACCTTATGCCACCAGACACGAAATTCTAGACCTAGAAAACCTAGAACTAAGCTGCCTTTGGTCAGATCTAAGTATAGTGTGTAAAATTATACATTGCAATATCCTACCTGTCAATGAATATTTCAGCTTCAACCATAACAGTACAAGAGCACACGATAGATACAAACTCAAGGTGAACCGCACCAAACTTGATTGCAGGAGATACAGCATCAGTAACAGAGTGGTAAATGTCTGAAATACTCCATCTGATTCTGTGGTTTCTTCTCCAAACCCCAAAAACTTTAACCTTACACTGTCTACTCTTTTCCTTAACCTTAGACCTCACTCCTTTCCTAAGAGGTCTGTAGGGGGCAAGCATAAGCGTGCCAACATGCCTACCGTCCCTGTCCTATTGTTTCTTTTCTTTTTTAAAATTTTTCTTATATGTATCCATGTATTCATAACTATGTTTTTACTTATACCTATAATCTTATAATTGCTTGACTAAATAAACAAACAAACAAACAAATAAATAATCTCTGTTGGGCTCTTTTGACCAGTGCTGCAGTGTGAATGCCCCAGAGTAATACTTTCCTTGTGTATTTGATATTAGAGGAAGCAACAACAATTCTGATTATTACCTAATACTCCTTTGATTTGAGTTGGATGGGGAAGATATGACTAATTTCCATTAAATTATTTCCAGTTTGAGTTTGTTGTGGCCTTAGAGTTGGTACAAGTTTACCTGCACATATATAAAGCTGAAATGTATCAGGGGTAGTTTTCATGAGTATTTAAACTTTGAATAAAGGTTGAAGGTGATAATTATTTTATATAGACTACATTGTTATTTGCTTAAAGTGAAGCAAAGAATGCTGGTTTATGTGATATATCCATCCTCCCCTAATATATTCCAGATATATTAGCACTACCACTCTCAATATGTGTCTGTTCTGTGGCTTTTGTCCCAAAGGTGAACAACAATATAGGAAGACCAGTGCTGGATCAGATTCAAATAATACCTGGGTCAAAATTCATTTTTCCCTGGTTCCATTCAAAGACCTTTGAGAAATCCAAGGGAGAGTATAAATGTTCATCATGAGAAAGGAATTTTAGTCGTTTCAGCGTGCTATGGGTTTTCACTAAAATATAATTCCCTATAGTTTTTAGCATGGAAAGAAACATTTACAATTTCTGTTGCCACACAGCTATAAGCCTGCTATCAGATGTTCTAGTACTTCCAACCCATTAGAAACAGCTGAAAGGGAAGTATCCAAAATACTGCCAAAAATATTGTCTTTCCAGACAAGATATTCAGAAAGGAAATATGATGTGACTCTGTGTGTCTTGAAACCAGCTTTCTGGTTGGTTTGTGAATTAAACTCTTTTCTGCTGTTTTTGTTTTTGAAAAATAGAGATAAAAGCATTTCAGTAAAATACTGTGATTATACCTCCAACAATGTAACATGATTGGAATAAAAGCCATTACACTTCTTCTTTTTTTCTTTTGGTCTTGTCTTGAAAAAAAAGAGAAGTTGAAAAAAGTACCGTTAATTAGGAGTGATTATCTCCTATATAATGATGACATTTCTCATGCTTATATCCAAGTTACTGACTCGTGGTTTAGTTAAAGTCTGGAAATGCTTTCCTCGCCTTAGGTACCTTCATAGGTTTTTACCTTGTGGGCAGCAGGGAGGGCAAGAATGATAAAATAATAAAAAAAATTAATAATGAAATTCATTACAATAACAGCCGGTTTGGTCTAGTGGTTAAAGCACCAGCTAGAAAGCTCCAGACTGTAAAGTCAAGTCTCACCATAGTGATGAAACCCAACTGGGTGACTTTTGGGACAGTCATTCTCTCTCAGTCCAACCCATCTCACATTACTGTTGTGGGAGAAATAGGAGGAGGAAAGTGTATTGGGTATGTTAACCGCCTTGAGTTTTTTGTAAAAATAATAAAGCCAGAATACAAATGAACAAATGAACAACAAATAAACTCAGCACAGACTTGGCTAGATGCATATCTCTCCAAGTATAAAAAGATGGAAAATGGAGGTTGTACTGCAAGTTTACCTCAGCCATTGGAAATGGATACCTATGTTTACATTTGCTGTTTGGAAAACAAAAATATACCTGCATGGGTTTCATACAGGGAAATCAGAATGAATAATTTAATATCAATAGCATGCTACATTTTCAGGATTGCTTTCGTTTTAGAAATGAATAAAGTTCTGGTTATTTGCCATGTATAGCAATTTTAAATTAATGGCTCGCTTTAAGTCTCAAAGAGCACTTCAATTTGCAAGTGATCAGAGTTGTAAGAACACAGGGTAAAACCTTAATAAAATATTGAGTTCTCAGATGCTTTCTTTCCTAACTGAAAGCTACAGCTGTGGTTCAACATTTCTTTCATGGATCTGTTTTAATCAATAATAAATTAGTTCCAAAAAGACTTGCATACTGCAAAATCACATCTGCAGCCCGACTTTTTGAATTTGGAACATGGAACTCTCATTCACACAAGAGCTGTTGTTTGTACAACTGGGAATGTTTGTCACAATTAGATTCCTCAGAAAACAGAAGCTTTAATATAAGATAATTGCATCAGTCCGTGACAAATGTGGAAAAATAAGAAACTTTGCCATAATGTGATGATCCAATGGTTTAGATAAATGGTTGTTTCCCCTCAAAATAATCAGGTTTGGATGGATTTATTTATTTTTTTAAACATTATGTGACTTTCTGAAACTAGCCTGACCCTAGGCAGTTTACAGAAAGTAAGCTCACTGTAGAACAACTCACCACAATTCAACAAATATAAAAGTTAAATTAATTTTGATGGAAACATGACCAATAATGATAAAATGAAGAAAATCAATCAGAAACAAGAGTTACAACAATTTCAATGAAAACATGGTCACCAAAAATAAAAATAACTGAATGAACCATTAATACAGTGTCAAATTGTGTACCACAGTGAGTTGGCTGCCTCAAGTTGTCCTGTTCCAAGTTGACCATCATGAGTTATTCACAGCGAGTTGGCTATGGCAAGTTGTCCTAGATCCCATCTGTCTCTACATTCTGGATCAGCTGGTTGATGACCCTCACTCTGTCAAGGACCTTGGAATATTCATATCAAAGACCTAAGTGCCAGAGCTCACTGTAACAGCATTGCCAAAAAGGCATTGAGAGTTGTAAATCTAATCTTATGAAGCTTCTCCTCCGGTAATATTGAATTGCTAACTAGGGCATACAAAACCTTTGCTAAACCAATTCTCAAATACAACTCATCTACCTGGAATATGCACTGTATATCGGACATTAATACAATTGAGTGAGTCCAGAAGTATTTCATGAGAAGAGTACTACACTCCTCTGCTTGCAACAGAATACCCTATATTACCAGGCTTGAAATTTTGGGCTTGGACAACCATGAACTATGCCGCCTACAGTTAGACTTAAGCGTAGGACACAAAATTATCTGTTACAATGTCCTTCTAGTCAATGACTACTTCAACTTCAACTGCAACAATACAAGAGCACACAACAGAGACAAACTCAATGTACACTGCTCCAAACTTGATTGCAGAAAGTACGACTTCAGCAACAGAGTGGTCAATGCCTGGAATGCACTACCTGACTCTGTTGTTACATCCTCGAACCCCCGCTCCTTTAACCTCAAACTATCCACCATTGACCTCAACCCATTCCTAAGAGGTCTGTAAGAAGCATGCATAAGTGCACCATCATGCCTTCCGTCCCTGTCCTATTGTCCCCATTTATTTGTACCCATTTCCTGTATTCTTACTCAGGTTTATACTTATACCTACTATCTTGTAAGCGACTGGCAAATCAAAATAAATACATCAATAAAATAAAACTTTCTGGATGGTCTTTGAAGATAGCCCCATCTATTTCATAGTGTTGTAACTCTTCATATATTAAATGAAGGTCCTACCAAACATGATGAAGACATGACTTCAGAGTACAGGAAATGAAATAATGATTATGTTTTGGAAGGCAGATTCCAAATGGCTGTTAGGAAAACAAAATCTTTCAAACAGTTAAAATAGTCTGGCAATGGTAGAAACCACTCAGAGAGGCACATGATCACATTCAACAATGTCTTATAAAACAGGCTAGGTCCAGGCTATCTATAGGTCCAAAGAATATTTCTTTAGATTCCTGCTCCTTCTAGCTCTATAATTTTATGAAACTGGCGATGAGAACACTAATAGTTCTAATCTTCTTTAAAAAAAAAAACATTTTCTAAAACAGTGTAATGCTTATCCCCCGAAAAAGATATTGTGGTCTAAATGGTGTCTCTAATGTATAATTACCTGGCATGATCAACCCCTCCTTGATTTTCTCAGAGAATAGAATAGAACAGAAAAGAAAAGAAAAGAAAAGAAAAGAAAAGAAAAGAAAAGAAAAGAATAGCTTTATTGTCACTTGGAATGTACACTAATCGGCATACATTAAAATGAAATGTCATTTCATATAGCTTTCAAAGTGTCACCACCTCCAATATACACTCCATAACCATGACTCAATAAATAAATGAATACAAAATTGTGTGTATACCCAACATATATCATATAACCACAACCACAAGAGATGGCGGAGGTCTGTCTGTCTTCCATTCAGTTTTCACACCTGCAGTATGAGAACAATTAATAGTGATTTAACTGACATGACAGAAGACAAGTGGTTGTCAACATGTGGTGTGTGGAGCCCGAGGGGCCACAATATCATCACAGGGGTGTCCACAAAGGCTTGAAGAAATATTATGACTTAAATCTTGAGTTAAGTCTTGATGGTCCATGGCTGTGGTTTGTGGCCACAAAGAGTATTTAAATGGGGTGGGGGGAATGGGACTGTGGTGAAGAAAATGTGGACTGTAGACTATATACACTGCAGTAATTTATGTGAAGACCTTGAAAATGGCATGTAAATTATAAGATGGGGAAAAAGAGGAGGTATCAACTGGAAGATCTTTTGCGTGAAGGATGAAAGATACAACATGCCTCATTCTTTGCATTGCCTCAGGCATCGCATTCTCTAAATGGCAGCTGCATTCAGGTGTGAGGTCTTGACTACAGCATACTTCAAGCATGGTTTAAAATGAAGTTGTCAGTCAGTCTTCCCACTTGGAAGGGTGTATGTCACACTTCATGACAAAAATAAATGCTTACTTTTAACAGAAAATTCTGTGCCTATTAATATAATGAAAATTAGTGCTATTTGCACTTAGAATTCTATGGGGTTGATTGTTGTTAATATATTCGGTGTTACCAGTGTTAGCTGCACTTTCAAGAATTTTATAAGCAAATACATAAGTTGCTACCCAAATATGTTCTGGGGTATTGGATAAGCTGCCATAAAAGCTAGATCATGACATATTCTTTAAGTTATGGTTGTGTTTCAGATATATGTCTGTCTATCTATTGTCTGAATAGTTAATAACTAGTTAATTTAAAGATTATCCTAGGGATAAAACCAGACAGATCATAGGGAAAAATCTATGTGATTGTTAAGACTTGGCAATGACTTAATGGAACAGAATCAATCAGTTCTTAGTATACAGTATACAGCAGCATATAAACACTCAGATTTGCACAAAAGAAGACAGTCCTAATGCCGTTCTAGGAAAAGGAAAGTATATCTGTGAGGCAAATTTGATGGAGAAAACCATAGAGATGGGCTGAGCAGCAAGCTTAAACCAGCAATGATTTTTTAGTTAGGATTTAAAGAAATCTATTAAGGATTTCTTTAACCTTGAACTCTCATAACTTTGTCATGACACTGGGGCAGAAATAAACAAAAATGGGATTCGTCATTCTCAGCTGGAGAAGTGTATAAAAATCAGTGTACATTTGAAAAGAGGACAGTTGTCTCAAATATTATTTTATGGTATAAAATCATGGGAACAGAGGTAAGTTGTGTTGAAAAAAAGAGTATGTTGCCCAAAGTCGCAAAATGGAAAAGTGTGTAACAAGAATACTTATACAAAATGAATACATGTGGCAGAAAATCAGGCAAAATACTCTCAAATACTTTAAATAATTTGGGAATAGCATCATCAAAATGTCTTGGACTGTTCTTAGAAAAATTTGGGTGGGAAAGCACCTGGAAATCCCAGAGATGTAGATTGAGAAGTTGAAAAAGTACTCTGGAAGAAATTATTTCCATTTTGTTCCTGACAAAAGAACATGGGGATGTCATATAATGTCAAAAAGTCAAGCTTGGCTTGGTAGACGTTCCTGATGTACAGGTTGTTTGACCTAAGACTGTGTTTCTCAGCCTTGGCAAATTCAACATGGGTGGACTTCAACTCTCAGAAGTCTCCAGCCAGCCATGTTTGAAGTTGAAGTCTACCCATCTTAAAGTTGCCAAGGTTGAGAAACACTGACCTACCATATATACCAACAGATAATTTCAGAATGAGGAAAATGTTTTTTCAACATTATATGGTAAATATTTTTTTTTAAACCCTCAAATCTTCAAGCACTACAAGCACCTCACTGAAATTTTGAGAGCATTTTTCTATTGAAACTGATAGGGAAAAAAAACTTCTAACCTGTTTTTATTCTCTTTTATTCCTTATGTCTTCCTTAGTCCCAAGCTCCAGTCTTCTATACCATAAAGCAAAAGGATTTTGAGATTGCTTTCCTGTTTATACAATTAAACAAGTTCCATAGGAATTAATTCATTTTTTAAAAAGTTATTTCAAAACAGAAATGTTTGAGAGAAACTGTTCTCAACACAAAAAAAATAGTATATTGAATGTCTTGTGCATACTATGAAAATTATTCAGATTATTGCAACGGAAATTCAGCACCAGAAAAGTAAACACAGATGAGTGAGGTTTCATCTAACTTTCATTCAACTTTATAAACATATAAAGTAAATTTTACAATTCCAGTTGTAGATTTCTTCAACATGGAGCAAACTCAAACAGAAGCAGACATGTTACAGGTTCAGAGCAGAACAGCAACTCAACTTCAGCAGACAAAAAAACAGAGAGAGAACTTCTAGTTTCACTTTCCAGGCCAGTAGTCATGGTTTGAAACCATGCCTGCTCACTGACCGTAAGGCCCGGTCCCACTGGCCGACGGACGCAAAACGTATGCATAAAGGACACAGCGGACGAGCAAAATTTCAGGGGTGGCTCCATCCGTTGTCATCCGCTCCAAAAAGTGGCAAAAATTTGCATAAACAGAACAGAAAAGAACGGAAAAGAACGGACATGGGTAGTATGTAGCAGGGATGTTAAACAGATGTTCATAGGAAGCCTAGCGGATGGAAGCGTATGATACCTCAGAAGGGGTTCCAGGGGATAATTGCAAAGCGGATGCATAGCGGATGAAGCAGATGCATCACGTACGCCTAAAGGAAAGAAAGGGAATGCCGTGTGGATGTATATCGGATGCAAACCGTTCACTGTGCATCCTTTCTATTTCCGTGCTACTAACGCTGTGTAGACGTTCCGTGTACCTTTTGTTTCCTCCCTCTTTCCATTTTCAGCTGCAGCAGATGTGAGTTGCGAGGATGCCCAGAGGATGCAGAGAGGATACAGCGGACGTTTAACAGATGATAAATGGACATAGAACGTTTGTTGCTCGTATGTCACAGATTTACATCATACATGGCAGAAAGTTCATCCGTTCACAAAGTTTTGTGCAGCTCAAAACTTCTTGTGCAGATGAAATCGCAGTGGATGGATGCTCGACGGATAGAGCATATGAAACATGTATGCAATGAGTACACAATGGATGCATAGTGTTTTCCAACGGATGGCAAGCTTTTTTTTAACGTTTTACATCCTCTTTGCATCCATAAGTGCAGTGGGACAGGGCCTTTATTGATGTCACATATATTTGTATTTTGTGAGTTGGAGTGTGAAAAAGTACTTTTCTCCAGCTCCAGACACCTAGATAAGCTGTTTAAGGGGAACGAAATTACAGGTTAACACATCATGAAGAAAACATCTACATTTTTCTATCCAAATTGAATAATTTTTCAGAAAGCAATCTGATCCTGAATTAACAGGATCGGACTGTTAAATACTTAAGTTTAGCACTGCATTCATGTTCAGATCTTCATTATTTATTATGTTTCTTGAAATCCTCTAAATGATGGATGATGAAGTTCCTTTTTTGGAATGTTTGACCAAACAGATGCTGCAGTTCACATAGGAGGAAGGCAATTTTCTTTGATCCGTGAGGAAGACGGATTCAGACTCTGCAGAGAAGAATGAGAGAAAATTGAGGGAGATCACAAATTGCTCTGCACTTGAATTGGATTCCATGTGTTGTCACTATCATTGTTGTGGGAGGATTCTCCCTAATAAGAAGATTTCCCAAAATAGATTACAATGCTCGAACAACTATTGGGTCTATCTCTTAAACCTGTCTTTATAGGCATACCAGCTCAATACCCATGCTTCGCTACAAAACTATGTGGTTGGGCTTAGTTTTTGGGGAGGAAAATAAGCGGAAAAAAAATCTGCCTCTGCCTACCACCATCCATCAGTATTCATCTGGGTAGCATCCTGTCAGTGTGTGAGAGAGTTGTGGGCTGTTTGAAAAGTGAAATAGTATTTGCTATGTGAGCAGGAAGGAGACAGCAAGGAGTTGGGCATGGCTTAGCTCAACTGTTCTGTACTAAAACTGCTTGGTGCTGTGAAACTAAAATGAAACTGAAACTCATCTCCTCTGCTTGTGTTTGGATTTGGAATAAATTTCTTTTCAGGTGGGGAGGCGGAGTAGAACTCCTTAGCATCAGAATGTGTTAATAATAATACAGAAAATACTAATGCTATGATGGTCATTTAAAAAAAAATCCTTTCTTAGTGAGCACCTAGAAGCCAAGAGGAACATACGTGCCAACTTTCAAGTTTGTAGGCTTTACGGTTTTGGGGATTTTGTGATGATGCATGAGTAGTATTTCGCTTTTATACTGTATATATAGATTTATTTTCCCCAGTTCTGTTATTCAAACTCGTTGGCTTCTGTGATTCCAGCAAGCTTTGAATGGTTAGAAAATGGAAGGCCACACAAAGAGGAAATCAATGACTGTGGCTGGCATAATTCCCTAGATAAAGAACCTTTATGATTATATCACATATTACTATTTTTGCTGCTCTTTTATCCAAATAGACTGAGTTAGAAACAGACTGCTACAAATGGCCATTTGCAAATATCATTTAGCATCTTAGCTTGGACCCACTCAATATTCTAGTCTGTTTTAAAGACATGTCTTCTCTGCATTGCACATTATAGTAATCCAACCTTGAAAACATATGACATAATTTTTTGCTTAAATAAGTGAGCTATTCCTAAAGCCAGGAGCTAAGATTGTTGCAGAGGAGATATTAAGCTGACCGGAGTTCCTTTAAAATGAAAAAGGATTTAAAGCACAATCTCAAAAATAGTAGAAACATTTCTTTATAATAGTCAACCCCAAGTTGGTGTCTGTCCCACCCCGCATGGACTGGATTATAACCGTGAGAATGGTCAATAGTCGGGATTCTGAAAGATACAGTTTGACATGTCTGAGGGATCATTAGAATACAGGCAGTCCTCAATTTACGATGACAATTGAGCCCATAATTTATGTTGCTAAGGGAGACATCTGTTAAGTGAGTTTTGTCCCATTTTACAGCTTTTCTTGCCACATTTGTTAAGTGAATGACTGCAGTTGTTAAATTAGTAACACGGTTGTGAAGTGAATCTGGTTTCCCCATTGCCAGACTAAAGCTATATAACCTCCTAGCCTATTAGATACATCCTGAGATATTCTAGGATGTAACCACGCAGAACCTTTTCTATACTCCCCTAACCTGCTCAAGACTGCACAGTCTCTTAATCTGGCCACTCGGTGGGAAAACTCTGTGTTGTTAAAACTCTCCCTTTCTGTTTCCCCAGGTGCTCATTCCATCACAGTAGATTTCTGTTTTCCAATTTGAAATATCCTATCATATAACTGTCCCATTGATTAAATGTCTGAATTGCTGAAAGATGAGAACAGATTTTTTACAGACCTTCTGGTATGTGAGCTATTAATTATTGAAGTATACATGTTTTTTGCTTTCAAATCACACTTCCCCATATTGCGATACTATTTGTTTTGTGTTTTAAAACTTTAGCTTTCTTCTTTTATATGAATAGCATGTATTTTTTTAATTAGCCATCACTGTAAAAGGCAATGGAGCTATGGATATAAACATAGATTATGTCTATGGAAAGTCACAACGTGAATGGAGAGAAACAACACACAAGTGAAGGGAAAAAAGGAGAAGACCAAAGAAGTCATCTTGGAAGAAGTAATAAAAGAAAAAAGAACTTTGAGGAGAGAGAGAAAAAAATGACTTGTGAGTAAGCAAGAGGCAAAAAAGAGAAAGCATGAGGCTTCGCAATTTGCTCAGCAGGGATTACCTTTCCATGCCTTTCCATGCCGTGAACAAGGGAAAAGAGACAGCTAGGGGAAGCATGACATAACAGGAATAGCAGCTGGCAGCTCAGATGCAGGACTGAAAGAGACTGGAAGTTTCATCAGCAAAGAGTTTGTTTTATTGTTCATTGCTTTTATCAATTTGCCTTTTTTATGTCCTACCCTGAACAGTAGTGGTGTAAAACTAGACTTAATCATAAATGACAACTCAACAGTAAATATGTGTGATGGGGCTGTTGTGAAGAAGAAAGATTTTCCTGAATTCATCATCATAATCAAAACTGAGGGGTCCTTGGTGCTCTCTGAGTTTGGTTGTTTTCTTGCAGACATTTCATTATCCAAACCAGTCCACTAACACTGATAATGTTACCTAGTTCAGGTAATGAAACATCTGTAAGAAAACATTCATGCTCAGAGAGCACTAAAGACCCCTCATTTCAACTCTGAGCTGCAAATATTTTCCTTTATTGATAATCGAAACTTCACAATACTTGTTGTGGTTCACCGGTAGCCGTGCAGATGGCAGTGGAATTGGACAGTGGGGAAGAAAGGGGACCAATCAGGGAGTCTGGAGAAGACTCGGATGAGGGTCCTGTGCCCAATGCAGAGATGGAGCCAGGACCATCTGGGAGTGGGGTACTGCCTTTGGAGTCTTCAGAGTCTGGCAGCAGCGAAGCAGAGGACTCAGGGGAGCCGGTTCCCAGTGTGCATGTGCGCAGAGCTGCTAGAAGGTGAGTGCAGCTGAAACAAAAGGGGCGACTCGGGAGTAAGGCTGGGAGGTGATTGCCTCTCCCATAAGGGATAAAAGTCAGGCCAAGATAACGAAACCTTTGCAGGAAGCAAAGTAGTTCGATCAGTTCCGAGTCATCATTGAAACTCTTTCTACTTTAGTTGGTTTTTTTTTTGTACTCCGATTGGCTTCTTTTCTAATTTATTTGATACTTCTGTTTTTGGCAGCACTTCACAGAACTGAAAGGTGTGTGCTTAACTTGGGGGACTATTTGATATTAATTCCGGCTGGGAATGAAAACAATTCCAAGTGTTGCAATAAAGTAGGTTTTGTTTTAAAAACAAGTTTGTGAATAATTATGGTTTATGAAGCCTAGATCAGAACAATGAGATCAATGATCAATGATGAATAGAGATCATTAGAGAATGAATAGAGAACAAATGAATAGAGAACAAAGAGATCAATGATGAATACAAAGTAAGTGTTCTTCATCCTTGTATCTATCAATATTTATCCTTTCACAAAATAGAGGCACGTGAAACTTTTTTGCAGGTTGCAGATTTAGTATTCTCATAAATTGTAGGTAAAGCTTGCTTGAAGTAGAGTGACTTTTTCAATGGTCTTCAAGGTCATGATGGGCAGAAGCCCTAATCATTCCTGAGCAATGGTTCCAGCTGACAATGGTGGGAAGAAAGAGGTGATCAGTTACTATATGGGATCTTTGGTCCTATTTCCTCTGCTCTGAAACATGAAATGAGTTACTAAATGATTTAGAATACTCATCAAAAGAATCTGGAGAGATTCTTACAAAGCAGATGGGCATTGGCAAAATGAACAAATGGTCTGTTGTTGTACAAGCCAGTTTCTTATCTTCCCAATGACAAACTTCTGAATAATTTTATCACTAGCTTTCCCAAAGCGATTTAGAAGGTGAGGTTTTTGCCAGCCAAATGTCTTCAAAAGATGCATAGCAATTTAGGGCAGGAGTCTCCAACCTTGGCAACTTTAAGACTTGTGGACTTTATCTTCCAAAGATCCTCAGCGAGCAAGGCTGGCAGGGAAATTCTGGGAGTTGAAGTCCACAAGTCTTAAAGTTGCCAAGGTTGGAGGCCCCTGATTTAGGGCACAATGTAAATCCTTTGACTGCTAAGTTCCTCCATCCATGAGAAACTTCCTGCTGTCTCCTTGTGAGGAGCAGCTCTTTCAGAGATGTTTTTCTTCAGGAGAAATTTCTGTCAGCCAGAACTGTCCTCTGGCAGAGAGCTCACAAAGACACTAAAGTGGCCGCAACACCTCACCAGGATTCCAAGTTTATCATACTACTCCTAGTTCCAGCCTACTCCTGGTTTATCATTCCACTGAGTTTTGATTTGGTAGATATTTGTGGCAAGCAAATATTTTACAGGAGAAATAATTGCCTTCCCTCCCTTCAACTTACCAGAAAAGCCCATTGTTGTCAATCTTTTTCTGGTGACCATGGCAATTTATCAAAGTATTAATCCACCAGCAGATAAGATAAGACCTCAGCACCTCCATTTGTTTTCCACTATCCTAACATGTCATCCTTGTTTTTGTTTTATTATTACTTTGCACAACATCACATTTATCACAGTCTGAAGGAGTATTCATTTAAAAAAAGTAGGTGACCTGCAGTTAATGCTGCCCCTCTCAGCAGCAAGACGAATGTCCCCAAATTATATATGAGAAACAATTGGTTCCCTGTGAAGAATAAATATATAAATACAGTTACAGTACATTATCCCCACATATTACAAGTCAATAACTGTAACTTTAAGTCAGAAGATTTAATAGCCAATAGAGATCTACAAATGGAGTGTAAATTTTGTGCCCTACTACAGGTAGTCCTCTACTTATGACCATAACTGAGCCCAAAATTTATGTTGCTAAATGAGAAAATTTGCCCCATTTTACGACCTTTCTTGTCACATGTCAGGGCTACAACAAATTCACCCTCATTCAAATCAAAAGTCTCTAGCCGCATCTTAGAGAAAAGAAAATTGATTGATTAGATGTTGCCATGTTGGCATGTGGATGGGTGCAGCCGATATTAAATTACATCATACATTTCCCCCTTGACCATGTCTACCCCCCACCCCCTGGATGTGACTTCTCCAATGAGACACATCCATCTCCAAGAGTCATCCATCATGCTCTCCAATAACCTTCTTATGCTTCAACAACTTTGGACTGCCAGGGAATTTAAGGAATGCCTTGTTTTCCCCCACTCCCTTTTTCTGGCAGCTAAAAAGACCAAAGGAGTATCTTTTTAGTTGACATCACATTTGTTAAGTGAATCATTGCCGTTGTTAAATTACTAACACTGTTGTGAATTGAATCTGACTTTCCTGTTGACTTTGTTATCAGAAGGTCACAAAAGGTGATCACATGACCCCAAGATACCACAACCTTCAAAATATAAAGCAGTAGTCAAACATCAAAAGGTAAATCACATGACCACAGGGATACTGCAATGGTTAATAAGTGTGAAAAATGGTCATAAGTCACTGTTTTCAGTGCTGTTGTAACTTTGAATAGTCACTAAATGAACTATTGTAAGTCAAGGACTCTCTGTATTTTCTAATAACCAGCTGCATTACTTTACTGACTACAAAAGTTACACAAACCTAAGTCAAATCTAAATTTATATTCAATTTATATATCCTTTGTATGTTAAAGGAAAAAAACAATGGAATTCTCTGTCTCTTTTTGAAGATGGCAACTTTATGCACATTTTGCTAGCTCAACAGTATACTCAATATACAAATATATGTTCATATACATACACACACATGTATGCGTGTATGTTTGTCTGTATATATAGGTTATCCATTTATAATGTCAATTTTAAAAATGTTTAAATCAATGTTATTTTTATCCCACATTCTGATTTCTTGTATAGATTTGGACAACTTGTTCAAATTCTTAAACCCAGATTAACAAAACCTAAATTGCTATATCACATAATGTGCCATGACCAAATAATCTGTCCTATTTAATTAAGAGATTGAATTGACTGGTTTCTCTATCATGATGAAATACAGGGTATTCACTTTTATTTTAGCTTGGCTGGTGTGAAAACTCAGTAAATGTCATCCTCGGGAATAACTTTACTTAGACTGACAGTAGGAGAGGAAAACTTTAAATGATTCTGTGTGCCAAATCTAGCACCATTTATAATCAGTTTTCTTTCATCTACCATAACAGATAAAATTTCCATTTTTAAAGGCTCTGTAGTTTGGATGAAGAGACATATTTAGCAATATCACTAATTTGGCTCTGCCCCATCTCCTCCTAATTATTTTACTGGAATCAATTTTACTGGAATCAATTTGGCAGAGAAACCTAGCAGCCATCCTGTTCTCTTTCTTTGTTTTTTTTCCCCAGAAAAAAATGATTTTTCCTTTGTGACCAATAGACAAAGAATGGAGTAGATATATTTCTGATCAAATTGTCTCCTACAGTGAATCTCATAGTGAAGAGAAAGTTAACACAATCTTACATAGTACAAAATTAAACACAGCTTCTTTCTGCAGATTTGAATGCGTATTGGATATAATGCAGTTTACAGACTCAAAATAACAAAACCGTAAACCTGGCAGGTGTAGATTTGGATATCATTTTAATCAGTTTTTGCTCATCATTCCTCTTATAGGAGAAGTTTCCAAACATATCTCATGGCAAGCTAAGGGCCTTTCTATTTTTGCTTTTAGATTTTTTTTCCCTTTCATTTTTCTTTGCAAAACTCTTCTCACCCAGAAATATTTTGAGATCTTCTTGCAGTGCATGTTTGAGATCTTCTCACCAATATTTAAATATGAGCCAGCAGTGTACGGCAAGAGCCAAAAAAGCCAATACAATCCTAGGTTGCATTAACAGAGGGATAGAATCAAGAAAACAGGAAGTATTAGTAGTGTTTTCTTTATTAGTATTTTCTAATACAGGAAATTAGTATTTCCTGTACTAGTACTAGTAACCTTTCATAAGGTCACACTTGGAATACTGCATCCAGTTTTGCTCACCATAATATAAAAAAGATGTTGAGACTCTAAAAAGAGTTCAGAGAAGAACAAAGATGATCAGAGGGTAGGAGGCTAAAACATTTGAAGAACAGTTGCATTAGACAGTTGCGTTAGACAGCGTTTATCTAATCTAGTGAAAAAAAGGATGAGGAATAACATGATAACAGTGTCCCAATATCTCAGGGGTTGTCACAAAGAAGTGGGAGTCAACCAATTTTCCAAGGCTGGACAAGAAACAATGGATGCAAACTAATCAAGGAGAAAATTAACCCAGAACTAAGGAGAAATTTACCAAAAATAAGAACAATTGTGGAACAGCTTGTCTTCAGAAGTTGTGGGTTGCTTCATCACTGGAGGTTTTCAAGAAGAGATTGGCAGCTGTTCGTCTGGAATAGTATAAGATAAGGTCTCCTGCTTGACTAGTGATTAGAAGACCTCCAAGGTCCCTTCCAAGTTATTTGGTTATGACAAATAGAGCCTTTCCAAACCCTTTACCTATCTTTCATATGCAGTAATGCATAGCTTGTGATTAGACAAACAAACAAACAAACCATCTTACTCGGAACTGCTTATCTACTCAGACATTACCGTAACAGCTCTTAGGTTCTTGGTTAGGGTTTGAACTATTAAGTTTTTACCAGTCTCAGACTGTAAATCAAATGAAGATTTAATCAATGATGATGAAGAGTGTTAAGCCTGGGTTCCCCAACCAGGGTTAGGTAGACAAGCTAAA
>BLBF01003185.1:1552-13296 GCA_015471245.1 Laticauda colubrina
ATATATATATATATATATATATATATATATATATACACACACACACACACACACACACACACACACACATACATATACATATACATATACATATACATATACATATACATATACATATACATACATACATACATACATACAAATATATACACACACACACACTGCTCAAAAAAATAAAGGGAACACTTAAACAACACAATGTAACTCCAAGTCAATCACACTTCTGTGAAATCAAACTGTCCACTTAGGTAGCAACACTGATTGACAATCAATTTCACATGCTGTTGTGCAAATGGAATAGACAACAGGTGGAAAGCATAGGCAGTTATAAAGACATCCCCAATAAATAAGAGGTTCTGCAGGTGGTGACCACAGATCACTTCTCAGTTCCCATGCTTTCTGGCTGATAGTTTGGTCACTTTTGAATGCTGGTGGTGCTGTCATTCTAGTGGTAGCATGAGACAGAGTCTACAACCCACACAAGTGGCTCAGGTAGTGCAGCTCATCCAGGATGGCACATCAATGCGAGCTGTGGCAAGAAGGTTGGCTGTGTCTGTCAGCGTAGTGTCCAGAGCATGGAGGCACTACCAGGAGACAGGCCAGTACATCAAGAGATGTGGAGGAGGTCGTAAGAGGGCAAAAACCCAGCATCAGGACTGCTACTTCCGCCTTTGTGCAAGGAGGGACAGGAAGAGCACTGCCAGAGCCCTGCAAAATGACCTTCAGCAGGCCACAAATGTGCATGTGGCTGCTCAAACGACCAGAAACAGACTCCATGAGGGTGGTATGAGGGCCCAATGTCCACAGGTGGGGGTTGTGCTTACAGCATAACACTGTGCAGGATGTTTGGCGTTTGCCAGAGAAGACCAAGATTGGCAAATTCGTCACTGGTGCCCTGTGCTCTTCACAGATGAAAGCAGGTTCACACTGAGCACCTGTGACAAATGTGACAGGGTCTGGAGATGCCCTAGAGAATGTTCTGCTGCCTGGAACATCCTCCAGCATGACTGGTTTTGGCAGTGGGTCAGTAATGGTGTGGGGTGGCATTTATTTAGGGGGCTGTACAGCCCTCCATGTGCTCGCCAAAGGTAGCCTGACTGCCGTTAGGTACTGAGATGAGATCCTCAGATCCCTTGTGAGACCATATGTTGGTGCGGTTGGCCCTGGGTTCCTCCTAATGCAAGACAATGCTAGACCTCATGTGGCTGGAGTGTGTCAGCAGTTCCTGCAAGACGAAGGCATTGATGCTATGGACTGGCGCGCCTGTTCCTCAGACCTCAATCCAATTGAGCACATCTGGGACATCATGTCTCGTTCCATCCACCAACGCCACATTGCACCACAGACTGTCCAGGAGTGGAAGGAGATCCCTCATGAGACCATCCACCGCCTCATCAGGAGCATGCCCAGGCATTGTAGGGAGATCATATAGGCATGTGGAGGCCACACACACTACTGAGCCTCATTTTGATTACTTTTAAGGACATTACATCAAAGTTGGATCAGCCTGTAGGGTGTTTTTTAAAACTTTAATTTTGAGTGTAACTCCAAATCCAGACCTCCATGGACTGCTAAATTTGATTTCAACATTGATTTGTTGTCAGCACATTCAACTATGTAATGAACAAAGTATTTAATAAGAATATTTCATTCATTCAAATCTAGGATGTCTTATTTTTGTGTTCCCTTTATTTTTTTGAGCAGTGTATATTGCTTTTTGGTTGTATATAGTTCTCTCCACACATCCTTCAAGTTTAATTCCCTCAGAAGATGGGAATAGTCGCCTTTTATTTTTATTTATTTATTTATTTGGAACTTTTATAGTCTTTGTCTTTGTCTGAAAAGCATTTAAATCTCCTACACTATATACATTTGTATATTCATTTTCTACTATCGTATGATGGAGTTTATTATAAAATTCTTTTTGATTTACATTCGGGGCATATACTGTAACTAACACAGTCTTTTTCTGGTTTCATCTTATTTCTATAAATAACATTCTTCCTTCATCATCCTTGTATACTTGTTTGTGTTGCAGCCAATCTTTTATATATACAATACCCCTTTTTCTTTGATTTGAAAGAGCCCAATACATTTTTCCCAAATTAGTATCCATTAGGAGGTCTGCCTGTTTATCTATGATGTGTACTTCTTGTATACAAATTATGTCTGCATTTTGTTTTTTAAGTTTTTCAAATGACTATTTTCTTTTTAATGTTGAGTTTAAATCATTGATATTAACTGAGAATAAGGTGATTTCTCTGTTCATGTTTCTGTCTGTGTAAAGCGTTTTTTGTTTCTTTTCTTGTTCTGGGTTCTCTTGTCCTCTTCTATTTCTCTAAGTTTCTGAGATTCTGACTGTGTTGCTTTCTCTTCGTTCTTTCTCTTCAGAGAGTTGTTCTTCCTGACTTCTTGTATTTAAATCTACTCCACTTTCACGTTCTTCCTCAGGTCCCAGATATTGTTTGCAAAATTGATGTGCTTTCTCTGTTGTATCAATTTTATATATTTTTAATCCTGCCATGCTACTAGGAGCCCTTCTGGGGTGTGCCATCTGAACATTACCATTCTTAATTAATTAGATGACAAAAACTGGTAACCCCTTCTTTGCTCCCTAACTCTCCTAGGTATTTGCTTTAACATTACCACTTCATGATCTTTATATATCAGTGGCTCATCTCTGTTTTTGCCATATAACATGTCTCATCGTTTTTCTCGCGAATCTGATGTGGATTTCTCGGGGTAGTCTGTGTCTTCGGGTGTAATGGGTATATACTCTGTAGACCTCACTGATGTCATTCTCAATTTCCTATTTGTCTTTCTGTAGAGTTGTTGCTATCAAGTTCGCCATTATTTCATGTAGATCTTCCTTTTTATCTTCAACAACTTTCTGGAATCTCAAATAAAATGATGCTTTTTCTAATTCTATATGCACCACAGAATCCCAAAGTTCACAATATAAAAGTTTCCAATTTTGTTCCGATTCCTCTAATCTCTTTTCCACCACCTCAATTCTTGCCTCTACTGTATTTAATTTTTGTTCATTTTTTGTCATTGTCTCCTGCATCTTTCCGATTTTACTATCCAAATTTTGTATCTCGTTCTTCACTCCTCCTATTTCCGTTCTCAATTCTAATTTCATGTCTTTGTGATTCCTTGTTATCAGTTCATGGGTTTTTACCATCATTTCCTGCATCATGGCAAGTGTTGACTGTATTGCCTGCAAACCTCTGCAAAGAATTTGTCTTTTCCGCCAATAACATTGCATCAATCGATCTCTGTCCCAGAGGTGAAGATGTCACTGTTGTAGGTTTCTTCCCTGATTTTATATTTGTAGTTATTGTTGCCATTTTAACTATTTGTAAAAGATCTCTCCAATCCACCATCAACTATCCTAGTAGAACTATCCTAGTATTGTCTTCTCCTTTAAATACAATATAAGTATTAATACATATATTGTTAAATAAGAGTTTTCTGTTATAAATAGTCCCAGAGAGATCTTATTTCTATTTCTTAAATGGTCAAATATTCTAAGGTTTAGAGAGTTAAATATTAATCCAATATATCAGGTGCCACATGACACATTCAGCAGCCCAAACCCAGGGGTGGGATTCTACCTGTTCTCATCTATTTGCTAGAACCTGTTATTAACTTTCTAAGCAGCTCGGAGAATCAATTATTGGAAGAAATCTCCTTTTGTTTTTTTCCCCACTTTACAGGGCTAATCCTGTAAGGAAGGCAGGAAGGAAACTTAAAGACACCAGCTGTTGTTTTTAGCCTAATCTTTATTGCCCTGCTTACAGAAACTGCCTCTCTGTTAACCTTTATTACACTCTTGGCAGTACACCTAGACTTCCTGTCTCTGGAGTTTCTCTGGAATTTTTTTTTTCTTTGCTGGTACTTTCTTAAAGGGGAAGGGTTATTTTAAGCTTTTTACACTGCTGTTGGGAGAAAATACTCCCCTGGAAATACGTCCAGCTGGAATGCAATGATCAACACTTTGAAGAAATAATGAAGCAGAGCTGCCAGAAAGCAGTTTTTAATGACAAGGAACCAAGATGAGTGACATTCAGCAAGACTTCTTGACTAGCTAGAAAGATTGACATTCAAACGTGAGTTTACATATCCTTTGTGAGTTTTGGTCTAAAACTGGTTTTTTGTGAAGTTTAATTCTGTGCTTGGTGACGTTTAATCCTGTGTTTATTGATGGGATAATTTTCCCTATTCAGCTTTGTTTAGAAGGAAAAAAATTAATATCTGTTCCTGAAAGGAAACTGGGTTGAGAAATCTGGCTAGTTCCTGTGTCTATTTGTTCTGATAATTGGTTTAACAAGCAACAGCTATTGTTGTGATTTAATTATTTGTATTGTGTTTGAATTTTTTTCCTGCCTCATGATTTTTCTATCTGAGAAGGGGGGGGTCTTCCTTCATTGCTTTAGTGGTTCCTGGCACTGTCCTTTTGGGGTGTACTTCCAAGAGGCAGGATGCAAGCTTGGCACTGATTCTTTTACTGCCTTTCTGGGGGGCATGTGATCTTTCTTTAAATCTGGATGGTTTCCTTAGGATATCTTGTGAGGTGAGACCAGCTGGTGTCTTTTAAGTGGTGCAAATAAATCTAAGGATTGGTTCTCCTGACTGTGTTCTTTTTGGAGAACTTAAATGACCTCTCTGATAAAGGGTTTCACTTTATGAGAAAGTAAAGAAAAAGTTAAGAAACAAACATAGATATTTGATCCATAACAAACTATTTATAACTTTTAGGTTAATTTGGGATAGATAAAATGCAGTGGTAAACATTCTATGAGTGGTTTACAATAGTTTTGTTAATAGAGCATTCTGAAACTTTGATTTTGTTTTTAGTAGTACTATTCTTCCTGTTAATTATTTTGTGACTAATATGATATACAGAAGACAGATCAATAATTTGCAAATTGATTTGGATTTTTGGGGGGAGTTTTGTATTTTGTGTTTGTCTTGAATAAAATAAAAATATATGCAAAAAAGTAGCAGATTGTTAAGCTTCCTACACCAGGGGTCCCAACTCCCAGGCTGCAGACCAATATCAGGTCACAATCCATTCGGAACCAATCCGTGTGCACGTGCAACTCCAATTGCATGAGTAGGAGGCAAGTGGGTATGCATGAAGCTCCATTTGTGCAAGTGACTTTGGGGATATTCAACACTCAGATACTATTCAAACCTCCAGATCATTCAGATATTTTAGGCTTTGTTTCTAAACATTTCTACCATAGCAGTCTTACTGTCTATAGCATGATTGCTTTTAAAATATCAACCACCAAAATTATTTCTTATGCTTGCCCTATATAATCTGCACAGAATTTTTACGAAACTGCACATAAAACAAACAGTTCAACATTGTGTCAAATTTCAGTAAAATTTAATAAAATTGTTGCAAACTGAAAATGGTATTTTGGTACTCTCTGAGCTTAATTGTTTTTATATTTTTATTTTACTGATAAACATTTTTTGAATCTAGTGTCCGGATATATTATTTACAAAATGAAAAAAGAAATATAGCTAATACTGTAAAAATATTGTCCATTTATTAATATAACAACTAAATTAAGCTCTAGTAACAGTACAGTTCCCATACAATACAGTTCCCATTCTTTGTATTTAACTCATTCATATTTTTAATATTTATAGTAATTATAGTTCTATATCTTCTCTGTTTTTAGTAAGAACATTTATCATTTTTCTTCCTGTAACTTCTACCCCTTGTTTTAAGCCATTGATAAGATCTATTCCATATCAAATAGTATTCCGAATCTTCTTTTTCTTTTCTTTTTAAAGTCAGTCTATCCATCTCAGCACATTCTAGGATCTTTCTGATTACCTCCTCATCTGATGGAATATTTTCATTTATCCAAAATTTTGCATAGCTAATCCTTGCTGTACCCAAACACACACAGACATATTTTCCCACAATTAACTGTGTTATCCAATTAGGGATATTTAATGGTAAACCAGATGCATAGGTAATGTAATTTCTTTTCCTGTAAAATTGAACAGGAAGCACATGGTAACAAACAAATACATATTGTTACCACAAATGTCATTCTCATGCCTTTCTGATATTAAACTAAAAGGCACGTTTGTACCACTGCAAGGTAAGTTGTTGTCCCTTTCAGATTTATATTTAAAATCTTGATATAGAAGAAAACAAGTTAGAAAAGTCACTAGCTTTTTTAAAAAGTGTGATATTGAAAAAATTATCCACTTTTTCAGATATGTTGCATTTTAAAAAGTAGATTGCTTTTATTTTTTATAAATCCTACATTCTTACATCTCACTTTTCATATCCACTTCTAAGTTTTAAATAATTGATTTATTTTCTTTTCCAAGAATATTGGCTGTAAAAATGCATCAGTACTGCAATGCATTTATTTGCAAAAGGAGAACAAACAAATCCAAGCATTATTATCAAAAGATGCTATAAATCATTAGTTAGCTCCAGCTTCTTATGGTTATTATGCATATTCAACTTAAGAAATGCTATTCTTATTTTGTTTTACTTATTCTTAAAAGTATTTGATGAGTTTTATTTTTGTTTAGGTATTCTGTAAAAGTAGATAAAAAATAGAGATGCCAAAAGATAAAAACATAATTAAAGTGTAATTGTAAAATGAAATATTCAATAGTGCATTCTCCCCTTCACTCCCCCCTTCTATAACTATTACTTAGATATTTACAATTTGCTTTAAACATTTAGAATTGTTGTTTTTCTGTGTAAATAATTTTTCAACCTTGAATGATAAATACTCTCCTTTTGAATAAATCATTTCCTTCTGCTTCTTTTTAACCACCTGAAAAATTCTTACTGGATGACTACTTATGTTCTTTTGTGGCTTTTACAGATGTATATTGATCTACGTATACATGCATAATACAATTATTATGTACTTATATATACTTGATCAGTTACATGATCTCATACCTTGTTTCAGAATTAATATAGCAGAAACATATTTTGCTATTGAGGTTCAGATTATGCCTTGGGCTGATGATTGTTGGTTCCTTTATGAAATTAAAATTTACTTATGATTACAGCCAGAAGACAATATATTTAAAAAAGTGAATCAATCTATTTTATGGGCAAACTGGGCATTTAGGATATTAGCATTTTGGATCAATTCAGTTCTGGGGAAACTGCTTTGAAAATATCTATGGAATCAAACAAAAAGTTTGATTTATATTATTTTTTAACTTAAATCCTTGATTATTGGACTCTAATTGTGATGCCATTACTGTATCTGAGCGTGTAGATTTTAGGGAATTCAACTGAAATTTAAATTATGTTTAAACTATAAACCAGGGGTGGGATCTGACAGGGTTAACTACCAGTTCGGTGATTTACGAGGTTTGGTGGTTTACGATGTGCTTCCCTACACGCTGCCAGTACACGCCTGTAAATCATCATCAACACGCTGCGTGCAGAGAAGCAGCCTTTGAAAAAGCCCTTTTTTCCTCCTTTTTTAACTGCAGCTGTGCCTTGCACAGCAGCTGAAGGTGGAAAAAATAAGGAAATAAAGGTCAGGTAAGAGCCCAGGTGGGCAGGTGGGCAAAAACATCAGCAGACATAGAAATGGTTCTATGTCTGCTGCTCTTCAGAGCTTCCGGTTCTACAGAAGTGGACAGAACTAGTAGAAACCCACCCCTGCTATAAACTATGTTTTAAGCCCCTGTCACACTGCACCAACGGATGGAAAGAGGATGTAAAATGGAGAGAAACACTTGCCATCCATTGATTAACGCGATGCATCCGTTCTGTACTCACTGCATACATTTTACTTCCTCTCTATCCATCCAGCATCCGTTTATTGACGTTTCATCTGCTCAGAAAGTTTTGAGCTGCTCAAAACTTTTGAGCGGAAAATGTATCCAATTTGTCCATTCTGCATCCGCTAGGCATCCGTTCTGCATCCGTTACGCATCCGCTATATCTGCTAGGAATCCGCTGCGCATCCGCGCAACTCCATCCGCTCCAGCAGTAAACGGACGCAGGGAGGAAGCGGAACGGACGCGGAACGGATGCAGAACGGAAGCAGAACGGATGCAGAACAGATGCAGAACGGAAACAAAGCGTTTAAAACAGAAAAAACGTTCGCAGAGGGGACCTATCTCGGATATTAAGGATGTCTAGAGGATGCCTAGAGGATGCAAAAGGACACCTAGGGGAAAAACTATACTGCCTATAAAAAGGGGGAGCAATCCATCTGGATCTCACTTTCAGAACAGCAGCCCTGCGGTGCGGACCTCTGCAGCCTTCATCTGCCTCTTCCTCTTCCACAGCATCCAGTCATGTCCACCGTGGATCATAACAAAGTCCTTTTGGCAGTCACCATCCTTCTGCAACAGTGCGAAGCTCTCTACAGGCTCTGTGAACTCTACTACGGGAAGAAAAAGAGGTGGCCAAGAAGCATCTGGGTACAAAGATGGTTCGCCAGAAGAGCAGAGGACGGACTGTACAACAAGCTGATGGTGGAGCTCAGGAACGAAGACACTCGTGCATTCCAGAACTTCATGAGGATGCCTCCAGCCATGTTTGATGAAGTTGTGCAGTGGCTGACACCCAGGTTGACCAAGGCAAACACCAACTTCCGGCCCAGCCTGGAATCTGGGCTCAAGGTGGCACACACTCTGCGCCACCTGGCCTCAGGGACCGCATACAGGAGCATGCAGTACGGCTGGAGGTGCCACACAATACCATCAGCATTGTGGTCATAGAAGTGGTGCAGGCCAATCATCGAAGAATACAAGGAGGAGCTCCTCCAGTGCCCCTCCACTGAAGAAGGATGGAAGAAAGTTGCAGAGCAGTGGTATCATAGGTGGAACTTCCCCCACACCGTTGGAGCCATCGATGGCAAGCACGTGGCCTGCAAAGCGCCAGCCAACTCAGGGTCCTCTATCACAACTACAAGGGCTTTTTCAGCATCATCCTCTTCGCCATGGTCGATGCTGACTACAAGTTCATGTACATCGATGCTTCAGGCAACGGCTCATCTTCAGATGCCCAGGTATACAACGCCAGTCACCTCAAGGAGGGGCTGGAATGCAACCTCATCGTGGGCTTCCCAGATCCAGACCCCCTGCCCAACGAGACGCAAGATGTGCCCTACTTCATCGTGGGGGATGACGCCTTCTCCCTCACAACCTCCAGATGCCTCCAGATCTGGAGCCCTACACCTCCAGATGCCTCACCCGTGAAGAGAGGATCTTCAACTACAGGCTGTCCAGGGCAAGGCGGGTGGTGGAGAACGCCTTTGGCATCCTGGCCAACAGGTTCCAGGTACTTCTCACCACCATGCAGCATCGCCCAGAGACTGTGAAGAGGATCATGGAAGCCTGCTGCATCCTGCACAATCTCATGCGCACCCGCTACCTAGTCTTGCAGAACAGGCTCGTGGACCTCCAACAAGGCAATGGGGACATGAAGCCTGGGGAATGGAGGCAAGGGCGAAACCTGATAGGCACTGAGGATGTGCAAGGCCCCAACAGAGCCTCACGTGAAGGGAAGAAGCAGCGCAACCTCCTGAAACACTGGTGCAACTCCCCAGCTGGAGCAGTGGAGTGGCAAGACAGGATGATAGATGATTAATGGATGCTTCCTTCAGCCTGTCTCATCACATGGATGAGATTGGGCGATGTATGTTGGGTGGGCCTACAATGAACAGGGCATTTAATAAAGAGTTGTGTTTATGTTGACATGTGTGGATGGTTGATTACATTGTTATTGATAATAAAGGGCCATAGGTGTGGCAGGTGGGAGGGTGGACCATCCAGTCCCACTATGCTTGCACTGGAGGTTTATCTGTCCCACAGCTATTACCCATCCCAAAGGTATCCCTGCCCATCCCACTGCTATCTCAACCCATCCCACTGCTATCTTAACCCATCCCACAAGCATGCAAAGGCAGTGTGACAGGGCCTTTAGCAAGTTCAAAGAAAGGAAGAGGGTGACTTTGTTATCTTTGGAAATAATTTATTAAGATTTAAAGGCCCTGTCACACTGCCCAACGGATGCAAAACGTTAGTAAAAAGGACACAACGGATGAGAAAAATGTTCCATCCGTTGTTATCTGCTCTCAGAAGGGGCGAAAATTTGCATAACCGGAGCGGATAACACGGAAAGGAATGGACACGGGGAGGACGCAGCGTGGATGGAAAGCAGATGCGGAACGGAAGCCCAGCGAATGGAAGCGGATGGGAGCGGATGCCACATCCGCTAGGCTTCCGGAGGACCTCAGCAAAGCGGACGCGGAACGGATACAGCGGATGCACAGCGGACGCCGAGCGGATGAAGTGGATGCAGAGCGGAAGCCTAGCGGATGCACCGCGGAAGCCTAACGGATGCCTAGCGTTAATTGCGCATGCGGGGAGGATGCATTACGTAAGCCCCCCAGATATAAGGGAAGCAGCTCGGAAGCAGGTCACCATTCAGAGGAAAGACCTGTTGCCGGACGGATTGACAGCCTTGCCTGCCCTGCCTGCATGCCTGCCTGCAAGCCTTGCTGCCAGACTTGCTGCAAGCCTTGCTGCCAGCCTCCCTGCCAGCCTTGCTGTCTGCCTGCCTGCCAGCCTTGCTGCCAGCCTCCCTGCCAGCCTGGCTGTCTGCCTGCCTGCCAGCCTTCCAGCCTTCCTGCCAGCTTTAGTGCCTGCCTCCCTACAAGCCTTCGTGCCTGCCTCCCTGCCAGCCTTCCTGCCAGCCTTGGTTCCTGCCAGCCTCCCTGCCAGCCAGCAACCCCACAACCATGGAGAAGCACAGCAAGCCTCAGCCATCTACTGCCAGCCCTGGCAAGAGGGACAGGGCTACCATCCCGCCCCCTGGCCCTCACTCTAGTTCTGCTGGGGCTTCTGCAGCATGGGCTCGCTCTTCTGGGGTTGGGGCTTCTGCTGCTTCTGCTTTTGGAGGAGCTGATGACAAGCACTCCAGCACCAGCCACCTCCGCAGCACCTGGACCCTTCACCCCTGAGACTGAGCGACCAAGAGGAGTGCCAGAGACTCAGTTTTGTTTTATAGCTTGTTGTTAATAAAGTCTATTTTTGATTCACACACTTGCTTCATTTCTTTTTTTTAATAAAGTCTTGCTGGAAACTTTTAGAAATGTTTAAGCCTTTGCATGCTTGTGGGATGGGTTAAGATAGCAGTGGGATGGGCAGGGATACCTGTGGGATGGGTAATAGCTGTGGGATAGATAAACCTCCAGTGCAAGCATAGTGGGACTGGATGGTCCACCCTCCCAGCTGCCACACCTATGGCCCTTTATTATCAATAACAATGTAATCAATCATTCACACATGTCAACATAAACACAACTCTTTATTAAATGCCCTGTTCATTGTAGGCCCACCCAACATACATGGCCCAATCTCATCAGTGTGATCCGTGCAAGGCTGAAGGAAGCATCCATTAATCATCTATCATCCTGTCTTGCCACTCCACTGCTCCAGCTGGGGAGTTGCACCAGTGTTTCAGGAGGTTGCGCTGCTTCTTCCCTTCACGTGAGGCTCTGTTGGGGCCTTGCACATCCTCAGTGCCTATCAGGTTTTGCCCTTGCCTCCATTCCCCAGGCTTCATGTCCCCATTGCCTTGTTGGAGGTCCACGAGCCTGTTCTGCAAGACTAGGTAACGGGTGCGCATGAGATTGTGCAGGATGCAGCAAGCTTCCATTATCCTCCTCATGGTCTCTGGGCGATGCTGCATGGTGGTGAGAAGTACCTGG
>BLBF01003201.1:0-10952 GCA_015471245.1 Laticauda colubrina
GCCTAGCCTATCTCTCCCTTCTGAGGGGATCCTTTGTGAGACGCTTTCTCCTGCTTCGCCATCAGATTTCATTGACCAGATTGTTGTCAGCATCGGGGCTCTTCCTTCTGTCTCCCAGGGTTATTCCCACACACCATTACAAAAAAATACTTTTTTGCCTTTTCAAAAGCATTTGGGACAACTGTGACCTGGTGTCTGAGAATCTCCATAGATATAGCAGTTATAGCGAACCTTTTCAGCACCAAGTGATCAAACCGGAACATGCATGCGTTTGCAATGGAGCATCAGAAACCCAAAAACCAGCTGGAGATGGCACATTTGCCTACAGAGGGGGCTCTGCGTGTCACCTCTGGTACACGAGCCATAAGTTTGCCGTCACTGACATATACTACTACAAGTGATCTCAAAATGAATTCTGCAAAAGATGCCTATTTTCTCTCTAAATTGGAAGAAAACTGGCAAATTATTCTTGGGATTATCTGTTAAAAGGAAAACTTGTTTCCTTGTTCAGGGTGTTGTGTCTTTTGAGGACGTGGCTGTATATTTCTCCAAGGAGGAGTGGTCTCAACTGGATGCTGGCCAAAAAGTGCTCCATGGAGAAGTCATGTTGGAGATTTCCAGGAATCTGTTTTCTCTGGGTAAGAATCCCTATCTCTGCTTAGAAACATGCAAACATCATGGGGTGGGGGGCTTAGTTGTAATTATTGATAAAATATCACTTATTTATTTATATCCAGCCTTTATATTTTTGTAAATAATAAGGCAGTGGACAACCCAGTATTCCTTCCTCCTGCTGTTTTTCCTACAGCAACAACCCTGTGACATGGGTTGAACTGAGAGAGACTGGCCCAAAGTCACCCAGCCAGCATTCATGCCTATGGCAGAACTAGTACTCACAGTCACTCAGTTTCTAGGGTGGTGTGTTAACTGGTTCACCAAACCGAATTTATAGAAAAAGGAAATTTATTGAAAGAAAAATTGGAAAACTGCATAGCATTCCTTTTCACATAAAGGAATTGGCTTTTTTTTAATGCTTTCTGCTTATAAAATGCAACCTTTCATGCCAGAGAAGATTTTAGCAAGATTCTGAGGGACACATAGGGATGATGTCATATCTTGAGCAAAGTTCTGCTTACTAGGGTTTGGTATTCATACCTCCACCTGGTCACTGGCTCCCCAGTGGACCTAGATGGGTCTTGAGTGCCATGTCCCTTCTCTAAAATGTGCCCACTTGTGCACCAAGTTTGGCATCAGCCTAATTGAGGGTGGGAAGCTATTTCCATCCAGAAATTCCCCTTGGCTTGCAAAGATTCTGCTCTGCAGACAAGTGGGGATGAGACTTCCAATGAAGCTGGGGAGCTGGTAGGTATATTGTTGACTCAGCATGATACTGGGTCCAATGGATTTCAGGGGCTTGTGGCACCATGAAATAGTCCCAGGTCAAAGCTTAGATTCATTGTGATATGATCTAATCCTGTTATATGAGTGTCAGTAGAGATACACTTGAAAATGGGTCTTTGCTAAAACCTTAGTTTGCTAAAACCTTCATATTTGCCAGCAAAGAATCCAAAATATATTAATTATTCTTTGACTAAATTTCATAAAGAAAAGTGTGATTGTTCCCCTATTCTTGCTATATTTCATTTTCATTTTTCTTTTTGAAGGCTTTAATGGGCAAGAGAATAAGAATAAGAAAGGGGAAAAAGGGAAATTTGCAGATCAGATGCAACCAAAGAGTAATAAAACAAAGCAATCACAAAGTAGAATTAAAAAAGGCTTTCCTCGGGTCAATTGGCTTCATAACCGTACAAACATCGATGTGGGAGAAAGGCCATATAAATGCATGGAATCTGGAAAGATGTTTAATAAATCCGATCATCGTATTTCTCATAAAAAGATATATTCAAAAGAGAAGGCATTTACTTGGAGGGAGTGTGGAAAGACCTTCTCAAAAAATCACATTCTTAGAAGTCACGAAAGGAATCACAAGGGAGAACAACTTTATAAATGCTTGGAGTGTGGAAAAAACTTTACTCATAAGAGTCATCTTAAGTCCCATAAGAGGATCCACACAGGTGAGAAGTCACATCAATGCCTGGAGTGTGGAAAGACCTTCTCTAATAATTACTCACTTATAAGGCATCAAAGGAGTCACAAAGGAGAGAAACCATATCAATGCATGGCATGTGGAAAGGGCTTTAGTAGTAAATATGCTCTGATTCACCATAAAAGCATCCATACAGAGAAGCTATATCAATGCATGAAGTGCAGAAAAACCTTCTGTTATTATGACTCTCTGATAAGACATCAAAGAATACACAAAGGAGAAAGACCTTATAAGTGCATGGAGTGTGGACAGACCTTTACTTATAGCATTAATCTTAATTCCCACAAGAGGATCCACAAAGGAGAGAAACCATATCAATGCATGGAGTGTGGAAAGACCTTTACTTGTACCAGTGATCTTACTTCCCACAAAAGGATCCACACAGGAGAGAAGCCATATAAATGTGTGGAATGTGGAAAGGGCTTTAAGTGGAATTCTGCTCTTACCTCACACAAAAGGATCCATACAGGAGAGAAGCCATATCAATGCATGGAGTGCGGAATGAGCTTTACATCTCTCAGTAGTCTTTATTCCCACAGAAGGATCCACACAGGAAAGAAACCATATCAATGTAAGGAGTGTGGAAAGAACTTTACTCGTACCAGTCATCTGAAATGTCACAAGAGGATCCACACAAGAGAAAAGCCATATCAATGCATGGAGTGCAGAAAGACCTTTACTTGTACTGGTCATCTTAATTCCCACAAAAAGACCCACACAGGAGAGAAGCCATATCAATGCGTGGAGTGTGGAAAGACCTTCACTTGTAGCAGTAGTCTTAATTACCACAACAGGATCCACACAGGAGAGAAACCATATCAATGTGTGGAATGTGGAAAGAACTTGAAAAGTAAATATGCTCTGGTTCACCATAAAAACATCCATACAGAGGAGAAGCCATATCAATGTGTGGAGTGCAGAAAAACTTTCCTTTACAATCATTCTCTTATAATACATCAAAGGAACCACAAAGGAGAAAAACCTTATAAATGCATAGAGTGTGGAAAGGCCTTTGTTTGTAGCAGTAGTCTTAATTCCCACAAAAAGATCCACACAGGAGAGAAGCCATATCAATGTGTGGAATGTGGAAAGGGCTTTAAGTGGAATTCTACTCTTACCTCCCACAAAAGGATTCACACAGGAGAGAAGCCATATCAATGTACGGTGTGTGCAAGGACTTTTGCTTATAGGAGTAGTCTTATTTCCCACAAAAGGATCCATACGGAAGAGAAGCCATATCAATGTGTGGAATGTGGAAAGGGCTTTAAGCGGAATTCTGCTCTTACCTCCCACAAAAGGATTCACACAGGAGAGAAGCCATATAAGTGCCTGGAGTGTGGAAAGACCTTTGCTTTTACCAGTCATCTTGATTACCACAAGAAGACCCACCTAGAAGAGAAGCCATATCAATGCATGGAGTGTGGAAAGACCTTTGCTTGTAGCAGTAGTCTTAATTCCCACAATTTGAACCACACAGAGGAGAAGCCATATGAATGCACGGAGTGTGGAAAGAGTTTTAGGAAGAATGGTAATCTTAATACCCACAAGAGGATCCACACAAAGGAGAAACCATATGAATGCATTGAATGTGGAAAGGCTTTTAGGGAGAGTAGTAATCTTACCTCCCATAAGAGGATCCATACAGGAGAGAAACCATATCAAGGTAAGGACTGTAGAAAGGCCTTTACATGTGCCAGTTGTCTTGATTCCCATAAGAGGATTCACACAGGTGAGAAGCCATATCAGTGCGTGGAATGTGAAAATACTTTTCATTGTAGCAGTAATCTGAATTCCATAAAAGGATCCATGCAGGAGAGAAGCCATATACATATATTTATATTTATATATAATATATATTTATTTATAATATATATTTATATATTTAAGTTTTCACGGGTACTTACATGTGTGCTGTTCAGCTTCCTTCGGGTATTATCCTACGTCATTGTAGTGCTTTTAAAGTTGTAGCAACGTTTCAGCAGAATCTCATCTGCCATCATCAGGCTTCTGTATTGAGTTCGTATGTGGGTCAGCCTATCACAGCCGTTAGTTTTAAATTTGAGGCTAGCCTACTGTTGTCCCAGGATGGTTTTTTCTTCATCCTGATTGGTTGGAAGTCTTGGTCTGTGTTTATTGGTCTTGGAGTTTGTTTGATTGGTGTTTCTGGTTTCTTCTATCTGTTTTGTGACTTTGATTGGCTGGCAACACTGTGTTCCTGTGTTGGAGGCTTTCAGTGCAGCTTGGCTTTGAGTAAAAGGACAGCTATTATCTATTAGGAAGCTAGGTTTCATCTGGGTGCTAAGTGAAACAATTGTTGAGTGAGTTGTGCTCCATTTTACAACTTTTCTTGCCACATTTGTTAAGGAATCGTTGCAGTGGTTATGTTACTAACATTAAGGGAATCTGGCTTTTCCATTGATTTTGCTTCTGATCCCGGTCAGAAGTTTACAAAAGGTGAACACGTGATCCCAGAACACTGCAACCATCATAAATGTGAGTGACTTGTCAAACATCTTCATGTAAATCATGTGACCATGTTTCAACAGTCATAAGTGTGGAAAATGGTCATAAGACACTTTTTTCAATACCATTCTAACTTCAAACAGTGGTAGATGAACTTTTGTAAGTTGAGACTACCTGTCTCAATTCAACATAATTCAACCAAAAGCCATAGAAGAAGATCACATATATATCAACGTATCATGTGAAAAGAATTTCAGAATGAATTCCTCTCATTAAAAAAAACCAGAATGAGAAGTTAAATCCATGTTCAAAGATACTTTCTGAAGCAATAGAGCTAAGGTGGTGCAGTGGTTACAATGCAGTATTGCAAGCTAATTCCGCTGACTGCCAGGAGTTTGTTTCTGACTGGCTCAAGATTGATTGAACCTTCCACTCTTCTGAGACCCATAAAATGAGGGCCCAGAATGTTGGAGGCAATATGCCGATTCTGTAAACTGATTAATGGAGTGTTGTAAAGCAGCAGTTGCCAACAAGTGGGCCATGAGAAAATTTTGCTGGGCTGCAGAGAAATCTCACCCCCAGAGCACCCCCCTAAAGCAATTAATCCAGGCTGCACAGACACACAAGGCTGTGCCGCCCACATGGCCCACGGAAACCTCCTTCCCGCCCACTCACTGCTTACCCGGCAAACTTGCCTACCAAATTTCTATTTTTCCTTTTTCTGACCATCATCTGTTCTGCTGTGCCAGGAGACTTAGATTAGTTAGGAAGCAGGAAATGGTTGGATTTCTTCCTTTCTAGCTAGTCTTTAGGTCTTCGACTCTGCTTTTCAGTATAGACGAACCTCCATTAGGACTGAAGGTTTGCTTGCAAGCAAATTCAGTGCAGATTCATGGCAAGCAAATTTGAGAGACTGAGCTAGCCGATGGCAGATAGATAGATCACTGAATGATTCTGTGAGCAAGTCAATCTGCCTGCTTTGCCTGCTTTTGGGTAAATGTTGCTCTTTTTAAAAAAATAAAAATTCAATATTTATGTAAATATTTATATTTACATACAAGCCATGCTCAGACAGTCATGACTACCAAGCCACACCCACAAATAGGCCACACCCACCAAACTAGTTAGTGGTTCCTGGGATCTAAAATTATGAGTTTGGTGGTCCCTAAGGTCCAAAAGGTTGGCAACCCGTGTTGTAAAGCACTATGAAGCGGTATATAAGTTTAAGTGCTATGGCTATTGCTATTTTGTCTTTCTATGACATGATAATAAGGAAATCTCTAAATTCAATTTAAATAAATTGGGCTTAATTGAAATTAATTGGATTTTAATTAGAATGGAATAAAATTAATTTTGGATATGAGTAAAATATCATTGGTATGGTATGGTTGTCCATGAGACATTTTTCAAAATTCTTTTTAATGAATTAAAAATAAAACAGGAAAACATTTGGGGGGGGAATACTTCAGATTTTCAGAGACTCAGGCTGCTTTGAAGCTATTTATTCAAATACTGCTCAATTATGTTTTTGTATCAAACTGTTGAAACGGCACCAATTTGAGTTTTGTAGCAACTGTGTCACTTTTTTGTGACATTGGTTTTGTAGCCAATGTTTTCCATTATAGAAGACTGTGAAAAATGGGCTCAAAAGAACCAGGCTTTGGGCAAGAGAGAGATGTTTATTATTTTTCAGTCGCTTCTTAGCTCTGTTTCTCTGTTTTTTTTCTTTCATTAATATAAATTTCTTTATTGTTCTTGCAGTGTCACATTGAAATTCACACTAATCTCTTCAAATCATGAGAGTCTTCAGCTCTTTTATCTAGAAGAAAATTGGTATTTTGTTTAGTCCGGATGAGTCTTTTAACTTCCTGCTCATATTTTCTTGAGCTGTCTTCTCTACTGAAAAACCAAAATGAAGCCATTTTTCTTTTTTGCCTCCTGGAATTTGAAGGCAAATCTCAAGATTTGCCTTCCTCCATTTTGTAATTCCATCTTTTCTCCAGTCATCTATGAGACACCATTCTCCTATTCATCCCTCCATCATGGCGCCTTGTTTTGAGGTAAAATTTCTAAAACGTCCATGAGTTTGAGCTTTCTCTCCATTTTGGAACTTGTTTCCTTTTGATGCCCCCTTTTCAAGCAAGATCGTTTCTTCTGGATTCTTTCCATTTTTGCTGCCACCACATGCTATTTTGAAATGCTGTTAGGTGCCCCGAGGCATGAATTTGAAAAGGCAGCTGAAATAATGGAAATAAAACATCACTATAAATCTTAATTATCCTAAGTGAGGTGTATCAAACTCCATTTCATTAAGGGTTGGATCAGCATTGTAGTTGTCATGGCCCTGTTGGAATCGAGGGGGAGACTGCCCAGCTGACAGGGAGTGGGAGTGTGGCTCTGTTGGCTGTGGAAGAAACTGGGGAAGGGCAAAGTCCGGCTGGGCAGAGCAGCGGAGAGGTAAAGCAAGGCAGAGGGAATTCGGAGGAAGATCCAGTCCCACCCCCCTCTTTATCCTAGGGCACGCAGAGAGGAACAGAGAAGGGAGCAATGTGAGTTGCTTGGCTTCAGGCAAGGACTCTTATTCCCTTCATTAGCTGCAGCTGGGAACGCAGTGTTTAAAAAGGGAAGTTACACACAGCCAACTGTTGAGAGTAAATCGTGCATTATTTTGTTAGAGGGGTTTCAGTTTTATTTTCACAGCAGCAAGCAACTTTACTACAAGACAGTTAAGCTAAGCTACGCCCAGGCTCCTTGCTGTCTCCTTGCTCAAACAGCAAATATTGTTTCAGTTCCCAAACAGCCCTCTGATGCAAAGAATTTCTACTCCCCTTCCCCACCTGAAAAGGAATCTGTTCCAAAGGCACAACACAAGCAGTGGAAAGGAGTTTCAATTTTACTTTCATAGCAGCAAGCAGCTTTACTACAGACCACTTGAGCTTAGCCACACCCAGGCTCCTTGCTGTCTCCTTGCTCACACAGAAAATACTGTTTGAGTTTGCAAACATCCCTCAACTCTCTCACAAACTGACAGGACGCTAGCCAGATGAATACCGATGGATGCTGGTAAGCAGAGGCAGAATTTGCCCCCTTATTTTCCTTCTCAGTTCAGACGAATCTGTTCCTTCTACTGTAACACCAGTTAGAGGGAAAAGAGGCAAAAAACACAGAAAAAGATTTACAGGTGCAATTAGGAAAACATAAGCAAGGGAAGCTACAAACAAGTATTGTCAAACTCATCCCCAAGTCAGTAGACAGGCTGTAAAAAATGTACATCTAATAACCCCTATGTTAATCAATCACAAGTGCCTTGGACTTTTAAGTATTTGTCTGGTTTTCAGTATGAACCTCAGATTCATTATTCCAGGGAAAAGGTTGATTTCGGACCTCGATTATCTTGTGCCTGGTGCCATGCTCTAAAGTGGCAGGATGAGAGTCCCGGGATGTGCTGCGGTGGCGGTAAACTCCACCTCCCTCCCTTTCAGCTCTCTCACCCACCAGCATCCAATGGCAAAGCACTTTCTGCTGCTTGGAAGTACACCGGATGCTTCCAAATGACATATTTTGAAGCCAGAGAGGTAAAGGAGAGAAATTTTATGCCAACATTCAAAGTGCAGGGGCAGGTCTACCACAGGATAGGGAGTATCATGCGGGGGCCTCAGCAGCAGCCTTCATTTTTCCAGGTATACTTTGCTGGTGATGTTGACAATGAGAGGGGCATCTGTTGTGGAATCTATATATTTAAGAGCGTAAAATCTCCAAAAGCATGAAGTTTACAAACTTGAAATTTGGCACGTGTGTTCCTCTTAGCTTCTAAGTGGTTGCTACCAAAGGATTTTTTGAAATAACCATCAGATCATTAGTATTTCCTGTATTGTTATTAACACGCTCTGATGCTAAGGAGTTGTACCCCCCCTCCCCATCTGAAAAGAAAACTGTTCCAACTGCAGTTCAGCTAAGCCATGTCCATGTTTCCTTGCACACACAGCAAATACTTTTTCAATTTCTAAACAGCCCTCAACTCTTTCATTCCCCATCTGAAAATAAATCTGTTCCAACTGCAGTTCAGCGAAGCCATGTCCAGGCTCCTTGCTGTCTCCTTCTGCTCACACAGCAAATACTGTTTCAGTTTCCAAACAGCCCTGAACACACTGACTGGATGTTAGCCAGATGAATATCGATGGATGATGATAGGCAGAGGCACCATTTTTCCCTCTTATTTTCCTCCCAAAAAAATTGCCCAATCACATAGTTTTGTAGCAAAGCACTGGTACCCTGCGAATCTCTCATATTCTTCTAGTGTCCTTTGATTTGGTTTCTTCTTGTTTTTCTTTCACATATAGTTTATGACTAAATCTCTAATATATGCCTTGGCTGTATCCCATACATTTTGTAGTGAGGTCTCTTTCTGTTCTCCTTGAAGAAAACATCTAATTCTTTTTTCCATGAATTCCTTATCTTTTAATATTGATTGCTACAACATCCATCTTAGTTTACTTTTTTGTCCTTTCCATATAACTTCTATTGGATTATGGTCTCCTTGCTTCTATATTCAATTCTTCTACATTAGATTTGAATTTGGCTGACATCCATATCATATCTACCCTTGACCAAGACATATGTCTATTTGAATAAAATGATTATTAATTTTCCTTAGGATGTATCTCACTATGCATCTTGGATGCCTAATTCTTTAGCCATTAAAAAAAAAAGCTTTGGAAGCGTTTTCCTCACTTTTTTGTTCACTTTCCTGGTTTTATAATCTAGTTCCACATCTACAATTTATGTTGATGAGTGAAACATTGTAAAGTGCGTTTTGTACCATTTTACGATCTTTCATGCCAACACTGATAAGTGGATCAATGCAATTTATAAATTAGAAACACAATTGTTAACTGGCTTCCCCGTTGACCTTTTTTATCAGAAGGTTGTAAAAGGTGATCATGTGCTTCTGGGACATTGAGCCATCATAAATAAGAGTCAGTTGCCAAGTATCTGAATTTTAACCACATGATCATGGGGAAGCTAGAAAGATTGTAACTCTGAAAAGTGGTCACAAGTTACTTTTTCAATATCATTGCAACTTTGGTCACTAAATGAAGGTAGGTCAAGGACTACCTGTACAAATCTTAATTTTCTTAAGCCTTCACTTCCCATCTTGTGACTCTTCCATCATTTCAGGGCTGAGTTTGCCAACAACCACATGACACAACCTAGGCTTCAAACAGAGGCTCCTGTTCCTATTGAGCCTCCAAAGATTTTAGATAGATAGATAGTGTGGAAAGGGAACTTCACAAGGAAGTGGTGTCACCCAAGCAGGAAAAGCCCGAAGGGAACATCAGGCCAGCCATAAAACAAACACATAGGAAAAGAAATCAAATAAAAGGTATTAAAAGAAGCCCCTTAGACAAAAACCAAATAATTAAGAAAGCTAGGGAAACAAGAAAACCCTTACAAACACAGGACATGCCAAATCAGCAAAACAAACAGACAAAAGACACAAAATAAATTACAAAGGAAACAGACAGGAGATTACCACAAAACAAATAGAAAAACCATTATAAAGCTAGAAGAGATTAGGAAAGAACCGATAATACAATCAAGCCACCCCGCTGAGTTTATTTCCCGCACCTCACAAAGTTTGCCTTCCGGCGGTAAATAAACTCTGATAGGATTTTAATATCTAAACATTAAACGAACATTCACACACAAAAGGAGAAGAAAGGTATAAAACCCAGGGACTTACCATTCAAAGTCAGCTAGCTAGCCCCAGGAACGCAGCCTCGTCTCTTGCCTTCCTGAAAAATAAAAAGATCCAGCTTTCAAGCAGTTGTCCGTATCCTTGCGCCGGAGCTCTCCCAGCGGGAAAATTCGAATCCTCGGAAGAAAGGCACTTTGACAGCCTTTCAACAATAGACAGACAGGCAGACAGGATAGGATAGGATAGGATAGATAGAATTCTTTATTGGCCAAGTGTGATTGGACAAAGAATTTGTCTTCGTATGGATGCCCTCAATGTATACAAAATAAAAGACATTTGTCAAGAATCATAAGATACAACACTTAGTAATAGTTGTAGGGTACAATAAGCAATCAAATCACATTATGAAACAGTCATAAGTGGGCGGAGATGGGTGAAAGGAAGAATGGGAGAATTAATAGTAATAGTGATGCAGGCTTAGGAAATAATTGGACAGTGTTGAGGGAATTATTTGTTTAGCAGAGTGATGGCATCCAGGGGAAAAATGTTCTTGTGTCTACTTTTCTCAACATTCACAATATCCCAGGTCGTTCTTAGATAATAATAATAAAAAAAGGAAAGTCTAGAAATTGCTACCTGCTGCAGTCAGGCAATATTCGAGGAAGCGTTTCCTTCTACTCCAGT
>BLBF01003201.1:11352-22064 GCA_015471245.1 Laticauda colubrina
TGCATCAAAGCATCAAGTTAATCCATACCTGGTTTGTTGATTCGGGTCTTTTGAATAGCTCTCTGCACTGAATGGGGGGTTTGTTGGTTGTGATGTCTCGGATGCCCACAAGCGGTTTGCACCAAGAGTCTGTGGAGATTCTCAGTCATCCAGGTCATGGGTGTCCCAAAGGCGCTTTTTTCAAAAGGCAACTGTCAGGCCCCACATATTTCTATCGGGACGGAAGCATTCTGCTCGTCGGCAGAGGCTTGGGGAGATCTCTCTCCCTCTCTCTCTATGGAGTTTCTCTTTCTGTTTCCAGCATCGTGTGTTGTGAATGTGTACGTCTGTTTCCTGCATTGCTGCTTCGGTGGGAGGGATTTGGTTTGTACTGGTTTAAATTGCTGCTTCTCAGTGGGAATTTCAGTTCCTGCTTCGACCTCTTCTTATCATAACCCTTTCAATAAAAGCTCCTTTTAGAATGGCTTCGGTTTCAAGAGTTCTGCGTTCTTGGGAAGACTGGATGGGCAACTGGACTTTCTGGGTTTTCTTTGAAGACATTTCACTTCTCACCCGAGAAGGTTCTTCAGCTCTGACTGGATAGTGGGGAATGGAAGGATTTATACTCAGCTGATGCATGCTTTTAGCTAGACCTAAGAAGGCCACCTGGAGCTGTAATTTCTGAGTCACCTGAGTGGTGCCAAATAGGTATTGGAACCTTCCTGGAAGTTTTGAGAAGTCTGTGTTTTGAACTGGAGATAGATGATGTCTTATCACTCTCCCTCTATTGAGAAAGGGCCGTTCAGTTTTGACATCTATGGCCTCTTTGACCCCTCTTTCAAACCAGCAGTCCTCTCTGTCCAAAAAGTATGCTTTCAGGTCTTCAAAAGAGTGGCCTTTATCTTTTAAACAGATGGGCTGCCGAATCTTGTGCAGATGAGTTTGTTCTCCTACATTGTTCCCTGTGTTTATTTGTTAATGGTTGTTTTGTTTTCCCAATGTAAAGATCAGCACACGGCGCACTGCATTGGTACTGCACATACCAAGAGGTTAATGGGGCTCTGCTATCTAACGTGAGAACGGAAGTTCAAATATTGATTGGTTGACCTATAAAATAGATGTAGATAGCCATTCATCTCAATGGCTGTTTGTGACCTGAGACATTTCTGATCTGAATAGTACAAAGGTTGTTTTTAATGTATCAAGTAGCCATCAAAATTATTTGAATAAATATGTAGGAATCAGAAGACAAAAACATGTTTTAAATTTATATATCCAAAGTTTTTAGTCCTTGATCGAAGTTGATGCAGAAAGTTACTACATATTTTTTTCCACACTCAGTCTACCAACTAATTAGATTTCGTTCCTCTTTCCAGGTGTTGGTTTCATAAAAATTTCTTATTTGGGTTTATGTAGATGCTCAGTTAAGTATAGCATAAATATGCACAAGCGCACCAACGTGCCTACCGACGCTGTCCTGTTGTTTCTTTTATTTTTCTTATATGTATCCATGTATTCATAACTATGTTTTTACTTATACCTATTATCTTGTAAGCAATTGACAAACCAAATAAAATAAAATAAATAAATAAATAAAATAAGTTGGTCAGCCTGTATTTCTGGAAGTTTTCTTTGTTTTCCATTTTAGATGTATAAGTTGGAAATCTTTCCTGGTTCCCTTGGATTCCAAAGTATCTTGTGTAGGAAGAGAGCTGAACGGCCTTTAGGATACTTGGCCAGACGTCGTCTGATTAGTAAAACATGGGAGATCCATCCAGCCATTTTGGAGCTGGATTGGAAACCAGAGAGAAGATAGAGGGACAATGCTGTCATTTCAGAAAAGTGCAGTTCCAGGAGGGGAAGAGTCCCCGAGATGTTTGCAGTCAGCTTCACCACCTTTGCCGTCAATGGCTGCAGCCGGAAAGACACACGAAGGCTCAGATGCTGGACTTGGTGCTCCTGGAGCAGTTCCTGGCTGTCCTTCCCCCAGAGATGGAGAAATGGGTGCGGGAGTGTGGAGCAGAGACCACTTCCCAGGCGGTGGCCCTGGCCGAAGGCTTCCTCCTGGCCCAGGAGTCGGAAAAGATGCAGGTCTGAGAATGTTATCATTTCAGCTGTAAAAAGATTCTTTCTGAATTTGTCAGTTCCTTTTTGGCAGAGTTTTCTGGGATTATTAATAGCTAAGGCCAGTTTTTCCACTTTTCTTTGAAAGGATGTATTTGGTGTAATTCTTTCAGTCTTTTTCGACTTTGGCAAATGGACACTGGGGTCTGCTAGTTTAAAGGTGCAGTATGATACTTCCTTAGTGCTCTTTCTTTGTTTCTTGACTCACATGTCCAGAAATCCTTGGAAGCTGTGACTGAGTATCCCGTGGGGAGGCAAGATTCATTCCAATCTTCTCAAGAGCTATTGTTGAGGGAAACCTTAGACAAAGATCAAAACCAGGATACCATGCCAGGTAAGAAAAGGTATTTTAAAAGAAATTTTTTAAAATAATCTTTATTGAACATATTTTCACAATTAAAAACACATTTTCACCTACTACAATGTGTTCGTAATGGTGTTCATTCACATTGACTTATTACTAAATATGTAGATTATTGCTAAGCATTGTTACAGTTATTCCTACATTCAATTTAATATATTCATATATACAGTCACATAATTATTTACATAGTTATATCTTACCATAACTCCTGCCTTTCATTTTTCTACTTTCCGTCTACCTTCTAGTCAGTTGTAAAATAGGTTCCAGATTTCATAGTACTGTTTCCTCTCTCTCTTTCAGTTCTATTGATAACCTATCCATCTCTGTGCACTCTAAAACCTTTTTTATTAACATGGATTATTGGAAGGATCATTATCATATTTCCAGTTCTGAGCTAAGGCAATTCCTGCCGCAGTTATTATATGGAGTATGATATATTGGATTTTTTTGCTAATTTTATATCTTAATATACCCAATAAAAATATCTCTGGTTTCAATTCAATTTTTTGCTTTGTAATTTCTTCCAGCCAATTCTTGATTCTGAGCCAATATTTCTAAGCTTTAGGGCAGGTCCATCACATATGGAAAAAGGTTCCCTGTTCATGATCACACTTCCAACAATTTGCCGATCTATTGAGGAACATTTTAGCCAATCTTGCCGGAGGTAAATGCCAGTAATAGAACATTTTATACAAGTTTTCTTTATAGGCTGCTGATAATGTTAATTGGCAATTTATCTCCCATAATTTCCACAATCTTCCAAATTAATGCTATATCCAAAAAATTTTTGGCCAAATTATCATGGTCTCCTTTACTCCTTCTTCTTCCTTTGAAATCTAAAGACATAGTTATACATTTTAGTAATCATTTTTTCTTCTGTCTCCTGTAATATTTTATCTAATTCCTATTGATCTTTGTATATGCCATATTGCTCTATATCTTTCTTATACCTTCTTTGGACTTTGCACAAAGATCAAAGCCAGGACACCACTCCAGATAAGAAAATGTGATCTGAGATTTCAATATTTAGCCTATTCTTCTGTTCCTCTTGATTGGAATGTCTCTAACAAATCTGCTTCCACAATTTTTTCTTTCTCACAGAGAGTAAAAAGCTGTCCTTGGAAATTTTTGAATCAGTTCGTCTTCATGGTGGCACTGAAGGATTGGCTGAACCATTACTTCAGGTAAGGAGGAAAAACATCAGAAAAGGTCCATGGATCTTGGATGGGTTTTATTTTGTTGTAATGTTCAATGTAATAAATTGCTGTTTCTAAGTAATACGAATATGATATTAGATTCAAAATTCATATGTAGCTTAGCCTATTTTTCCCTTCTTAAGGGTCTTTTCCCACTTTCTCCATCATTCCTGCTTCACACATTTCTTTGACCAGACTATTGTCATACATTTCACTCTTCCTCCCCGGGTCATTCTCACATACCATTACAAAAAATGCCTTTTTTTGTTCCCTTTTCAAAAGCATCTTAAGGACAATCATGACCTGGTGATTGAAAATCTCCATACACATATATAGTTACAAGCTCTTCTAACACCTTCATGAAGGTGTGGAGTTGGGTTACATTTGCACCTCAGTGGATAAAGTAAGCCATTGGCAAAAGCGTCAGGTCGGTTTTGCCAGTATTTGGCATTGCCCAACCGAGGAAGAATTAGAGCCACTGATAACTAGTGAATTTAAGACCCAACTTCCAGTTGACCAAGAAAACTATTTTAGTTGCCTACATTGAAAGGCATTCCAGACTTCCAACACGATCAAATGTGCTTCAGTTGTACGGTTAGTCAAAAGCAGTGAGATCTCATTCTGAACTCTGCAGAAGATGCCCATTTGGTTCACTGGATCTCTCTCCTTGAATTGGGATTATCCATTAAAAGGAAAACTTGTTTTGTTGTTCAGGGTGGTGTGTCTTTTGAGGAAGTGGCCGTGTATTTCTCCAAGGAGGAGTGGTCTCAACTGGATGCTGACCAAAAAGCGCTCCATAGAGAAGTCATGCTGGAGAATTCCAGGAATCTGGCTTCTCTGGGTAAGAATCCTTATATGTGTTCAGAAACAGAAAAGTCATTGGATGGGGTACTTAGATGTTATTAAAAAATAGATTAATTGAAATAACTAATTAAAAGATCACTTATTTATTTATATCCTTCCTATATTTTTTGTAAAGAACAGTGGACAAATTCAATATTCCTTCCTCCTGCTGTTTTCCCTACATCAGCAATCCTGGGTTAAGTTGAGGGAGATTGGCCCAAAGTCACCCAGCCAGCATTCATCCCTAATGCTGAAGTAGAACTCACTGACCTAGTTTCTAGCCTTGTGCCTTAACACTTTGACCAAACTGACTTCATGGAAGAAGGAAATTTATTGAAAGAAAACTTAGAATACTGCATAGCCTCTCTCTTTACATAAAGGAAATGTGTTTTTTTAATACTTTCTGGTCATAAATTACAAAATAATCATCTCCAAGCTTCAGAAGATATTAGCAAGAATCTGAGAGACAGGTTGCAGGGATGGTGTTCCTCTCTTGAGCAAGATTCCACCTACTCCTGAATCTGATATCTAGGTCTCCGATGGCCCTGAGCTAGTAAAACCAAGACCGAATAGGTCCAGAGTGGGATGTCCCTTCTCTGAAATGTGCCCACTTGTGTACCAAGTTTGGCATCAGCCTAATTGAGGGTGGGGAGCTATTGCCATCCAGAAATTTCCCTTGGCTTTCAAAGGTTCTACCCTGCAGACAAGTGGGGATGAGACTTCCAATGAAGTTGGGGAGCTGGTAGGTATGTTGTTGAGCCACCATGATACCGTGTCCAATGGACTTCCGGGGTTTGGGGCTCCATTAAATAGTTCCAGACCAAAGATTAGGTTGTGTCTTAGATTCATTGTGATGTGATCCAGTCTGGTTATATGAGGATCAGTAGGGATACTCTTGAAAATGGGTCCCTGCTAAAGTCGTAATTTGGAGTCATCATGTTTGCCAGTAAAGCAGCCAAAATATATTGATGATTCTTTGGCTAAATTTGAGAGGAAAGTTTTGATTAGTTTCCTATTTTTACTACAGTTTTTATTTTTATTTTTAAGGCTATAATGGGCAGAAGAATACGAATTGTAAGGAGGAATGCCAAGCGATCCATTCGAAAGAGGGGAAAAGGAAGCGATATCAATGCATAGAGTGTGGAATGACCTTTACTCATAGTAGTAGTCTCCATTCCCATAAGAGGATCCACACAGGAGACAAGCCACATCAATGCATGGAGTGTGGAAAGACGTTTAGTAGGAAAAACGTTCTGATTCAGCATAAAACTATCCATACAGAGGAGAAGTTATATCAATGCATGGAATGTCGAAAGACCTTCTCTTATCATAACTCTTTTATAATCCATCAAAGGAATCACAAGGGAGAAAGACCTTATAAATGCATGGAGTGTGGAAAGACCTTTACTTGCAGTAGTAGTCTCAATTCCCATAAGAGGATCCACACAGGAGAGAAACCATATCAATGCATGGAGTGTGGAAAAACCTTTCCTTGTAACAGTCGTCTTAATTCCCACAAGAGGATCCACACGGGAGAGAAGCCACATCAATGCAAGGAATGTGAAAAGACCTTTTCTTATTATAGCTCTCTTATAATCCATCAAAGGAATCACAAAGGAGAAAGACCTTACAAATGCATGGAGTGTGGAAAGGCTTTTAGTAGTAGTAGTCATCTTGCCTCCCATAAGAGGATCCACACAGGAGAGAAACCCTATCAATGCATGGAGTGTGGAAAGACCTTCCGTTATTCTAAATCTTTTAGAATGCATCAAATGAATCACAAAGGAGAAAGACCTTATAAATGCATGGAGTGTGGAAAGAGCTTTACTTGTACCAGTCATCTTAACAGTCATAAGATGATCCACATAATAGAGAAGCCATATCATTGTGTGGAGTGTGGAAAGACTTTCTGTTATAACCGTTCTCTTATAATCCATCAAAGGATTCACAAAGGAGAAAGACCATATCAGTGCATGGAGTGTAGAAAAACCTTTACTTGTGCCAGTAGTCTTAATTCCCACAAAAGGATCCACACAGAAGAGAAACCATATCAATGTGAGGAGTGTGGAAAGGTCTTTACTTATACCAGTCGTCTTAATTCCCACAAGAAAACCCACACACCAGAGAAGTCATATCAATGCATGGAGTGTGGAAAGAGCTTTAGTACAAAGTATGCTCTGATTCACCATAAAACTATCCATACAGAGGAGAAGCCATATCAATGCATGGAGTGTGGAAAGACTTTCTGTTATTATGATTCTCTTATAAGACATCAAAGGAATCACAAAAAAGAAAGACCTTATAAATGCATGGAGTGTGGAAAGAGCTTTAATTGCAGCAGACATCTTGATTCCCACAAGAAGATCCACTCAGGAGAGAAGCCATATAAATGTTTAGAATGTGGAAAGGGCTTTCGGTGGAATTGTGCTCTTGCCACCCATAAAAGGACCCACACAGGGGAAAGACCATACCAATGCACAGAGTGTGGAAAGACCTTTACTTGTGGCAGTAATCTTAATTCCCACAAGAGGATTCACACGAAAGAGAAACCATATCAATGTGAGGAATGTGGAAAGATTTTTACTCATAGCAGTAGTCTTAATTCCCACAAGAGGATCCACACAGGAGAGAAGCCATATCAGTGCATGGAGTGTGGAAAGAGCTTTAGTAGGAAATATGCTCTTACCACACATAAAAGGATCCACACAGGGGAAAAACCATATCAATAAAGGGAAGTGTGAGAAGTGGTTTCACAGAAATCCGTGTTGTCCTCTGTGTATAACTGCGACTGAGCCCAAAATTTATGTTGCTAAGTAAGACAGTTACTGAGTTTTCCCCACTTTATGATCTTTTTTTGCCCCATGTGAATCGCTTTTGGTTAGTAAGTCTGTTGTGGAATGAATCTGGCTTCCCTATGACTTTGCTTGTCAGAAAGTCACAAAAGGGGATCACATGTCCCTGGAATACCTCAACTGTTATAAATATGGGTCAATTGCCAAGCATCTGAAATTTGATCAGATGACTATGGAAATGCTGCAACAGTCATAAATATGAAAAATGATCATGTCTGTTTTCAGTGCTTCTGTAACTGAATATTCACTAAATGAACTGTTGTAAATTGAGGACTACCTATAATTGTCTAAAATCCCACGCAAGGACCATTTGAGTAATAATCCAAATAACTTGTAGACCTTAGATATGCATGCCTAAATCGCCTTTCTAGTGCAAACCAGAAGAAGGTGCATCCCTAATCCTGCTTGTGGTTTTTGCAAGGTTCAATTAATCAAAGGCCTTATTTGCATGTAGACATATTCCTGATTGTTTTTCATTATATTGTTTCAAATATTCCAAAATATCAAACACAATGATCACATTATTCCTCAACTATCCTTTCGGTTTTAAAAAAAATCTAATACCTCTTGCTGATGTCTCAGTATTTCAGTTCTGGTCGTCAGCCAAGGTTCTGGATTTAGCTCTTTTTCTGTCTGTTCTACCTTTTCATCCATTCTTGTCTTTTGAAGGCTGGAATGAGAAGTCTGATTTCTGCATCCAGAATGTTGGATGTTCCTTGCAATGTTTGCGAGTGCCAAATTCCTTCCTTTCAGCAGCTAACGTTTCTTTTCATACACAGTACTTAATGAGTCCCACGAGTCAGAAACGATCCCGCCACTGCCACCAATGTGTCATGGGTTCTTTTTAAACCATATCCAGCCTGATCGACTTGAGCTCAAAAAAAAAAAAAGTATGGATTTTAGACAATTTAAACTTTCTGTCTCTTATAAGAGTTGTGGAGATATTTTATTTTGAAAAATATCCAAGATACAAAAGTGAAACATGCAAACCACAAATAAATTCTTACTAAATTCTTGATCTCTTATGTTAGTTATTTAGTAAATTGACACTATATGATGTCCTCTATAATATAATATTTTATTATATACTACTGTCCACCTATGTTATTTTATACATTTCTACAGCAACTATATTGTTAAATATTATGGAATGGAATGGTGTGTGTGAATGATAGTGTGATTGCGTACACAAGAAATTTGTCTCTGGTGCGTAAGCTCATTGTACAACGATGTAGTACTATACAGCAACATTTTTACTCTGACAGACTCTGGTCTGTCTTTAAATACTCTGTGGCAGGAGGGGTATTCAGCAAGTTCTGACCAGTTCTGGAGAACTGGTAGCGGAAATTTTGAGTAGTTCGGAGAACCGGTGGTAACCTTCCCCTAAGAGTGGGGAGGGAATGGAGATTTTGCAGTACCTTTCCCCTGCCATGCCCACCAAGCCACACCCACCAGGCCATGCCATGCCCACCAAGTCACGCCCACAGAATTGGTAGTAAAAAAAATTTAAATCCCACCACTGGTCTGTGGAATTTCCTCTGTTGTTTCTTTTTTATGAATGGACTGCTGGCACCTTACCAACATTGGGTTTGGCTTATATGATGTCATGCTTTATGACCACATCACTTAATGATGGAAGTTCTGATCCAAATTCCATTCCTTAACCAAGGACTACATGGTAAGGTGGTCCACAACATAAGACCACAATTGAGCCAGGAATTTACGTCGCTAAGTCAGAAATTTGTTAAGTGTGGTTGGCCCCATTTGACAACTCTTCTTTGTCACATTTCTTAAATAAATCAGTGGAATTATTCAATTAGTATCATTGTTAAGTAAACCAGGCTTCCCCATTGACTTTGCTTGTCAGAATGCCACAAAAGCTGAACATGTAACCCTTGGACACTGCAACCGTCATAAATGTGAGTCACTTGTCAAACCTCCAAATGTGTAAATCATGTGACCATTCTTCAATGGACATAAGTATGAAAAATGGTCAAGTCGCTTTTTCAATGCTGTTGTAATTTCGAACGGTCAGTAGATGAACTGTTCCAAGTTGACAACTATCTGTCTTAGAAATATAACATAATTCAAGCAAGAGCAACAGAACAAAGTCGGATACATATCAAGTTTCAGGATGATGAATTCCTCTCACAAAAGAGACCAGAATGAGAAATGAAATCCATGTTCAAAAACACTTTTTGAAGCATTAGAGCCATGGTGGTGCAGTGGTTAACATGCAGTATTGCAAGCTAATTCTGCTGATTGCCAGGAATTCGATTCTGACTGGCTCAAGGTTGACTTGAATCTTCCCTTCTTCTGAGGCCTGTAAAATGAGGACCCAGATTGTTGGGGGCGATATGCTGATTCTATAACCCGTTTATGGAGTTTTGTAAAGCACTATGAAGCGATATATGAGTTTAGGTGGAATAGCTATTGATATTTTGCCTTTTTATGACATAATTAGGAAATCTCTAAATTTAATTTAAATAAATTGGATTTAATTGAAGTTAATTGGATTTTAATTAGAATTGAATAACAATTGTGGGTATGAATAAAATTAAATATCCCTGCTATGGTTATTAATGAGACAATTTTAAATTCTTTCTAGTGTATTAAAAATTAAAAACAGGAAAACTTTTGGAAGAATTTTGAGTGGGGGAATACTTCAGGTTTTCAGAGACTCAGACCAGTTTGAAGCTTGTTTATTGAAAGAGTGCTCATTTATGGTTCTGGAACAAACTGGTAAAAGGGCACCAATTTTGGTTTTGTAGCCATTGTCCATTTTCTCCATTATAAAAGACTGAGAAAAATGGATTGAAAAAAAAACAGGTTTTTGACAAGAGAGAGAGGTGTTAATTCCATTCTTTTGAAATTGCTTAACTATTTTCCCCTTTTTTTTCATTCATTAATGTAGATAAATCTTTGTTATTCTTGCACTGTCACCTTCAAACCCACAACTAATCTTTTCAAACCTTGAGAATCTTTCACTCTCTTAGCTAGAAGGAAATTGGTACTTTGTTTTGAAGTACTTTGTACTTCACAACATTTGCCATCCACTATTTTGTAATACCACCTTTTCCCCAGTCACCTATGAGGCACCATTCTCCCATTCATCTTTCTATGGTGCCTTATTTTGAGGTTAAATTTTTAAAACTTCCAGGAGTTTCAGCTTCCTCTCTATTTTGGAACTTGTTTCCTTTAGATGCCCCTTTTTCAAGCAAGATTAATTTGAAAAGGCAGCTGAAATAATGGAAATAAAACACCCATACAAATCTTAATTTTCTTAAGCCTTCACTTCCCATTCTGTGACCCTGCCAGCCCTCTTCACTTCCCTCACTTCAGGGCTGACTTTGC
>BLBF01003251.1:0-10366 GCA_015471245.1 Laticauda colubrina
GCCAGGAAGAAGAGTAATGTATACAAAACTCAGAGGAAAAGAAAAAAAAAACAAAGGGGGCCTCTATCCTAAAGAAAATTAAAAAAATCAAAAGAAGCATAAAAATATATATAAGAAAAAATTCAATCTGGTTACCTATGAAGTCACATTAAAGTCCTCAGAAAAAGAAGTAGTAAGGAAAGAATCCAAGCCTCAATTTGACATCACTTTAAAAAACGCCGCTCAAACAATTCCAGTCAAACAAAAATAAAGTCACAGGTTTCTTCTTTGTTCAGGATATCCTTTCAGGTCTCAACCAATTTACAATACAAAAGAGGTTTCTCACCCACCCGACACACACTCACTCAAGCCACTTTCTTTTCGGAGCTGTCCCGACTTCAGCAGCTTTAGAGGCTGCCTTTCCACCGCCAGCAAAAGGGTTTCTCCCGGATCAAACCAGAGATTTTGCAATATCTCTGGGATCCTGGGACTGTGCCCTTCACAATCCCCATCTCTACGGGACGGTTTAGGTCCGTTAGGACCGACCAGGGGCGAAAATATCAGCTGCGATCTCAGAGCCCCGAGATCGCAGCTGTAGCACCGAGACGAAGCTCCGCCTTCTCCGGGGATTTTACTTTTTAAAGAGTTAAATTAAGGGTCCTTTCCAGGAGGGATGGAATTTATAACTATCTGCACCAATTGCTGTGGCATCACAATAAACTCAATCATTAGAGGCAGCAAAACAACCCGCCCAAAAGGGTGGCAGTGGTCATTCAGTAGGTTCGTGTTAAATTTGTCACTTCAGGAAAATGTTTTTGGACATTTATAAAAAGTTGGAATCGGATACTTTCTGCAATGTGTTCATTAGAACATGGGTACTATACTTCGCTGATTGATTTTATTTTGTCAGTTCTGCTCTCTCCATCTTACAAAAACTTAAAAAAGGGAAGAAAGGATATTTTTACATAGCAATTTTATTAAAAGTTAGTATTAAAAAGATATAAAATGAATACAAAGAAAATCAAATGAAAAAAAGTTTAGAAAGAAAATGCAATATGAAAAAATATAAGATTATATTTTATATATAATATAAAGAAAAATAAAAGAAATATATAGAGAAATGACTTATCCCTTCATCATCACAAGTAAGTTACCACCTCCTATTAAAATGAAAAAAAAAATATCTTCCCATATCTATTGTCAATAAACCAATCCTTAAAATGTCATCCTTCAGTCCGGATTAGCAAAAAAATCATTTAGGGTTATGACATATCTATTTGAATCATGATCAAATAAACAAACATTATATTCCTTCCTGTTACTTTCAACAGTCTTAATTTTTACTCCAAATAATGTCTTAGAACTTGATTTCCCATCATTTTTCTTTGTCCCTTCTCACAAAATGGTTTAAAATTTTTAGATTGTTATTTGTATATCTTGTATTAAGGCATGAAACAGCTTATTTTGTATGTCTACTCTTTTTCTTTAGCAGTAATATAGCTTGTCATTTTTAAATCCACTTTCAGATCAGTATCAATCTTGTCCAATATAGCTTATTTCTCTTTCATAACATTTTTATACATAATATCTCTATAGAGGCAGACATTCCTAAATTAACTTGAGTCCATTGTAAAAAAAATGGACAAAATCAATATGTCCAATGTTAAAATATTTCACTTCATTCTGCATTAGTAAGAGACAAATATTTTCTCCTTTAGTTGTAATCTTTAGTTCTTTCTGTTTTCCTCTGCCAACTTTCAAAGTTTCATCCTATCATGTTTTTTAATAGAATTCAAAACAAAGGGATTTTTTCTAGAGAAATTTTTTTACAATTAATTCCAACATCTTATTTCAAACCCATCAAGACTGTCTGTTTATAACTTTCCAAAATCAAAGTTCTAATTACCATTTTGCTGTTTGTTCCAAAATATTTTTATGTTTTTAAACTCATATTCAAAAATTCATGGATACAAGTTTAAAGACTTAAAAATAATATTTTAAGGATTGAAGGAAACTCATTCAGCGATGTAAAGCTTGTTGATCATTCTGCATTAGTAAGTCATAGTTAAGTATTTTCTCCTTTAGTTGTAATCTTTAGTTCTTTCTGTTTTCCTCTGCCAACTTTCAAAGTTTCATTCTATCATGTTTTTTAATAGAATTCAAAACAGTTTGTTGATCTAAAAGTTCCTAATATCTGAAAAGCAGTTAACAAGCAGTTTCTAAAAGTGGTTAGGAAAGAAAATATATAAACCCAGGGCCAACTATGGCTTGAACAAAAAGCTGAGTATTTCATTGTTTTCCAGGTTTCTAAACCCACAAGAGACTTCTGCCTTGTAGTCTACTTCTAAGGAACAATTCTATGGAGTACTTGTGGGCTACATAAAATCTTCTTCCTGTCTGGAGGGAAATTATGAAGAGAAGAACTATTCACTGGCTGTTCATTCTGCCATAGTTGCCAGTTCTGCTTTTAGTGGAGTTGTTTTCAGTTCACCATTTCTTTCCCAGAAGAAGAGTCAACAAGGGCTATTTTAAAAAATTTTCAGGGCAATTACTGAAGATTGTAAAGTAAGTGAAACCTGATTCTGTTTATCTTCTCCAAGGTTTCTATCATCCTTGCTATTTTTATTTAAGTTTGCCAAAAAAAGGAAGCAGTTACAGGTGTTTTGATGATTTCTGAGTAAAGCATAAGAATACATTTTCCCCAAATTGAATAGTAAAATAGTTCAATTCTAATTAATTTCCTCCCATATTGCAAATGTAAACTGAATCCTAAACCATCAATATGAATTGAATCAAAGTTGATTGCACATGGCTAAAATATAACATTATATCACTTAATTATATTGTCCATTGAAGACTCAAAATTATGAACTTTAGAAACTGTAAATATTAAAGAAGAGAATTCATGTTTAAACCAATGATTTAATTAATCAATAATCAACAATTCTTAAGATCTAGATTGCACTTGACAAGAGATGGTTGCTCTAGATCAGTAGTGTCTAACCTTTTCAGCACTGAGTGCCGAAACAGGAGTGTGCATGTGTGCACATGCGCTGGAAATTGGAAGACTAATTCCTCGATGTGTGCGCATGGGAGCACTGGAAACCAGAAGCTTAGCTTTTTGGTGCATGCATGCACACACACCGGCCACCTGGTCTTCTGGTTTCTAACATGCATGTGTGTGTGAAGACCAGCTGGCCAGTGTGCACATGTGCTCTGGGGAGCTGCTCTTCTGGTTTCCAGTGCTTTTGCATGTGCAAAGACCAGTGGCCGGTGCACGTATGCATTCTGAGGAGCTGCTCTTCTGATTTCCGGTGCTCCTGCATGTCCAAAGACCAGCTGGCCTGGTGCATGCGCACACCAGAACCCAAAAGAGCAATGGGCAATGGCTGGCGTGCCCAGAGAGATGATTCTGTGTGCCACTTCCGGAATGTGTGGCATAGGTTTGCCATCAAAGCTCTAGATTGCAAAAATGCATCTAACAGACAGCAAATGTCTGTCCTCAGTAAACACAGGCAGTCCTCATTTAATGGTGATGGAAATTCATTGATCAGGATGATGAAAAAAGTAATATGATGGTCAATCCTTACATTTGCAACCATCTCAGGTCCATAAAACGAAGGAAAGCTGAAGTAAGATCATAAGCATTGCTACAGTTCCATTAGCGACTGCTTCACATAATGGCTGAGTTTCAGGTCTCAAGCATGATCATTAACAAAGAGCTATCTGCATATACGTATATATATTTTGAAGATATGGCTCTGCAGCTGCAGACCTGTGAAAACAGCAGTAAAAGGTCAGCCCATGTTTCTGCATGGAAAGGTCAGCACTAGAGAATACTCTTTTCCAACTTCCAGCATGAGATTCATGGTATAGTAAACCAGAAACAGCATGGAAGCCCAGATGTGTACAAAGCAACAGAGAAGAATGAATAAGAAACTCTCTCATCATTTGTCAGAAGAACGGGCTTCCTGGGGTTTGAACAGAATCCTGAGCCTTAAACTATTTGCTCTTTAATATGCTTTTCATTTCTAAATCAGCGGGTGAACTTTGGTTTGCTTGAGAGAAAAAAGATAGCTTCATGGCTTCTAATCTCACAGCAACACCCTCTTATCTATCTGTCTATAGCCAGCCAATGAAATCACTCAGAAAAACAGAATGCTTATGCCCACATTTTACATAGCACTCCTTAATGCCAGTGATGTTGTTTTCATTCTTGAACTTCAAAATATAGTTCTAAAGATTCCCATTAAGAAAAAAAGTAGTGCAATAGCCATGTAAGTCAATACTGATCTACCACATAGCCTTTAAAAAGTGGATTATCATCTCATCATTTTTTTTTATATTTTATCATTCTTTAGAACATAAATTTGACACACCTGTACCAATTATAGAGTAGAATTTTCTTACAGCTAGGTGTATTTGTGTGGGTGGTCTAAAATATTTGTTTAGGGAATAATGTTCATTTCAAGGAACGGCATATTATTCTTTTATACAAATAAAGTTCATACTTTTTTTCTACTTGTTCTTATCTATTCAAGCACATGGCATTGAATTTAATTTTTTATCATTTGTCAGAGAATTAGCTTAGTCTGCAAAGCAGTGGTGGGATTCAAATATTTTTGCCACCGGTTCGATGAGCGTGGCTTGGTGGGCATGCTTTGCTCATGTGCATACACTTTGCATGCATGCATGCACCAAACATGCACTTTGCGCAGGCGCAGAGGTATTTGTGCAGGTGCAGAGGTGTTCTAACTTGCCTCCTGCAAGCCTGACTGATGCCAGTTGCTTCAACAGCTGCCGCCCGGCACTATTCTGTGCCGCGCAAAGCAGCTGCGCTTCAAATTCAGCAGAATTTGTATGGGAGCCCAGGCGGGCAGGTGGGCCCAACAGCAGAGTGGCAGAGAGAACTCCACTGCTCATTGCTGCTACCGGCTTGCCAGAACTGGGCTGAACCAGTTCTGAATCATCGAATACAATGATTGCTGCAAAGGTTACTGGTAGTTCTTAAAGCCTTCTGATTAAGGTCAAAAAGATTCATGCTATCAGTGTGATTACAAGTAATCCTCAACTTACAACCATTTTGTTTCGTGACCATTCAAAGTTACAACAGAAGTTTTAAAAAATGACTTTTTTCACTAATGACTATTGTAGCATTCCTACGGTCATGTAATCAAATTTGGGCATTTGGCAACTGGCATGTATTTATGACAGTTGTACTGTCCTGGAGTCATGTGATTGTAACCTTCCTAGTTGGCTTCCAACAAGTAAAGTCAATGAGGAAAACCAGGTTTGCTTAACCACAGCATGATTCATTTAGTAACTGCAGTGATTCATATGACAGCTATGGTCAAAAAGGCTCATTAAAAATGAGACAAGACTTACTTAAATACTGCTTTGCTCAGCAAGATAAATATTAATTGTAGTCATAAACTGAAGATTACCTGGAATCAAACCATCATATATTTAAAAATACTTTCAAAATCCAAAACCCTAGTTTTCGGTTTATTTATAGCCCCTGATTTGTGTCATTTTTAAAATATCACTTTCTAAAGTGAATAAAAACTTGCTTATTGACTTGGATATTGCCTTAATCAGAACATCCAGAAAAATATAATGATTGACTTTTTTTAAGCAATTGTTCATTTAAAAAAAAAAGTGATTAAAATACCTTTAATCATTGGATAGATTTGGCCTTCAGCTTGTATACATTATCTCATTTCTTACTGCTAAAATGAGAAAGTGCAGCAAAATCTTCAGTTTCACTTTTTCCACAGCTGGCATAAATAATAGCTAGATAAGTGCAAAAGTGTAGTCTTTTTCTAAACAAATGCCACAGTGACAAACAGGAGAGGGAGGTTGGGGAGAACTGTACAAGCTGGTGTTTTCAATTTAGAAACTATGCATTATTTACACTGCCATTATTCCACTCAATTTGAGTTCACGCTTTCATCCTAATTTCAGTATAATCAAAGTCAATGAATATTTAATCAGCACTGCTTCTAGAAATTGAGCAATTCCATTAACATAATGTTCCCAGGACTTCAGTGCTGATTTTCCTCATATCAAAGGGTCTTTTGCCTTGGTTCCCTACTCACTTTTTCTCCTATAACCAGTTTTCATACAAAAAGAGAATGACAAGTCATAGCTGGTCACAAGGGACTGGACTTAAGATTGGTTCTTCACAACACTAATGGTGATCTAAGACCTTTGCAGGCCACACATTCTAATCAATTCAAGGATATGTGCACAAAAATGAAAGCTTTTCTTGTTTTCAACATTCTTGTTACCTAGGTTTATTCTTGATAAATGCACTTTGTGTACTGCTTGAACATATTACTCTGTGTCCATGCTGTCTGAAGGTTGTTGCACTCTCAGACAACTGTTACAAAAAAAGAGCATTTTGTTCTAATAAGGTCTTGCAAATTGAAGGGTTGGTTTAGCGAAGTTGTTGAAAACCATCTGAAGGAAGGGCAAATAACTGCAGTCGTGGCTGCTGAAAAGGAGAGGTGCCTTTGAAGATTAAAATTAAAATTGGCTTTTTGTTTAGGAAGCCGTCATCTCTATTCAGTTTCACTTTTTTCAAGTTGTTTACTTCTGCTTGAAGAGGGAGGGAAATATGTGAGGGTGACGAGACAATTTGGCATATGTAGAAATCAATAGTATAAATAAGGGGTTCTATGTATGTGCTTAATTTTTACATTTTTATAGGTGTGGAGGAATTATCAGGATTTATTTCAGCTGGAGTGGGCATTCTTCAATTGATAAAAAGAAGAAGCTGGGGGTTGAATATTTCAAAAGATGACTTCTCCTTCTGGTTGTCTTAAATTCAGAGCCAACATCTCAGGTTAATGAACTATACCTCATTTTTTTTCTACCCAAAAGACACTTGAATTTTTGTTTGATATCCGAGCATATACTGGTATTGTGGGTGCCAACTAACACAGGACACAAACTAGGAACACATTCATACCTCAAGGATTAAACATTGTTAATGATAGAAAATGGAAAAGGAGTGTGTATGATATACATGATTCTGTTTGGTACAAGGAACTATGAAGTCCAACAAATATTTCCAATAACTTTATACTACAAAAGAATCCACCCAAACAAATGTAATCCACAAAAAAATATAACAATAATGTGATACAGCATGCCAACTGAACAGCCTTGATGTACCTTTGATCTAGGGACCAAAAATCTTTCCAAAGACAAAGAAGGATAAAGAGTCCATGTTTCCTATATCATATCCCACATCCTGTTGGCATTAGCATGCAATCCCACCTAAGAAAATAGATTTGACACTCATCATTGGTCACTGCTTTATTGCCACTGTGTTAATTGTTTCTTACTACTTAGGTTTCATTGTTTGTGTATCGATTGTATTTTTTCACTAATTGGATGCTGACTTAATTATTATACTAAAGGGCTTTGCAAATTGTTCATTATATTGAAGTTATCTCTGAAACAAAATTAAAGCCCAGACCCAACTCTCAATATCTGTAATTATAATCATTTTTATACATTCAAACAAGTACATGGATCAAGAATACATGGCAGTGGTGGGATTCAAATAACTTAACAACCGGCTCTCTGTCCTAATGATTTCTTCCAACAACCAGTTCATCAAACTGCTCAGAAAGTTAACAACCGGTTCTCCTGAACTGGTACAAACTGGTTGAATCCCAACACTGATACATTGGTAAGGCCTCCTGAAATTCTCTGTACAGAAAGGAATGTGTACATATTGAAGAAGGAAGATGTTTTTCTCATTATAGAAACAGATAATTCTTAATTTACAGTGGCCTGTCTCAAGGCATGAAAAACTCATTAATGCAGTTCTACAAGAGTTTTCACACTATGATTGCTGGAGGAATTCGTGCTTAGCGAATCCAATACGAACCATATTTATACTTGACGGATTGATGTGCCAATCTGAAATGCAATTAGATTCAGTTTTCACACTTCACTGGGTTTGCAGTGTCGTTTTTGCCTCAAAAATATGTATAAAAAGGTATATAAAGATTTGTGCTCCAGAATAAAACTACTTCGAAAATGCTAATTTTGCTGAACATGCAAATTTAAATACAAAATTTAATGCAGATTTTTGCAAGATCAGTGCAGAATAAGACATAAGAACATATGAAGGATTACTATAGAATCAAATTTGGAACAGAAATATGATCTTTCTGTCTGTATTTCACACCACAAAATCACCAGTAATTTAGCCAAATGGAAATAATTTTGTAACAAATATGTTACAAGAGTTTAAAGAGAAAGTTGGAAAACCTAGCAGTATGGTTTATTCTCCAAACCTCATGTTATCTCTAAAAAGTTTTGCCATGTCAAAATTCCGGAAATGAGTCTTTTTCATTCTTTCATTTCTAACCCAACAAATCCAATATTACTGATTCATCCTCCTTTCATATTCAGTGGTTCTTTGAAATTTAACCAAACTGAACAGAATCAAAATCAAAGGACATTTTTTTTAACTTTTGGATCTTAATTTGTAGGCTTGATTTCTTTCAACCATTAAAAATCTTTCTTTAATGATTTCTAAAGGATTTCTAGATGGAGAGTAATAAAAATATTATCTCAGTCTTAGAGCTTCTTAAGCCTATAAGTCTGAATTTATCTAAATTTAAATGTATGACTTTGCAGTATTTAAACAGATGAAAGTTAGGACTTGGCAAAAACCAAACACCTGTATAAGAAACTTGAAACTCTCAAAACAATTTTGTTCAATTTTATTTTCTATTTACTCTCAAGACATTGGGCTACAATAAGATAAAGGAGGAAAACATTTTTACCTATAGCACCAGTTATGTTACCTAGTTTGGGTAATGACACTCTGACAAGAAAACAACCAGGCTCAGAGAGCACCAAGTGTCCCTCACTTATCATGTTACTATTCCCCCTAACCAAATCTACAAAAACAATGTATTTCATAAAATTTAATTAAATTATTTTGATCCAAATTCTCCTATGACCATTACATAGAGAAACCAGATTGCTTTAGTGTGATTTCTTAAGAAGTAAAGCTAGGTTTAAAATATGACTATTATGCCTGGATCTTCCTTGGAGTTCTTTTCTTTTTTAAAGTTGGGAGCAAAAAAAAAAATTCTAAAAAATTACTAAGAGTTCATGTTAAACAATAAATGGTTGCTGGATTTTTTTTCCTTTGTTGTCATTGGGGAATAAGATCAGAAACCAACAAAAGGATGTTAAAATATAGTTTCTGAAAAATGCAAAATGTACAATACAATATAATAGAAAAGCAAATCAGGAATGGAAAAAGAAGAAATGGGCAGCAGAACAAAGGTGGTATTCAGCAGGTTCTAACCAGTTCTGGAGAACAGGTAGGAGTAATTTTGAGTAGTTCAGAAAATGGGCAAATACTACCTCTACCTCTAACTGGCCCCACTGCCCCCATCTATTCTCTGCCTCCCAAGTCCCAGCTGATCAGCTGGGTCTTCTTTTGTTGCCCTGAATAGGAGAATGGATCTGGAAAGCAGGTTAGTGGGGTAGGTACTCTGGGAGGGAATGGAGGTTTTGCAGTATCCTTCCCCTGCCACGCCCACCAAACCACATCCACCAAGCCACGCCCATAGAACCGGTAATAAAAAAATTGAATCCCACCACTGTAGCAGAGGGTTTAACAAATCCTAAGACAACAAATGTCAAAAAAGATAATAATGCATGAGAAGATTTTGAAAGTAATTGAAAGAAATATTGTGGGAAAGTGTTGTTGATTAGAAAACATGATAACAGATGAACTTGAAGATTGAGTAGAAGGAACCAGAGAGAACTAAATATTATAATTAAAGGAAAAGAGATCCATGAATACAGAATGGAGCAATATTATTTGATGTGGAAGAATTCACAGATATTTTAAAACAAAGCAGTCAGAAATTAGCCTTAAGCATCTCTGCTGTTATAAAAATGGATTCAGAAGAAGACATGGAATACAAACAGATTTTACTGGATAAACAGAGAACCAGGCTGATTTGAAGGTTTCAGCCTTCCCAGGTATACAGAACAGGTAACATGACCAGATGAGCTAATTCTATTTGTAAATCTTATAAATATTGTAAAGAGAATCCTGCAAATTTGAAAATACAAGACTCCAGCCATCGCCTTTACAGTCTGAGAAACTAGAAGAGTCCCTTCTGGGTTTTTTCCCTCAATCCATTAGGCAGCTGAATGTCGAGGGAGATTCTTGGTCATCGAAGTCATGATTGTCCCAAAGTTGATTTTTTTTTTTTGAAGAGGCAACTGAACTTTCTTGTTTTTCTTTGAAGATGTTTCGCTTCTCATCCAAGAAGCTTCTTCAGCTCTGACTCTCTCTCTCTCTCTCTCTCTCTCTCCCTCTCTCTCTCTCTCTCTC
>BLBF01003268.1:2631-14020 GCA_015471245.1 Laticauda colubrina
GATAGATAGATAGATAGATAGATAGATAGATAGATAGATAGATAGATAGATAGATAGATAGATAGATAATAGAGATGGAGAGACGGAGAGAGGTGATAGTAAGTAAATGCAATAGTTAACCACTTCTTCAGAGGTGTTTTCTTCAAGAGAACTTCATTAGGATTTTTTCAAGCAAGATTTTTAACAATGCTTTGTAGTTATTGCTTTTGTCTGCTGTCTACTAAAATTGACATATTTTGAAGAGGAATAGTGCATTTTTAAACTGACAGTGGGTAATTCTGTTTTTCAGTGATGGCAAGATTAAATATGTTTGGAATAAAGAAAGTACTTTCATTACTATCCCGGTGCCATTTGGCAGACAATCATCAGAGGACATAAACATACTCAAGACTCTAACAGCACCAGCACTGATGGTGGAATCACTAGGATTAAATATCCCATCGCAGATGTATAAAATTCCGCAATTCACCATCCCTGGTGATTACAAACTTCGGGTACCTTTGTTGGGCACTTTTGAGATCACTTCCAACTTGTACAACAATTACTACAATTGGTCCGGCTCCTATTCTTTAGCTAACACCACAAAAGATACGTACAGTCTGAAAACAAGATACTTTATAAAAGCTGATTCTATTTTGGACTTATTTTCATATAATATACAAGGTAAGCGTCAATTGGTGTTATAAAAGCAGATTAATTAAGCATCTGTTATAAGTATGTAGAGATTCTCAGTCATCCAGGTCATGATTGTCCCAAAGGTGCTTTTTCAGGAGGCAACTGGATTTTCTTGTTTGTTCTTTTGAAGACATTTCGCTTCTCATTCAAGAAGCTTCTTCAGCTCTGACCGGATGGTGGGGAATGGAAGGATTTATATTCCTTGCAGGCAGCTGGTAATTTGCATCCTTTTAGAGGATCATCGAAGCACTTGGAGGTTTATCTGTGTCCTCACCAAATGGTTCCTGTAGTCTGCAATTCTCCTCCCCCATCTGTAAATCCGTTACTACTCCCACATCATTCAAAGGGTGTTCATTCCAAATCCTTCCATTCCCCACTATCCTGTCAGAGCTTCTTAGATGAGAAACGAAATATCTTCAAAAGTAAAAAGGAGAAAGTCCAGTTGCCTCCTGAAGAAGCACCTTTGGGACAAGCATCTGTTGTTTTCCTGCATTACCTATGTTTTCAAAAGTCACAAACTCTTTGCTCTGAGCACAATATGAACCAATCAAATGAATGGTTTTAATGTTTTATGATTACACAATGTAATTTAATGAGTCTCTCCCCAAGTATAATAATTCTTATTATTTGATTATTGGTTTCTGAAAATAAACTCAACATGACTGCTCATGCAGAGAATTCCAGCAGCCTGATTGGCATATTTGCATAAACACTGAATAAAATAAAAAGCATATTAAGTGTGTGACACTTAAAAAACTGTACAATAATCTTATTATAAAGTATTGCACAATCTTGTGTCTAATTTTGGAGCAAGGTTCTGAATCAAAAGTTACTATCATACAAGAGAGATGGAGGCTTTGAGATCTTGTGTCTGTCCAAGATCACCTAGCATTGGGTAGTCTTCCTTGTACTGGTGCCCTCGTTGAATTTTTACTTCTAGAGGGCACAGTGTTTGAGAATGTCAGAAGAATAATTTGGGATTCCAACTGGAGCCAGGCTTGTGCAAGAATAAATAAAAATGAGATCCAGACAGCTGTAAGGAAAGAAGATGTATGATTCCTAAAAGCAAAGACTTTACCTTTAGAGGCAGCTGCAGAGAAATGGGGTACAGCAACACTGTTTTATAGAGGATAGGTGTAGAAGTATCTATGTGCTGATTCTAGTGTGATACTTGAGGGATATGTGTTTCAGTGTGTGTGTGTGTGTGTGCGTGTGTGTGTGTGTGTTATTTATGATGTTTATTCTTGGGAACATGCAGTTCTACTGGGAGATATAATTTAATTAACTCTATTTGTGTTTACACACTTTATCCTTTGATAGATGGATTAAGGAAGTTTGAGTAAAAGGTTTTCCCTTGTTTACTATTGTTATTTGATTAACGTAGCTTTAGCTTGACTGTCAACTACCTAGTGGAGATGCTGATTCTCAGTCCATGGTGGATTCTGTTCATGTTTCAAGGGAAGATGAAAACAGTATAAAGAATAAAATATTTTATTCTGATATAAAACTTCTCATAAGAATTTGGCAGTAGTAATCGAATACAACTAAATGGAAGCAAGTTGAGAATGATCATATAGTTTATGTTACAATAAAAACCTCAAGTTTGGGCCTTGTTCCCTCTGTTCTGATACAGCAGCAAGGAGGCAGTCAGTTCTTTCTACCTCATTACTTGCTAATGATGCTTTTCTTGCCATGTGCTTAAATCCATGTTAGTTTTTAAACCAGTGGTTTAATAAAGCAAATCAGCATCATAAATCAAGCTTTGAAAATGACTTCAAATCTTGGCCAATTTAGATAAACTGCAGTTGGTTGAAAATGAAAGTTTGTGTTCTCCTGCTTGTATCTACACTGGAACTAGGATGCTTCCTGGCTAATATTTATCTATAGCTGCCATTCAGTCTGTGCAGGAGAATGGAACAGTTATCCAGAATGTTACTCAACTAAAGTTCACATAATTTCTGCATTTCTTCTCACCTCCAGCTTGTGGCTGGATTATGAAAGCTGTTTTTAGCAACATCTTTCAGGCCACAGACTGCCTGCCTCTCGTTTCAAATACTACTTGAATTTGATAATGAGGCAAGAACGTCATTAAACTTGGAGGTTCAAAATTCAAACCTACCTCATTATTTATTATATAACATTGATTGAATTTTTATTTCCAGTGCCCAGCCATATGTTGCAATAGCTCACTTGCTCCTATATATTTATGAATATGTAAAAGAGGTCATGCAAAATTATTTCTACCTCAAGATATGAAACACCAGGTTTAAAAATGTTGCATTTTGCCAGAAAGAAAATGCTTTAGATCTGTAATTTGCTACAGCTAACAACCAGGTCAAACAAATTATAACTGGGCTCATACGTTGAATTAAATTAACATTATTATGAAGTTTTCAGTGAAACTTCTAAGCAATCCTTTTAAAAAGCATGCCTTTTAAAAAAAGAATAATGCCCAAATAATCTACCATAAATATAATCTGTTATAAATCCCACTCAGCAAGCCAGTTTGGGTCTAATGATTAAGATGCTGGACTTGGAGCAGGAAAGCCCAAGTTCTAATCCTGGCTTAAGAGACAAAGGGCAACTGGGTAATGTTTGGTCAATCATTATTTTTGAGCCTTAGAAAGAGGAGAATTTGAATCCACTTCTGAAAAATTTGCCAAATAAACTGCATCTCCTTTGACACTACAGGTCAAAGGAAAAAAAATTAGCCCTGTTGAAGTCGGTCCCCGAGCACATTTACTCAGAGCAAGGTCCCAAGCAATACAACACAACTTACTTTTAAGTATACAAGCATTTTAAATATCTGGATTAAAGAATTCATGGATGATGAATGAGAAGGACAATCATTTAAAAATCACAATAGCTCAAGTTACTTAGCATCTTAAAGTTACTAATGTTGTTTTTCCCCCCATTTTATTTCAGGTGGGGGAGAAGCAAGTTATGACGGAAAGGGACTTGCCTATGATTATGAAAACTCATTCCATCACAGCCTTCTCAATTCCAATTTTAAATTCAGCAAGGTCAACAAATATGGACTTGTTCCCACCATCAAAAATACCATGACATTGGAGGCTTCCAGCCCTGTTGGAGTTATGTTTTCCTTCTCTGTCAATCTGGATTGTACTGACAATGACCATTCACATATTTCTGCTACCAATCTAGAAGGGCAATTGAGGGTTGCAACATTCTTTGCCAAAACCACATACCTACAAACTATCACCTCTGATTGGAATAATCGCCATTTGGCATGGGATTCAACCCTGAAATTTGATTCTTCCTTGTTCGTGGCTACTAACCAGATGGTTCAAAAAATTACTGCGGATGCATGGACACTATCCTCTACCACAAAGCTACAGAATTACATTCTGACTAACGAGGTTTCCTTAAAATATCAAAACAGCCAGCTGAAACTGTCATCACAGGCAATTGGCACCTACCCAAACTTTGCAACAATCAATAATTTTGATTTAACTTTAGACAAGCAACAGGCTATCCTTCATTCCAATTTAAAGGTCACTTACTTTGAAAATGTATATTATGCCCTGGTATCAGGCTCTGTTAATAATCAAGGCCTTGAACTCATCAGTGACTTCTCATTGGAAAATGAAAGAAACAGAGCAGCACATAAGTCTGCTCTAAGTATTAAGCAGGATGGATTGGTGACCAGTGCAACAACAAAATTGCAGCTTCTCTTGCTGGTCTTTCAGAATGAAATGAATGCACGAATTGGCTCTTCTGGTGCTTCTGTGAAGATTGATGCCAATGGACGATCAGGGATGCACAATGCAAGATTCAGCTTGGATGGGAAACTAGCCCTCACAGAAATAGCACTGTTGAGCACGTATCAAGGGAGCATTTTGGATGTAGACAGCAAAAATATTTTGAACTTCAGAGTAAATAATGGAGAGCTCCGATTTTCAAATAGTTTGACAGGATCATACAAAGAAATGAAGTTTGAACACACCCATGAGCTGAACACTGTAGGGTTGTCCTTGACTTATGTTTCAAATCTGGACCACACTATTAACCCAGACATATCCCACAAACATCATGTGGACCTGCAACTACAGCCCTCTTCCCTCACAGCCAACTTGAACAATGATTTGAAATACTTCAATGCCAATGTAAACAACAAAGCCCGCTTGCAGCTTGAGCTCTTCAAGGTAAACCTGGATGGTAACATTAAAGGTGCTTATAGTGGCAATGAGATAAAGCATACCTATATCTTTACTTATGGAGATCTGACTGCCCATATGAAGACAGACACAGCTGCAAGCATTCAGGGTGCAGCCTTAACCCATAAAGTTAACCTAAATGTTGCAGGACTCTCTTCTACAATCAATGTCAACACAAACTGTGATTCCAAATTCTTAACCTTTTCTAATGAAATACGATCTGTGGCTGCCCCCTTTACTATCACTTTGGATATGCATACTAATGGAGATGGACGCTTTGCACTTTTGGGAGAACAGTCTGGTCGATTGTACAGCAAATTCCTGCTAAAAGCAGAACCTCTTGCATTTGTCTTTTCCCATGATTACCAGGGATCAACCAACCACAACATCAATTCTGGGGAAAGATATAATACTGGATTAGATAGCAAAGTCACTGTTGTTTTAACTCCATCTGAACAAAGCAGTGCTTGGAAAACAAAGAGTCAGCTAAATAACCATGTATACACCCAAGACATTAACATGTTTAACAATGCTGAAAATATTGGTGTGGAGTTGACTGGACAAACTTTAGCTGATCTTTCTGTACTAGACTTTCCTATGAAGGTACCATTCACAAATAATCAAAGACTTAATCTAATTGATACCTTGGGTTTAAGAGAAAATATAGCCAAGCCTCAAGAATTCGGCCTCTCTCTTTCTCTCAAATATGATAAAAATGCAGATGTGCATGTCATCAATCTACCTTTCTTGGAAAGACTTCCAGCATATTATGAGCAATTAAGGCATTCCATTTTAACTGCAATGAAATCCATTCAGAAGAATCTAAAGAGCATAAATATAGATCAGCTTATGAGAAAATACAAAACAGCACTAGATAAGTTTCCCCAGCAAGTGAATGATTATGTGAACTCTTTCAATTTGGAAAATAAAGTGAAAAAACTGAAAGAGGATCTGGATGCCTTCACAAAAGATTATAGCATAACAATTGATGACCTTCAAAACACATTGGAAAATGCTAAAGCTAATCTGCTAAATGTTTTGACTCAGTTGCAAGTATTTCTGACTGAAACTGAAAAGTATGTGAAGGAGAATTACGACTTAAGACCAGCTATCATGCAACTTATTGAGAAAATTGTTGAAAAAATAAAAATTCTAGATAAGCAATATGAAATCAGTGTGACAATGATCAACACAATCCAGCAACTCCAGTCTTTTATTTCTCAGTATGACCTTAGCCAGATAGGAAGCAATGCTGCTGCTTGGGTTCAAAATGTAGATGCCACATACAAAATCAGAGCTCAAATACAAGAAAAACTTGATCAACTGAAGAGTCAGATTCAGAATTTTGATGCCCAACATATTGCAGAAACTTTGAAGCAGCAGGTAGAGACAATTGATGTTGAAATGCTTATCGAAAAGTTAAAAGTAAAATTTCCATTTGAAAAAATAGACCAATTCCTTATACAAATCAAAGATATACTTCTAAATTTTATGGAAGATTATGAAATATCTGAGAAGATCAATGCATTCAGAGTCCATATGCATGAACTTATTGTAAAGTATAATATTAACAATCAGACCAAAGTTCTAATGGATAAGGTGATAGAATTATATAAACAACAGAAAATCTTAGAAACAGTTCAGCGGTTAACCATCACATTGAAAAAAATTGACATAAAACCATTCTTCAATCAAATTTTGAAGTATATCGATGATGCCATTAAGAAGCTCCAAACATTTGATTATAAGAAGCTAGTGGATGGCATCAATGACTTCCTTGATTCTGCGATAAAGAAGCTGAAGTCCTTTGATTACAACAAATGTGTAGACGAAATAAACAATAAAATACGGCAGACCACTCAAAAAATCAATGATGAAATTAAAGCTTTGGAGCTGCCACAAAAAATGGAAGCTGCAAAACAATACATCAAAGACGTCTATGCTGTGGCTTCTCAATACATTGAGAAATTGAAAAATAGTAGATTTGCTGCAACAGTTAACTGGTTCAATGATCTTCTAAGCTCTACAGCACTGGAGGAATTGAAAAGTAAGATCTTTGATTTCCTGGAAGAAGCACGAAAAAGAATCTACCAAATGGACATTCCAACAGAATGTCAAAGATACCTTCAGAAAGCAAGCCAGCTATACAGGACCGTAGTCTCCTATCTAGTTGACAAATGGGACATTACCTCAAAGAAGATTAGTGTTTTAGCAGAGAGATACAATGTAAAAAATATGGCTCACCATCTCAACCAATTTGTTGAAACTGGTTTTATCTTTCCTGCAATCAGGCTAGGCACAATCAACATACCAGCTTTTGAAGTTAGTCTCCGAGCCCTAAAGAATGCAACATTTCAAACTCCAGATTTTATTATTCCGCTAACAGACCTTCATGTGCCTTCTTATAAGATAAATTTCAAGAAATTAAATGAAATCAGAATCCCAGCTAGATTTACTACTCCTAAATTTATCATTCTAAACATTATTGTAGTTCCCTCCTATACAATTGATTTTAATGAAATAAAACTGAATATCGTGAGGCTAATAGATCAATTAATGACAAGCGACTTTCAGCTGCCAGCAACTGATACATACTTTCAAGAAATAAAAATCAAGGATCTTTATTTTTCAGACCTTTCTTTACCTGAAATGAATTTGCCCCAGTTACAAATACCTGAATTATTGATTCCAAAGCTAAACTTGAATGAATTTCAATTTCCAGATATAAAGATTCCGGAATTCCAGTTGCCGCATATCCCATATACTGTAATTGTCCCTACATTTGGAAAGCTGTCTGGTACTTGCAGAATTGCTTCTCCCTTCTTCACACTAACTACTAATGCTGGTTTTCAGAATGTAACAGCTCAGGCCCACAGTCCAGAATTTGTAGCCTCTCTTTCGGCTATAGCAGTATCCAAAATAGACTACCTTGCTTTCACCATCACTGCAAATACTCACCTTTTGGCGCCTGAGATGAAAAAGTTAATCCTAAAAGAAAACCTGAAGTTCACCCACCTGTACCTTAAAGCCGATCACGGAAGTGAAGTTGTATTTTTGACAACATCTGTTCAAGGAAACGCTGAAACGACAGCCAGCTTCAGGACTACACGTAATGCTATAGAACTGTATAACAAATTAACAGTCAACTTGAACAAGATTATTTCCATGGACAGCAAGACTCTTTATACACATAGGCTCAACATTGCAAAGGCCCAGCTCACTAGCCAAGCTGAATTAAGCAATGAAATAAAAACAGTATTGGAAGCTGGACATGTATCAGTTACTTCCACTGGTAAAGGGGACTGGAAATGGACTGCTCATGATTACTCTGATGAAGGAACCCACGAATCAAAAATCAGTTTCACCATAGAGAGATCCATAGCTGCATTTGTAGCAGAAAACAAGATAAATGCTAAGTACCTAAGAGTCAACCAAAGAGTGGTATATGAATACAACTTGCCAAGTTCTTCAAGGCTTCAGGTGGAATCTACAATTGAGTCTCCACAACTTGGACAGAGTGTTTTAAATGTTCAAGGCACAGGGAACCTCGTACAGCTGAAAATGGAACTATCTGGTACACACAACGCTAAGGTGACTGGACACATCTCCGGAGTAATAAATAATGATATGTCTTTTTCAATACAACCATTTGAGATTAAAGCATCAACTAATAACAATATGAATGTAAAAGTTAGCTTCCCATTCAAAATAGTTGGAAAAATAGAGTCTGTAAATAACTATGGCTTAGTGCTCAGTCCTTCCACTCAGCAAGTTAGCTGGGTAGCTGAGGGAAGATTTAACCAATATAGATACACTCATAAATTATCTGCTGGTAATAATAAAGATAGTACTGAAGTTATTATATCCATGAATGGTGATGCTAACTTGGAATTCCTAAATATTCCTATTTCATTTCCTGAACAATCTGTTCCCTACATTGGTATCAAGACACCCCGAGTGCAAGAATACTCTCTATGGGAAGAAACAGGGCTGAAAAGGTTATTGAAAACTCCAAAACAATCATTTGATTTAAACGTAAAACTTCAGTACAAGAAAAACAAAGATGTACACTCATTTCCAATTCCTTTAGATGGAGTGCACAAAACACTCAATTATTACATAGTGAACTTCAACAAACTTTTTGAAAGAAATAGAGACCATACTTTAGCATTTCTGACAGAATCCTACAACCAAGCCAAGGTCAAATTTGATAAGTACAAAGTGGATACTTCAGTAAACCAAAGTCCGCAAATCTTCAAGATTCCGAGCTACACCATTCCTGTGGTAAATATTGAAGTCTCTCCCTTTACAGCAGAGCTCCCCACCTTTGGCTACGTGCTTCCAAAGCAAATGAACACCCCAGGTTTCACTGTTCCATTTGTCGGATTTTCAATGCCATCATATACCGTAGTTCTTCCATCACTGGAGCTACCAGTTCTTCATATTCCCCAAGGCCTGAGAACACTGAAGCTTCCCAACTATCGAGTAAGCCCACTGCCAAACCGGATCTATATTCCAGCCTTTGGAAATATTACCTATGATTTCTCATTTAAATCTAGCGTGATTACCCTGAATACAAATGCTGGCTTTTTTAACCAATCGGATCTTATTGCCCGATTGAGTTCCTCCTCCACTTCTGTGATTGATGCCCTACAATATCAGTTGGCTGGAACAACAAGCATCACAAGGAAGAGAGGTCTGAAACTAGCAACTGCATTATCCCTGAAAAACAAATTTATAGAAGGAAATCACGACAGCACTATAAGTTTCACAAAGAAAAACATAGAAACTTTAGTGGTAACCATAGCAAAGATGACTGTACCAGGCTTGAAAGTAAATTATGGACAGGAGCTTAAAGGAAATGCCAAAACAATACCAATAATATCTTCAAAAATTAATTTAAATTATGATATTGATAATAATTTTGTCAATGCTAAAGGAGCAGCTGTTCATCAGGCTAAGCTAGAAAGTATTATATCTTATATATCAGCTGATACATCAACCAATGGTTTTATCAATGGTGAATTTTATGAAGGAAAATCATTTTCTGGGAAGTTGGTTCATGAAGCAAATACTTATTTAAATTCTAAAGGTATTCGATCAGGTATGAAGCTTGAGACCAGTTCTACTTCTGGGGACTTCTGGAATTTTGATGCAAAAGAAAATGTTGCCATTGAAGCATCTATCAATCGTGTTTATGCTTTATGGGACCATAGTGGAGAAAACTATCTAAATTATTTCCCATTATTTAGAACTAGAGGAAATCAGATCTGCAAAATAACTCTGGAACTAGCTTCTGGTATTATGTCAGCAGGTCTTCAGATACAAGTTGCCCAACCAAATAATCTCCTTGATGAGACTTCTATTAATCAAGCATTTTCACTGACTGTTAATAATGGAAATCAAAAAATTAGCTGGAAGAGTGAAGGCCAAATCCTTAATTTTTTGCTTGGACATAACTTGGAGTTAACAAATGATAATGTAGAAGCTCAAGTTGACTTGTCAGCATCTTTGGGAGGACACATCAATTTCCTCAAAGAGTTTATATTGCCAGTTTATGAAAGGAGTTTATGGCACATCTTAAAATTAGATCTGACCACTAGACCAGAAGAGAAGCAATACCTAAATGCATCTACAAAAATAGTATACACAAAAAATCAAGATGGGTATTTTTTCCCTATAAATGTCAATCAACTGGCAGATGGATTTGCAATCATGATTCCTGAAATTCAAGCAAAAGGTCCTGACACTCTACGTGAGTTAAAAATCCCTGAAAAGTTGAATAGTAAATCATTTGACATCAACCTTCCTCTGCTTCCAAAAATACAGTTTCCCCAATTTAATATAATAACCAAATACAATAATCTGGAACAAAATAAAATTCCATACTTTGAGCTGACCGTTCCCAAGAACCTTGTAACTATACCCCAATTTACTCTTCCGAAGACATTTTCACTTGGCAACATAAATGTGGATCTGAATTCAGCAACCAACAAGATAGCTGATTTTGATTTGCCTACAATTACAATCCCTCAACAGCAGATTGAAATACCAGCTTTCACATTTGCTTTACCTGCTGGAATTTATTTCCCCAAATTTGGAGCTTTGTCTAGTTCTTTCAAGGTCAATTCCCCATTGTACAGTGCTACCTGGAAAACAGATCTGAAGAACACCCAGGAAGCCTTTGAACATTCCATTGATTTTACTGCAAATTCACCGCTGCAGTTTCTGGAATACAACTTAGATGGTAAGTATATCCGTGTTATAATCTATATTATTTAAGGTAGGTAAGATAAGGTAGAGGGGGTGGAAGTTTGAAACCCATCTGGATTTTATATATGGATGAAAAGAGATTAGACCAGGGAAGTAATGATTAATCCTGCATTCATGACACTAGTTTTGTTGTATGAGTGTTATAACAGCTACTTTAGAACCAAAGAATTAGCAGTAAGAAATGTTCAATTAATTAAAGGTAATGGTTAAGATATATATATATATATATATATATATATATATATATATATATATATATATAT
>BLBF01003274.1:0-10414 GCA_015471245.1 Laticauda colubrina
TATGTATGTATGTATGTATGTATGTATGTATGTATGTATGTATGTATATATGCTGTTCAGCTTCCTACGGGTATTATCCCACATCACTGGAGTTGTGCTTTCAAAGTTGTAGCAACGTTTCAGGAATAATTGTAATATACAATTTTAATTTTTCAAATGCTTTAAAAAGTATCAATAATAAAATTAAGGATAGCAATTTCACTCGTTCATGAATTCTAGTCTCAGCCCATAGTCTAAAAAATAATTTTACTTGTCATTTTAAAAATAAGAATTAGAATAAAAATAATATAATAATTAATTCCTCATAAATTTCAAATCAGATTTCTATATTATATGCAATAGTATCCAGGGATAACTAATAATTAAGTGCTGGAAAGTTCCTCAAATTATGGCATTTCATTGATAGCTCTGATTCTGATGCTATGGGAATAGAGTTCAACCAGTGGGTTATCTAGGTGCTTAAGCACCTTAAAGTGATCTTTTTTGGCAATCATCAGGAACAGCTGCTCCTGTGGTTACAGAATGAGAAATAGGAGCTGAAGAAGCTAGTCAGGCCAAGAGCATCATCTGTATGCTCTGACTTGCCGAACATGAGTACTCTGCATGTCTTATCAACTGACAGAGGCATTTCTTAACTTGATTCACTGGCATGGGCTGCACTTAACATCCAGTGGCAGAATTTTTGCCCCTGGGGAAATCACTTGCTGATCTACAGACTCTGTGTGCGCAATTTCTGAACTTTTGATATTCTCCAGCTTTGCTCCTGAACCTAGACCATGATGCCTAGACTTCTGGACTATTACTTGATTATCCTTCTGCCTGGTGCTTAGCCCTTTAGCCACCTGGAATGTGTTGTAGGCAAGTTCTCAAGGGATTGGAGACTTCTCTGAACATGTCTTCTTGGTTCTTTTAGAAAATGCTTTTGATTTACTTAGGAAGAAATCTGTGTATATTCTACTTCCCTGTTGTTAAGTAGCTAAGGCAACCCTTAAAAGCTATCAATCAAATATTTAATTAATTTTTGTATTATTTCATTTACAAAGAAGACAAATTCTGAAGTTTAATATTAGATGTCCAGAAGATTTTAAGTTCTCTTTTTAGTTTGATATTTAGAACAATCATGGTTCCTAAAAACAAAACCTACATTTAGTGCAGCTAATTAACATACAGTTAAATAACATACATATAAATGGCAGTGTACTATCACATAAGATACATGGCAATTTTGCAGATCAGCCATAGGAGTCAATAGCTGATTTCCCAGGGGTTCTTAACAAGCTAACTCTTTAGGAAAACAGTAGCTTTTATGTCAATGATATTTGGATTTGGGAGCACAGTAATCTAAATAAATGGTTAGTGGTTACAATAACATTTTCTCATCACCAATACAACTTCATTAATGAACCTATACATCAACATTTTTTTTACATGTTGAAATGTTGGGGAGGGGGGGAAATCCCAGTAGAATACAGTAATAGTAATAAATTTTATACATTAAACATTCTTTACAAAGGTGAATTTCCTTAAAGCTCTTAAGAAATTAGAATAATTAATATAGTGCTATTCAAATTAGATTTAACTTTAAAATAGGATTTTATTAAAAATGTGGAGCAAAATCTAATACAGTATTAATTTTAGTGTTCTCAATAATTTTAAAAATGACCTTTGCCTGGAAGCTTTTAGGATCAAAAATTGGAAAGAATACCAGATTATGGAAAACCTATCTAGCAATATTTTTAATCTAAAGAAAGACATCATTTTTAAAAATATATATGTAAAATAATGATTCTATCCTATATTAATCAAAATGTACACATGAGAGAGAAGGGGAGGAGACAGATTCTGACTTAATTAGCACCATACATGTATGTATTTAGAATGAGGTTGTAGTTGTTTGTTCTTAAAAGTTGAAAAACACGTCAGAAAAATAAGAACTCTCAATCCTAAATCAGTAGTCATTGATAATGATATCATTATGTTGGTCCCTTACAACTCAGTTACTCTATCCTACAATTAGATTATATATCTAACATATATTCCATGAAATGGATATGTTGAGGATGTAATCTAATTAGATTAGATCAATAAAATTACATAAAATGAATGAATATGATTCTTATATTCTTGTATTTAATATCTATAGGCATCACATGATATGTATAGAGTGATGGCAACAGTTTGAAAAATTCAGAGTTGCATTCAAGACTTCAAGACCTGTTTAATTTTTTTCCCAAATTTTGATAACTGTTTATTCAAAATGAAATTTCATATTCACCAATAACCCTTAGTAATATTATGGCCCTGTGCAGATGTTATTGCATTTGTATAAACTGTATATTAAAATGCATTATTATTTTTATTAACCCAGATTAAACCACTCAAATCCTCTCCCTTTTACCACCCTGTAATCTCTTTATTCGGGATGGAGCCAGGGTGACTGGATGGAATTGAGTATTTACTGGTCGGATGCCCTTTCTGATGCCATGCAGATTCCACAGTAGGTATTTTTTTCTTTGTGTCCTAGGAGAGAAACATCTGCTGCTATCATATGATGAGAAGTACTGGGGTATAGTTTTTAGAATTTGGAGTCTCCTTAGGCATGGAGATTTGAGTCCCTCTATTCCTAATCCAGCATTCTAACAACTGTACCCAGCACCTCTCATTACAATGAACAGGATTGTTAAAGTCAACTTTTTGATTAGGTTTCTTTTATACTGTATACCTATACCATCTATATCTATATCTATTTATCTTCTATATCTGTCTCTATTTCTCTCTCTCTCTCCCCCTCTATCTCATATGTGTGTGTGTGTGTGTGAATCTATGTTCCGTCCAGAAAGAAGCATGTGAGACTGGGTTCCAAACAACAACTATTTTATTTAAACTCACAAGGCAAAAGATACGGAACATAGCCCAAGCCACGGCAGCCCTTTATATAGCGGCTTGCTTGCGGCGTGTGGCCAATGACACTCATTTAACTGTTCCCACCATTTAGCGGCTTCCCGGATTGGTTCTTATTTAACCAATCTGTAAGTGGCCTTTTCGGCCAATCAGAACAAGGGACTTCGAACCTACCAAGTTCCACACAGAACACCCCTCCCCCTTTAGTTTAGTTCAACATGGGTGACATCGTAGGTGTCAGGTAGGTGGGGCTTTTTCTAATCCTAGTTGACCTGCGCAGCTCAGTCTTGGCATGGTCTTCTAGCGGTTCAGACGGGATCGCTGCTTCTCCCATCCTTCTCCATAGAACCTCCTCGAAGGGTGAGTCAGCCTTGCCGCTCCCACCTGAGTTTCTCGGGCTGGTTGAGATGGCGCCGCCACTCCATCCTGGTTTGACTGGGTTGGTTGAGCTGGCCTGGCTGCCTCCTTCCAGGAAGGCCTCGCTTCGCTCTCCTGCTCCTGGACTTCTTTTTTGGGGTTCATCTAACCATGAGTGCTCTTTTTGTTTGGTTAGATTGTCTTTTTGCATAGTTTGTTGTCTTGTTATGGGAGGTTCATCTCTCCCTTTTTTATTTATTTGTACTTCCCCGCCCCTTGGTTGTTTTATAGTTGGTATTTATTTTTGATTCTGTGGTGGTTTTTCGTTCAAGGTTGCGGGAACGAAGCTGGTCTATGTGTTGCTTCCATTCCCAACCGTCGTCTAAAATTAGTCGGTAGGACCGGGGGCCTGTGATTTGGGTGATGGTGGCTGGAAGCCACAATGGGTCCCCAGTGAGGTTTTTGGCATAGACCAGGTCGCTGATTTCAAACATACAGTATTTACTGGAGGAATAGGGGGGTATGTCCCAGGTGAAAGTGGGGTGCAATCTGTCCAGGTAGGAGTGTAGTTTCCTACCCATTAGAAGTTCTGCTGGGCTTTTATTGGTTGTGCTGCTAGGGGTAATATGCTGCAAGGTTAGTAGTTGGCTTAGTTTGTCCTGCACATCCCCTTTGTCCATTCTGTCTAGTCCCTCTTTAGTGTACCAAACCATGTCTTCAGCGCTGCCATTCACAGCCGGATGGGCCAGCGCAGTTAAGGCATGTCGGATACCCTGGGCAGCCAGATATTGTTCTAATTGCAAGGCTGTAAATTGGGGCCCATTATCTAAAACCAGTACATCAGGTAGCCCATGTGTCGCAAATAGTTTGTCTAGCTGTTTCATTGCTTCGGTGATTGTGGAAGCCATGAGGATGACTTCCAACCAGTTCGAGTATGCATCAACCACTATAAAAAAAGTGTTTCCCTTCGTTGGCCCAGGGAGTTTCCCAGTCTCTTATTGGTGCCTGTGGGGGGTAGGCCTCAATTTTTGACAGTCATGGCATGTTGCAACCCAGCATTCAATGTCTTTGTCCAGCCCTGGCCACCAGACATAACTCCTGGCCAGGGCTTTCATTTTGACTATGCCCAGGTGTCCCTCGTGCAACATGCCCAGAATGTCTTCCTGGAGACTGCTCGGAATCACCACCCTGTCGCCCCATAAAATGCACTCCTTTTCTATAGACAGTTTGGTCTGTCTGGTACGGAATAGTTTAAAAGTCTCAGTTTTGTTCTCCTCCGGCCAGCCTTTACCTACCCAGTTCAATATGCGCGCTGTCAAAGGGTCTTTGGCTGTGGCTCTCACGACGTTGGCTGCAGTCAGTGGTAACTTTGGGCAGGTCTCAAGCTGAAATGTGGAGGTGGTTGGAGCCGGGTCGTCTTTTGTGACAGGCAGCGGGGAATGCTCAGGGTGTCGGCGTGTGTGATGGCTTTGCCGGGTCGGTGCAACAGCTTGTAGGAGTAGGCAGTGAGGAATTCAGACCACCTCTTCATTCTAGATGACAGAATGTTCAGGGTTGGCTTGTTGCCTGCTAGGATTCCAAGAAGGGGCTTGTGATCGGTTATAATAGAAAAAGTTCTACCATAAAGGACTCATGGAATCTTTTGACTCCAGCAATGATTGCGAGGGCTTCTTTATCAAGTTGACTGTAATTGCGTTCCAACTTGAAGAGCGTCTTGGAGTAAAAAGGTGACCAGTGCCTCTCTGCTGTCTAGTAGCTGGTGGCTCAGGATGGCACCGACCCCAAAAGGCAAGTCATCACAGGTGATTGTCAAAGGCAGGGTATTGCTAAACTGGATGAGAACGGTGCCTGACGTTAATAGGTCCTTGATACCTTGGAAGGCTTTCTGTTCCCGGTGGCCCAATGTCCAAGTGGTTTTTATATCTAGCAGTCGATGTAGGAGTTCTGCTATTGTTGCCTTATGGAGCAGGAACACGTTGCAAAAATTGATGAGGCCTAGGAATGCTTGAAGGTCGGTTTTGTTCCTGGGCCTGGGAGCATCTTTGATAGCCTTCACTTTTTTTCGGTGTGGTGAATGCCCCATTCATCGATTAAATAGCCCAAAACCTCGACCCGGTTTGTGGCTAATTCACTTTTCCTTTTTTGCTTTGAGGCCTTATTTCCTAAATCTTGTTGAGACTTCTCTTAAGCTGGTCTCTAGCTGGTTGGCATTTTTTGCTGAGACTAGTACATCATCGAAGTAGGGGACAACACCTTTGATTCCATTTAGCAAGCATTCCATGAGGCTTTGGAACACGCCTGGGGCAACGCTAACACCGAATTGGAGATGGTTACACCTGAATGCCCCTCTATGTGTTACAATAGTTTGCACCTCTGCCATAATGGGATCAAGGGTAGTTGTTGATAGGCCTGTGCGAGATCGAGCTTCATAAAATTTTTTCTTCCCCCTAATGAGTGCAGTAAATGTTGCATTACCGGCACTGAGTATGCACTTTGATGGAGCGCATGGTTCAGGGTTGCCTTAAAGTCTCCGCAGATGCGCACTGACCCATCTAGCTTCACTGGTGTGATGATAGGGGTTTCCCACCTGGCATGGTCAATTGGCTCTAAAACCCTTTGAGCTATTAATTTATTCAGTTGCTCTCCAATTTTTGGTTTTAACACGAATGGGATGCATCTGGCCTTCAAATGGATGGGGGCTATTTTCGGGTCTAGGCTAAATGAAATTGGGGTCCCCTTGTACTTGCCTAGAGTCCTGTCAAAAACATTTTGGAATTCTTGGAGCAGGCTCTCCTCCCAGTTGGTTGTAGCAATGCGGTTGATCCAGGTCATCCCAATTCCCAGGGGCATGAACCATTTCATCCCAAACAGGCTAGGGTGGTCGTGGTCAACAATGGTCAGAGGCAAGATTTCGGCGTGGTTTTTAAATTTGACTAGAAAATGTCCAAGGCCTACTACTGGAATTCGATTTCCCTGATAGTCTTTTAGCACTATCCTTTGTTTCTGTAGTTCTCTCTGTTAATGTTTGATATCAGGCGCCTGATGTTATTCCAGGATACCATAGATAGGAACGACCCTGATTCAACTTCCATCTTTCAGGGTCTTTCCTCGATGTTCACCTCTATCCGAACTTTCTTTCCACTCTCCGCCCTGGCATTGCCGATGGTGACTGTCTGATGTGTTCTTCCCTGTCACCGGTTCTCTTGTTATGGTTCCATCTTCTGCCGGCTTGTCTTTCTTCATGTCTGGAGGGGGTGCTGCCGCGTCTTTTTGGACTATAGCTCTTTTTGTTGTGGCAGACCCTTTCTATGTGCCCCCTCTTATTACAAGCCCGGCATATTGCATCAAAGAACCTGCATTCAGCTCGCGGGTGATTTCCTTCACAGCCCGCACATTGAAACTCCCGCTGATTTCTCCTCTTTTTGTGCCATTTTTTATCTGAATGGAGTCTATGGATGTCTTCGTCGTCATCCTTGGTATCACTCTGAGATTCAATGTCTTCGTGGTGGGCTGTCACTGTGGGCTGTTTCTTTCCTCCCTCTGCCTTCTTCTCCCTGGGTTGAGTTGGCAGGTCTGGAATTGCGTTCATTTGCCACATGGTGGCTGCTGATTTCTTTGCTGCTTCGGCGGCGGTTGCCTCTGCAATGGCCTCGGCCACGGTTATGTTTGGCTTATTCAGGAGTTTGCTCTGAAGGGTAGTGTCCTTCAGGGCAAGGACCACGTGGTCCCTCATTGCCTCGTCCATGTTCTGGAACTCACAGGCTCCTCCAATGTGTCTCAAGGCTGCTACAAAATCTCCTATAGTTTCACCCTATTTCTGGTCCCTCTTATAGAATTCGTGCCTTTTTATTAAATTCGAGACCATCAGTGTGTAGTGTGCTCAGAGCATTCGGTTCAGGTCGGACCAAGTCATCTGTTTGACATCTCTGGGTTTCGCCAGCGCCTTCACCATTTCAAAGATGGCCGGTCTGCAGTGTGTAAGGAAGACAGCCCTCTTCCTTTGGTCTGAGATTTCTTCCATTTTGTTGCTTTCTAAGAACAAAAGAAAGCGATCGATATACGATTCCCAATCCTCCTCATCAGGATTGAATGGTGCAGGCAACGCATTGTTACCAGCCATCTCTCTCGCTCGGTTCAGATCGCTGCGTGCTTTGGTCTCACCTTCTATGACAATCCCATCCTCGTCGCCAATGTTCCTTCTGGAAAGAAGCGCGTTTGACCGGGTTCCAAACAACAACTATTTTATTTAAACTCACAAGGCAAAAGATACGGAACATAGCCCAAGCCGCGGCAGCCCTTTATATAGCAGCTTGCCTGCGGTTTGTGGCCAATGACACTCATTTAACTGTTCCAGCCATTTGGCGGCTTCCCGGATTGGTTCTTAATCAACCAATCCATAAGTGGCCCTTTCGGCCAATCAGAACGAGGGACTTAGAACCTACCAAGTTCCATACAGAACAATCTATCTATCTGTCTATCTATCTATCTATCTGTCTGTCTGTCTGTCTGTCTGTCTATCTATAATAAAAATCTAAAATGCTCCTCTTACCTTCAGCCTTCTTTTACCTGAGAAAGCTTCGTGTCTGAGTTTCAGACAAAAATTGTTGTTTTATACAAATGCATCTTCAATCTGTTGTTATTAAACATTTATATCAGTGAGATGGGTTACTGATGAAATGTGTCTATGAAATGATGAGTGGTGTCTATGATTACTGAAAGAGATATTTTTGCTCTCCATATAACTAAACTTTTATTTAAACTACAATGTATAATTACCAATATGCATTATAGGGGCTGATGGTTCATTCTTTACTTAACTGTTTGATCTGTGTTTGAAATCTTTAACTTGTGAGATTAGTCAGATTACTAAAATTCATGATTTCATGCGAGCAATCTTGGAATTGATTTATTTGAAACTACTTAAGTGGGAGAGTGTTAGATTCCATCTACATTAGAAGCAAATGGCCTTCCTTTACATTTAAATTCTAATATGTTACCTGCTAGATTAATATTTGTTCAAAGCATATCAATGTGTTTGACATTAAAAAAACACTTGTTCTTTCTGGGTTGCTATCAAGTTCAATAGTGAAAAGTGGCAACTATCTTGGTTGAAAATATTTAAATAAGGGCCAACAATTTTAAATCTTCTGTATATATCGACTGTATATCTATCTATTTAACTATCTATCTATCTATCTATCTATCTATCTATCTACTGTATCATGCATCATCTATCTATCTACCTACCTATCTTTCTATAATCATCTATTTAATCTTCAACTCCCCCCCCCAAAAAAAAGTTTAAGGGTCATTATTTCATAGTACTTGTGGTATACAGGGTAGATTTCATTGTGTGATTATGGCAGAGGGCAAAAGTATTATAGTATGTAATTATATATTCCATGAAAAATAGTGAAGGAAACTTCATTGTAGATTGGAAAAATGAATGTGCATTGGACTGAGGTCTTTTCTACCTCAGTGGCAATGTTATGGATGCCAAAGCTTTATTTAGTTTTCATAAAAATGCAACTGAAGAATGCCTCTTCAAAGCGATGGATTCTGACATGTTCTGAATTAAAAGATATCCATTCAAACAACACCAGCAAAAACAATTGCAATAAACTAAAAAAAATCCAGGCATTGTCTGTTTAGAAGACAGATAAAAGCATAATTCTAATGCAGCAGGTAAAATAATCAATAAACACTGCTGTCACTAGATAATCTGATAGCAATTATCATGATGTTAAAACCCACTATGCTATTACAATCTATCGGTGTCATTCTAGTGGGATTCAGCCGTATGATTAAGAGATATGTGGGTGTAATATAGAAAAATTTGTACATCAGAAAAGTTCTATATATTGCTCAATTGCATCCTCCAGAGCAGTGGTTTCCAAACTTTTTCAGTCCACCGTCCCTTTGATGCTACAAACTCATCCTAGGTGGCCCCCACCCAGGGGTGGGATTCAAATTTCTATGGGCATGGCTTAATTTGGGGGTGTGGCTTGCTAGTCATGTGAATGGGTGGACATGGCTTGCTGGTCACATGACTGGGTAGGTGTGGTTTGGTGGTCATGTGACTGAGTGGGCATGGTCAGGTGACTGGCAAACAAGTGGTCCCCATTTAATGGCTAGTTGTTTAGCAGGTGTTCTAATTTATGACTGGCCTCTCCAGAGATATTTGACCTGTTTTTGGAGTTTTGACAGCCATGCACACACATACACACACACTCCCTTCTAACCCTGCTGGAGCAGGTAATTGAACAAGAATTGGCAAAGCATCCCTGATTTTCTAGTCGTGAATAAAATCTAATTAGAGATGCTTTGCCAATTCTTGATTTGTTTTATTTGTATCTCTTTATTTTATGTTGCTGAATTGCATTGACATGTGTGTTCCTTCTTGTGCACAACCCAGAAGCTTTTGTGATTCTTTGCAGCAAAAATTACCAACCTCTGCCTTTGCTCTACTTTTCAAACATGCCACCACTTCCATGTTCTAGATGCCAGCCCCACAGATTGACCCCATTGAGCCCACTGCACTGGAGGGACCTGCCCAAGCAAGTCAAGTCAATGGGGTGAGCCTGAGAGAGGGAAAGAGAGAGAGAGAAAAGAGAGAGAGAAAGAGAGAAGGAAGAAAAGAAAGAGAAAAGAGAGAGAGAGAGAGAAGGAGGAAAAGAAAGAGAAAATGGAAAGAAAGAAAAAGGGACAAAGAAAGATGGGGGATGGAATGAAGGGAGAGAAAGAAAAAAAATAAGGGAGGGAGGGAGAAGAAAGATAATGAGGTATCTATTCTAGTCCAATCACCTGCTCCAGCAGGGTTAGAAGTGTGTGTGTGTGTGTGTGTGTGTGTGTGTGTGTGTTCCTTGTAATTTACCAGTACATTTTAGTTTTGCCTTCTTCAGAATTGGCATTGTAATACATTGGGGAAAAGTAATTTTTAGGGAGGAATCTGGTCCAATGGATCCTGTTTAAAGCCTCAACAAAATGTGAGAACTTCCTTATAATCTTGACCATGTTTCTATCAAAACCTTTAATAGAAGCCAAAGATGTTTTAATATGAAAAAGGGCCTCAGTTTAAACTAGGCCTCATTTCAATCTCAGGCATCAGGTCTCTCTCTCTCTCTCTCTCTCTCTCTCTCTCTCTCTCTCTCTCTCT
>BLBF01003289.1:7742-20864 GCA_015471245.1 Laticauda colubrina
AAGGAAGGAAGGAAGGAAGGAAGGAAGGAAGGAAGGAAGGAAGGAAGATGAAAGCAGGACATTGTATTCTAATACCAGTGGAATTATTCTATTCTATTCTATATTCTAAGAAGACTGGCCTCAACTTTTCAAGTGTGAGTAGGAACTATTTTTGAAAAATGCTAAGGATTCCATGTTAGGGTAGCAGCTGCTTATTACCAATTGCAAACATTTGTAAAATGCTTCAGTGTCATCAATCACTGTGCATTCACATGAAACATGTGCCAGTGCCACTAAGTGGCAAATTCTGGAATCTGGTGGACCCTGAATATGGAAGTTTGTTATTTTATTTTCCAATGTATCTTAAAATTATATCCTATTGTTAATCAAATATAATACTTCTTTTTCTAAAGTCCCCCAAAACAACAATCTTAGAGTGGGTTGAGCTTAGTATAACCATGGCTTGCTTTGTATGCCCTGTTAAAATTTAAATCTGTACTAACTAAGCATGGCTACTATGTTCATATGCCACAAAGGCCAAGCCAAATGAGCATAGATATAGAAATGCATTATCCACAATAATCTGCAAATGTAATGCATCCTAGAATTTTCTAGAGTTGAAAAGAACCATTTGGTCATCTGGGTCAATATGAAGAACAGTTGCAGAAACCATGCCTGGCTAATCTAGTGAAGGACCAGGGGAGACATGATATGTCTCATATCAGTGAATGACCTGGGAGACATGACATATTTCAGGGGCTGCTACAAAGAAGAGCTTCAAGCTATAGTTTCAAGCTATTTTCCAAGGCACCCAAAGGCCAGACAAGGAATAATGGATAGAAACTGATCAAAGAGAGATTCAACCTGGAAATAAGGAGAAAGTTTCTGACAGTGAGAACAATCAACCCATGGAGCAGAAGTTGCCTTCAGAGGTTGTTGGAGCTTCATCATTGGCAGCTTTTAAGAAGAGACTGGACTGCCATCTGTCAGAAATGGTGTAGGGTCTCCTGCTTGAGCAGGGGGTTGGATAGATTAGTGATCACCAAGTGGTGGGCCGTGGCCCACTGGTGGGCCAAATAAAATTTTGGTTGTCCACAGAAAAATGTTCCTCCCAAAGCACCTCCCAAAGTAATTAATCCAGGCTGCACAGGAACACAAGGCTGCACTGCCCACATGGCCCATCCACCCACTGGCTCCCACCCTTACCTTGAGTAGAGCCACACAAGCTGGAACTAGAAGGTAAGACCAACGGCGGGGAAGGGAAGCGCCGGGCAAATGCAAGTAGCATGGTGCTCCTGCACCTTCCAGTCATCTCCATCGCCGCTTCAGCCCGCCTTTTGCTTCAACAGCATCACTACTTTGTCCTGGCCATCAAGGGCTGCACAGCTGTTTGCACATTGCATCACCAGCAAATTTGCATATTACATTGCCAGCCCCTAGGGCAGAGATTTCCAACTCCACCATGGGCCAGTCCAGAGCTGCAGTAGTCACAAGACTAACCCTTTGGTCATCCTGGAGCAGTTCATCCATGGCAGGCTGGTGCACAGGCCAGTCCTGTGACTACTACACTCTAGAATATGGGACTGACTTTCCCACTAATGTCAGCAAGCCACCATCAGTCAAAATTCATATTAGTGGTCCGCAGGGTTTGAAATTATGAGTTTGGTGGTCCCTGAGGTCCAAAAGGTTGGCGACCTCTGAACTAAATGATCTACAAAGTCCCTTCCAACTCTGTTAATCTGTAACCTGTAGGACACTGTATTTGAATACCAGTGGAATAGGGAACACAATTTAAATCCAACTTTAACTGATTTAACCAGATTCCTGATCATTACCCGAAAAAAAAACTTTTTTTTTGTTTATTACAAGTCTTTCTGGAAGTTAGGTTTTATCCATGCAAAGCCTGATCAATATATTAGGACTGTTCAGACTTATCTATTTACCAAAACAAGTTTAGTCTACATATTGCATACAATTGAAAGAATACGGTTTTATATTTCTTTAAGAGCAGCAGCTCCTGAGGAGTGCAATTTTGAATGATCACAGAACCATTTTGTATGAGAATGAATATATGGGGAATGTAGTCTATTCACCGCCCAATTATGTGCATTTTGAGTCTCCTTCCGAAAATGCTTGCTTGTCAGTCTTTTGAGTCTAGGGGCTTAGCTGCCTCACAGAATGATAAAATGAGATTTTATCTCAGGATAAAATCCTACCAGGATGAGAATTGAACAATTGCTTCTCTTGCTATTTCCTTATTGCAGCTATAGTAACTTTAAATAGAAGTTTGAGGTTTACATTTTTTTTCCTTGTGAGAAATGGAAAACTCAAACTACCGTCCTGAGAATATTATAAAAACAGAGATAGAAAGGCTGGTTGAGCTTAAATGTGTTCTGTTGATACACTGCCTGCTAATGCTATATGTGAGCAGTGAAAAGATGGGAAGGACAGTGGAGCAGGGCAAGGAACAAAACAGACATCAGGATTCAAAACCTATGATCAATTCATTTGTGTCAGATTTCAGGACACCATTCATAAAGATGGAATTAGCATCATGATGTGACTTGGATGCAATTTCAGCTTGCAGTGCGTGATTTTGGCCAGAGGTGGGCTTCAAAAATTTTAGCAATGGGTTCTCTGCTGCTGGGTGGGCATGGCCATGGTGGGCATGGCCTAATCATCCTCCTGCACAATGGTGGGGACGGTACTGGTGGGATTCAATTTTTTTTACTACCAGTTCTGTGGGCGTAGCAGAGGAAGGATACTGTAAAATCTCCAGTCAGAGGTGGGATTTGCTGGTTCTCCAAACAACTCAAAATTTCCGCTACCAGTTCTCCAGAACTGGTCAGAACCTGCTGAATACCCATCTCTGATCCCTGGGCTCCGGAGGCTTTCCTCGAGTCTTTGGGAGGGCAAAAAAAGGTCTCCCCAGGCTCTGGAGGTTCTCTGGAAGCTGGAAACAGGCCCATTTCCAGCTTACCTGAACTTCCGAGAGGCCCATTTTTCACCTTCCCTGAGCTACTGCATGCACTTACCTGCATCCAAAATGGGCCATGTGGGAACTCCTGGGAGGGGCAGGGTGGGTGGGGCTAGCCGGAAGTGGGATGGGGTTCTCCAAACTGTGCAGAATCTTAAGCCCATGTCACACTGCACCAACGGATGCAGTGGATGATGTAAAGAGGATGTAAAAGAGGATGTAAAACGGATAAGAAAGCTTGCCATCAGTTGGAAAACGCGATGCATCCGTTGTGTACTCACTGCATACGTCTTTCATTTGCTCTATCCGTCGAGCATCCGTCTACTGCTATTTCATCCACTCAAAAAGTTTTGAGCTGCACAAAATTTTTTGAGCAGATGAACTTTCTGCCACGTATGATCTACATCCGCGACACAAACGGGCAACAAACGTTCTACATCCGTTGTCATCAGTTACACATCCGATGTATCCTCTCGGCATCCTCTGGCCATCTGCGCAACTCACATCCGCTGCAGTTGAAAACGGAAAGAGGGAGGAAGCGAAAGGTACGCAGAACGTCCACACAGCGTTAGTAGCACGGACATAGAAAGGATGAAAGTGGATGCAGCTCGGATAAAAAGGAATAAAATGGACAAAACGTTCATATATGGGATGTATCTCGGATATTTAGGATGTCTGGAGGATGCCAAGAGTATGTGGAAGGACACCTAGCTGAAAACCGATATTTCCTATAAAAAGAGGGAGGAAATCACCTGGATCTCACTATCAGTCCAGCAGCCCTGGTGTGCAGACCTCTTCAGCCTTGCTCTTGCTCTTCCACATCATCCATTGATGTCCACCATGGATCATCACACAGTCCTTTTGCTAGCCGCCATCATTCAACAGCAGAACCAAGCCCTCTTCAGACTGTTTCACCTTTTCTACGCAAGGAGAAAGAGACATCCAAGAGCTGTCTGGGTCTGAAGATGGATCGGGAGAAGAATGGAGTTTGGACTCTATGACAAGCTGATGGTGGAGCTGAGGAATGAAGACCCTCATGCATTCCAGCACTTCAAGAGGATGCCACCAGCCATGTTTGACGAAGTTGTGGAACGTCTGAGACCCAGGTTGACCAAGCCAAGCACCAACTTCCATCCCAGCCTGGACCCTGGACTGAAGGTGGCACTGACGCTGAGCCATCTGGCCTCTGGGACCACATACAGAAACATGCAGTATGCCTGGAGGGTGCCACACAACACCATCAGCATTGTGGTCAGAGAGATGGTGCAGGCCATCATCAAAGAATACGTGGAGGAGCTCCTCCTGTGTCCCTCCACTGAAGAAGGCTGGAGGAAAGTTGCAGAGCAGTGGTATCAGAGGTGGAACTTTCCCCACACCGTTGGAGCCATAGATGGGAAGCACGTAGCCTGCAAAGCTCCACCCAACTCAGCGTCCAATTATTTCAACTACAAGGGCTTCTTCAGCATCATCCTCTTTGCCATGGTTGATGCTGACTACAAGTTCATGTACAAGAATGCTTCAGGCAACGGGTCAGCTTCAGATGCCCAAATATACAACACCAGTGACCTCAAAGATGGGCTGGAACGCAACCTCATCATGGGTTTCCCAGATCCAGGACCCCCTACCCAACAACACACAATATGTGCCCTACTTCATCGTGGGGGATGACGCCTTCTCCCTCAGAACCTACCTCATGAAGCCCTGCACTTCCAGATACCTCACCCATGAAGAGAGGATCTTCAACTACAGGCTGTCCAGGGCAAGACGGGTGGCAGAGAACGCCTTTGGCATCCTGGCCAACAGGTTCCAGGTACTTCTCACCACCATGCAACATCGCCCACAGACTGTGAGGAGCATCATGGAAGCTTGCTGCATCCTGCACAATCTCATGCGCACCCGCTACCCAGTCTTGCAGAACAGGCTTGTGGACCGTCAACAAGGCAATGGGGACATGGAGCCTGGTGAATGGAGGCAAGGGCAAAACCTGATAGACACTGTGGATGTGCAAGGCCCCAACAGAGCTTCACGTGAAGGGAAGAAGCAGCGCAACCTATTGAGACACTGTTGCAACTCCCCAGCTGGAGCAGTGGAGTGGCAAGACAGGATGGTAGATGCTTAATGGATGCTTTCTTCAGCCTGTCTCATCACACTGATGACATTGTGCCATGTATGTTGAGTGGCCTTACAATGAACAGGGCATTAGTAAAGAGTTTTGTTTATGTTGAAATGTGTTGATCAATGATTAAATTGTTATTGATAATAAAGGGCCATATGTGTGGCAGCTGGGAGGGTGGACCATACAATCCCACTATGCTTGCACTTGATGTTTATCTATCCCACAACTATCCTTACCCATCCCACAACTATCCTTATCCCACAGCTATCCTTACCAATCCCACAGCTATCCTTATCCATCCCACAGCTATCCATCCCACAGCTATCCTTACCCATCCCACAGATATCATTATCCATCCCACAGCTATCCTTACCAATCGCACAAGCATGCAAAGGCTTAACCCTTTTTTCAAAGTTTTCCCCAACACTTTATTAAGTAAAAAAATGAACCAAGTGTGTGAAGCAAAGATAACCTTTATTAATAACTGTTTGACTTTATTAAAAAGCAAAATGACCCAAGTAAAGTGTCTTAAGCAAAGATAAAGTGAACAAGAAACAACTCAGTCTCTGGCACTCTTCTCAGTCACTCTGAGGCGTGCCCATGGTCTCAGATGTAAAGGGGCCAGGGACTGTGGAGATGGCTGTTGCTGGAGTGCTGGTCTGAGGCACCATTGGGGTGCGTGGCCCCGAGAGTACAACAGGAGATGGTGTGTGCAGGAAGCTCTTAGAAAGCTGACTCAGTCCCGTGAGGTTGAGAGGCCCTTCCTTAAGTACCTGGGATGTGAGGCCCAAGACTGATGACAGATGTTCTGAGGAAGGGCTTGGCTGTGGGGTGGAGGAAGGAGGAGTGTAGTGGGGCTGTCTGGTCTGCAGCTGGGTCAGGTGAGGAGTCTGTGGCATCTGTAGCATCTGAGGAACTTGGGTCTGGACTGGGAAGGGCTGCCTCTGCTGTGGGAAGTCCTGGTAGTGGTAGGCTTGATAGGCGAGGGGCTGCTGAAATCCGTGGAAGGGCTGTGACATCGCCTGGGGTGGAGGAGCAGACTGGGAGTATGTAGGAGCAGGTTCAGCTGGGCAGGTTCAGCTGGAGGGTGGTGCAGAAGAGCTGTGATCCTCTCCTTCATTGCCTGGTACTGGGCCTCGGGCATGTCCATGAGGGTCTGGCTCAGGTATGTGATGAAGGGCTTGCAGTTAGAGGATGGTATGTCGAAGTGGACCAGCTGGGAGAGGAGATCTTTGCTGGCTTTGATTGTGTCCCTGATCTCCAAGAGGACAGTGTGGCTCTGTCCCTCCGGTCTGGCTCTCTGCCTGCTTTCTGTGGAGGTGGAGCTGGGGGTGGGGGTGGGTTGGTCTCTGGTGGCTGCTTCTTCTTGCTCCATCTGAGACAGGGGATCCTCCATGTCCTCTGGCATGGGGAGTGCAGTTGTTGGGGGGGTCTCTGTCGGGGGGGCCTCCAAAGACACCTGCCTGGACACGGTAGCTGTCTCCTGGCTGGAAGAGGAGTGGCTCTCTGTGGGCTGTCTGAGGGAGAGGGTTGACAGAAGGGCTGCTCCTCGGTGGCGAATCTCACCCTCCAGGAAGCTGCACCTGGCCATGACATAGGTCTCCCGGTCAGTGAGCTTGACAGCGGCCTGCCCGGATTTCTTCAGGTGCAGCTTGCCATACCAGGTGTGCATGTGCTTCCACCACCCAAGGAGTACATCTGAAGTGTAGCCCAGGCTCTCTGCCTTCTCTCCATGCTGCCTGCTTCCTCTTGGTGTCATGATAGAGCCTGTGGCCCTTCCTCCACAAGTACTCGTTCTCCCTCAGCCATTCCAGCACCTCCTTCTCGTGGTCTTCGGAAATGGAGCACTGTTTCCTCTCCCCCTTCTCCTTGCCTTGCCTCTTCCTCCCTCTGGCAGGGGCTTCAGGGCCTTCAGCAGCAGGGCTTTGAGGGCCTTAGGGCTGGTCCATCACAGCAGCAGCAGCAGCAGGAGAAGCACCAGCAGCACCAGCAGCACCAGCACCAGCAGCAGCAGCAGCAGCACCAGAAGCACCACCAGCAGCACCACCAGCAGCAGCACCAGCAGAAGCACCAGCAGGAGAAGCACCAGCAGGAGAAGCACCAGCAACAGCAACACCAGGAGCACCACCAGCAGCAGCAGAAGCACCAGCAGCTTCAGAGTCAGCGCCAGGGGGTGGGTTGGTGGTTCTGTCCTTCTTGCCAGGGCTGGCAGGAGTAGGCACAGGCTTCCTCTTCTTCCCCATGGTGTTCTCTCAATATGTCTCTGGCAGCAGGTCTTTCCTCTGAATGCTGACTGCTTGCGAGCTGCATCTTTTATATCTGTGGAGCTTACGCAATTCATCCTCCCCGCATGCGCAGTGAATGCTTTGCATCCGCTATGCAACTTATAGGCGTCCGTGATTCATCCATGTCATCCTCTACACATCCACTACGCATCTGCTCCTTCCACTATGTGTCCGCTTCACTGTTCTCCCCCGGAAGCCCTGCGGATGTGCCATCCGCTTTCATCTGCTAGACTTCCTATGAACATCCGCTTTACATCCCCGCTACATCCTCCCCATGTCCGTTCCTTTCCGCTGTTGTCCACTCTGTTTATGCAAATTTGGGGCACTTTTGAGAATGGATAACAATGGATGGAAAATTTGCTCGTCTGCTGTGTCCTTTTTACATACGTTTTGCATCTGTTGGCCAGTGTGACCTAGCCTTTAGCCAGAAGATCTCCCAAACTCCTGCAAACCCCCAGCAGCCCACCCCTGCTTTTGGCCCTCCCTCCACATTCTCAAGATGATCTGGAGAAGGTACAAGTAAAGCATTTTAGGAACTTTCATTTGCTAGCAGAATGTTCAGAAGTGAAGATCCCATTTCCTCCCTTAATCCAGGACTTCCTATTCATATTTTAACAGATCTTGCTGCTTTCCATATATGCTGTACTTATATGCTTTTATAGTCTTGGGCCCAGAGTGTGTAAATTGCACTCCTTTTCCTATATGATCCAACCTTCTTGTTGAATGTAGATGGCATTGCATTAAGTTTGTAACTGCAAATGCAGCTTCTGAATAATTGATCCAGTTCTTAAGAATGTGACCCTCTTGCTGAATTGAGGAGCCTAAATTCCTTTGTTGCCTATTCTTTCTAAACACAGATCTTCTACCACGAGTTTTAATTCTTTTTATTTGATTTCAAGTATTTAATATATTCTATACATTTAATTATAATATTTAATTGTATACTTCTGAATTAGGATAAGTAAAATGGAAAAAGGATGGATGGATGGATGGATATAAAGATGGAGAGATGGATGCTGACATCTAGGATGGTCTTGGCAAAGAGCTATGAAGCCCTTATTTTTTTAAAATCTCAGATCTTAAGCCCCTGTCACACTGCACCAACGGATGCAAAGAGGATGTAAAATGGTCAAAAAAGCTTGCCATCCATTGGTTAACGCGATGTATCCGTTCTGTACTCACTGCCTCCGTTTTGCTTCCTCTCTATCCGTCCAGCATCCATTTATGGACGTTTCATCCACTCAGAAAGTTTTGAGCTGCTCAAAACTTTTGCGCGGAAAATGTATCCAATTCGTCCATTCTGCATCCACTACGCATCCGCTAGGCATCCGTTCTGCATCCGTTACGCATCCGCTATATCCACTAGGCATCCACTATGCATCCGCGCAACTCGCATCCGCTCGGATGCACGGAGGAAGCGGAACGGATACAGAACGGATGCAGAACGGATGCCCAGCGGATGCAGCACGGAAACAAAGCATTTAAAATGGAAAAAACGTTCGCAGAGGGGACCTATCTCGGATATTAAGGATGTCTACAGGATGCCTAGAGGATGCCTAGAGGATGCCTAGAGGATGCCTAGAGGATGCAAAGGGATACCTCTACTGCCTATAAAAAGGGGGAGCAACTCACCTGCATCTCACTTTCAGACCAGCAGACCAGCTGTGCAGACCTCTGCAGCATTCATCTGACTCTTGCTCTTCCACAGCATCCAATCATGTCAACCGTGGATCGTAACACACTCCTTTTGGCAGCCACCATCCTTCTGCAACAGTGCGAAGCCATCTACAGGTTCTGTGAACTTTACTACAGGAAGAAAAGGAGGCGGCCAAGAAGCGTCTGGGTCCAAAGACGGATTGGGAGAAGAGCAGAGTATGGACTGTACAACAAGCTGATGGTGGAACTCAGGAACAAAGACACTCGTGCATTCCAGAACTTCATGAGGATGCCTCCAGCCATGTTTGACGAAGTTGTGCAGCGTCTGACACCCAGGTTGACCAAGGCAAACACCAAATTCCGGCCCAGCCTGGAACCTGGGCTCAAGGTGCACTCACTCTGCGCCACCTGGCCTCAGGGACATACAGGAGCATGCAGTACAGCTGGAGATGCCACACAACACCATCAGCATTGTTGTCAGAGAAGTGGTGCAGGCCATCATCGAAGAATACCTGGAGGAGCTCCTCCAGTGCCCCTCCACTGAAGAAGGATGGAAGAAAGTTGCAGAGCAGTGGTATCAGAGGTAGAACTTCCCACATACCGTTGGAGCCATAGATGGGAAGCACGTGGCCTACAAAGCACCAGCCAATTCGGGGTCCACTTATTTCAACTACAAGGGCTTCTTCAGCATCATCCTCTTCGCCATGGTCGATGCTGACTAAAAGTTCATGTACATCGATGCTTCAGGCAGAGGCTCATGTTCAGATGCCCAGGTATAAAACGCCAGTGACCTCAAGGAGGGGCTGGAAGGCAACCTCATCATGGCCTTTTCAGATCCAGACCCCCTGCCCAACGACACACAAGATGTGCCCTACTTAGGAGAAGGCGGAGCTACGTCTCGGTGTTACAGCTGCGATCTCGGGGCTCTGAGATCTCAGCTGATATTTTTGCCTCTGGTCGGTTCTAACGGACCTAAACTGTCCCGTAGAGACGGGGATTGTGAAGGGCACAGTCCCAGGATCCCAGAGATATCGCAAAATCTCTGGTTTGATCCGGGAGAAGCCCTTTTGCTGGAAGCAGAAAGGCAGCCTTCAAAGCTGCTGAAGTCGGGACAACTCCGGAAAGAAAGGGATTTAAATGAGCGTGTATCGGTTGGGTGAGAAATTCTTTTGCATTATAAATTGATTAAGACTTGAAAGGACATCCTGAACAAAGAAGAAATCTGTGACTTTATTTATGTTTGACTGAACCTTGGTTGAGCGGCGTTTAAGTGATGTCAAATTGAGACTTGGATTTATTTTTTTTTTCTTATTTTCTTTGAGGACTTTAAGGTGACTTTGTAGGTAACCGGATTGAATTTTCTCTTATATATATTTTTATTGTTCACTTGATTTTTATTTTTTATCTTTTTAACTTTCTTTTTAGGATAGAGGCTCCCTTTGGCTATCTTTTTTTTCTTTTTGTTTGAGTTCTTTATAAATATTTTTTCTTTTGGCTGGGGGGGGAAAGAGTATTAAGAGATGCTGCAACACTGCCAACTAGAGGCTTGAAAATATTTTATTTGAATTGGGGAGAAAAGCACTTCTTTTCAAGGACATTTTAATGTGATAAGATAGAGGGAGAATACAGTAAAATATTATTACAGGTGCTCTCTTGGACTCTTATCAATATTTCAACATTTGAGGCTTGGCTTTGAAGCTGCTGGAGAAGACAGTCATAATAAGAGCCTTGGATAAAGAAATAAAGTGCAGTGTACAGTGCATATATATATATATATATATATACCTTTGAAACTCCTACTCGCCAGCCTTTTTGTAAATTTTAACTCTAGTATTTTTGCTTTTTATTTTAAAGGGAAAGCCTCAGAGCTCTTTCTTTTTTCTTTTCTTTCTTTTTTTTTCTCTTGCCCCTTCGCTTCTTCCATTTATTTTAATTGGATTAGGGTCTAGAAGAACCTGAAGACCTTTCTTTTTCCTTTTTCCTTTTTTCTTTTTTGGTTTTGGGCTTTTTACTATTGGATTTCTTTTTTTTTTTTTTTGATTTTTTTTGGACTATATTTGGTTAATATACCAGCTGGATTCAAAGTCAAAGAGAGCTTGAAGCCTTGGAAATATTAAAATGAGCAGGAAGCCAAAACCATTCGGCGTTTTTGCTTCTACCTCTGCTTCCCCACCACTTGAAGGACAGCTTTTAATTCAGACAATGTTGAAACAAGATAAGGAACAAGAAAAAGTAAATTTACAGATGATTATGCAAGGAATTCAAGATATTAAGATAAAAATAGATACCATGGATAAAAAAATAGAGAAATCTGATGAAAATTTTAAACAAATGATGGGAAAGTATGAGGAGAGATTCCAAAAAATTGAGGAAGAAGGAAAACAAAGAGAGGAGAAGATTGGAAATATTGACACTAGATTAACAGTGGTAGAACAATAAAAAAATGGGATGTTGAGGTGGGAGATGGAAAGATCAGAATTTTATCTTAGATTCCAAAATATAGAAGAGGAAAAAGGAGAAAACTTGGCTGTGATAATGATAGAAATATTGGCAGATCTTCTGGAAATTACTGAGGAAAAAATGATGGACGGAGTAGATGAGATATACCGAGTTTATACAAGATATGCGATGAGAAATAAACTACCAAAGGAAGTACATATTAGATTTACTAAAAAATCCATCAGAACACAAATTAGAGAAATTAAAATTTGATATAATTTGCTTACAAGAAGTTCATATTAAAAAGCAACATGAGCAATTGTTAGTACAGCCAAAATTAGGGAAAATATTTACTTCTTTGATTCAATGTAAGAAAAGAGGAGTGGTTCTCTACATTAAAGAAGATATTTCAGCAAAACTGATCTACACGGATGAAGATGGAAAAGTATTAATGGTGGAAATAATGGATAATAATAAAAAAATACTCTTGATTGCAATTTATGCTCCGAATGATAAACAAGAAGAGTTTTATAAAAAACTACATATGGAAATAATTAGACTGGACTATGTTAACATAATTATGATGGGAGACTTTAATGGAATTGTGGACAATAAATTGGACTATATAACAACAACAACAAAACAAAATAGAAAGATTCTCCCTAAATCTTTTTTTAAAATGACAGATGAATTAACCTTAAAAGATATTTGGAGGGAAAGAAATGTTAAAACTAAACAATATACTTTTTATTCTAATAGACATTTATCATGGTCCAGATTAGATATGATTTGGATCTCAACAGAATTAATATCTACTATTCAAGAAACAAATATTGAAATAAGTACTTGGGCAGATCATAGTCCAATGACAATTAAATGGAAGGGACAAAAAAAAAGATCGAGATGGACATTAAACAATACTATTTTAAAGGAGAAAGATTTTATACAATGGATAGAGAAGGAACTGGTTTTTTTTTTTAAAGAAAATAAAAAAGAAGATACTTCAATACAGAATGTTTGGGATACAATGAAAGCATATGTAAGAGGTTTGATAATAGACTATACAAGAAAAAAGAATATTAGGAAAAGACAAACCTCCAAGGCCTTGGAAGATGAATATATAAGACTTGAAAAAGAACTACAGAAAATACCACAGAAAAAAGATATTAAATTGAAACTGGATGTAATTAAGCATAAAATGGAATTAATAGAGAAAGAAGAACTGGCACAGAAAATTAGAAATTCTAAACAGAATTATTTTGAAGATGCAAATAAACCAGGTAGATGGCTAGCATATAAACTGAGAAAGGAGAAGGAATCAAGAAAAATATTGAAACTAATAGATGATCAAGGTCAAGTTTGCTGTGGTAATAAGGAGAAAAAGGAAATTATTCGAGATTATTATGGACAACTATATAAACAAGAGAATATTGATGAGGAAAAAATTAAACAGTATTTACAGAATGTTAACTTACCGAAGATACCTAAAGAGACTGAAGAAATGTTAGAAAGCAATATAACAATGATGGAATTAAATGAAGCATTTAAAAGACAAAATAATGGGAAAGCACCAGGTCCAGATGGGCTTCCGGCAGAATTCTATAAAAAATTTCAAGAATCATTGAACACTCCATTGTTAGAAATTATGAATGAAGTTATGTTAAAAAAGA
>BLBF01003345.1:878-11346 GCA_015471245.1 Laticauda colubrina
TTATATTTATATTTATATTTATATTTATATTTATATTTATATTTATAGAACAAAAACAGACACAGCAAAACAAAGAAAAAACATATCCAAAAATCCAAAACTTCTCTAAACCAGATAGGAGATTCCAGCCTTGAATTGATAACATTAAAAAAGTCAATGTACAAAGATAGAAGGAATATAATTGAAATTATATAATAATATATCATAATAGAGATATAAACATCCAAGATGCCTAAGAAAATATTCATTTTTAGTAAGAAGCTGTAGTACTAGAACAGGGATGTCAAACTCGTGTCGTCACGGTGTCATCACGTGACGTCTCAGGACTTTTCCCCCTTCGCTAAACCGGGTGGGGGTGGGACCCGCATGTGACAGATCCAACCTGCAGGCTATGAGTTTGACACCCCGTACTAGAAGATAAAATTAAATCTTATTGAGTCATTACCAAGTTGGAACACTACAGTAATTGATGAAATACTGATAGCAATATTGGATGCAAAAGAAGAACCTATGCCAGATTCTAAGAAGTGCTTTGGTAAAACTTGGTATCTCACTAAGCAGAAAAAACATAGGTTTACTCTTCTTCTTCTTTTTTTTTTAAGTAAAAGCTTTTCTTTTACTTGCAGCTGAAAACAGCAGGCAGTAAGAAAACAGTTTTCTTTAGGGTAAAATTTGTCACTTTCTATAAAAACATGGCTCAATTTTAAAGAAGGATTTTTAGTTTGCAGCAAGATTTTAGTTTTTTGGAATGTAGTATGTTAATTACAGTATATGTATTCTTTTCTAATTGGTATTATGAACATTTTACAAACCAATATAGTTTCATTTAGATGAGAATTATTTTTAAATTCTGCTTGTTATTGTCCATCAAGTCAATCAGGTAACTATGAGAACAAGCAATTTCAGGCGACTATTTTCAGAAATGGTTTTGACAAAACCTGCCTTCTTAAAGTAAGAGAGAAAGAGAGAGATCACCCAACTGCCTTTTTTGCCTAAGGCAGGTCTAGCACCCATGGCATCCTGGCTTCTAATCTAATGCCTTTAACCATTACATCAAACTGACTTTCATTTTGAAATAATATAGATGCACACAATAAATAAACCTAAGCTTCCCAATATATATTCATTTTTCCGTAAGGGTATTTAGGAAACAAGACCTTGAACTGAACTGTGTTTTCATAAGCCGCAACACTGTATTTAGCTTGTATAAATTAGGCAACAAAAAAAAGTATTTTGCTTTTGCTCGATGTGGTCTGAAGCCTTTCATGAATACTTCATTTATCCGTTCAGACAGGCCGTGACCTCATTTCTCTTTCATTCAAGCTCCAAGTATTAAAAAGTAATCTGAGCAATAAATGCAGTTTACTACAAGACACGCCACTGGTTGATAAATGGCAGCATTGTAAAGAAAAGACTATGAAAAGCTATGACCAAAATGTTTGCAGGAATCCCTTTTCAGATGCACTGTTTAAAATTCCTAAGTAGAATAGCTTTTGGCTATGCTGGCTGGACAATCTTTCCCACTCTTCTGAAAGTCAACCAGATCTCCAGCATGGATTTCTGCAATGTTGTTACTATCAGCTGCCATAGAAATGGGGAGCGGGGCATGGGCATTTGTGATGGGGAAACAAACTGGTGTGAGAACTGGAAGGGAAGTTTGTACTCATGAATTATGGCGTTGCTGAATGGTCAGACTGAGTGGTCAGAATCCAGATGTGACAAATATCTGGAGCTTTCTCATAACATCATATTGGACGTTGATTGGACTCTCAGTCCTGGACCCTGGGGAGAAGAATTTGGAGTGGCTTTCAATGTGTAATCTTCACACATATTGAATCAGATCTTGCCTTGCTTTCGCTGCTATCATTTCAAATGTAATAAAAGTACATCTCCAAATCAGTGGAATTGTGGGTTCTCTTTCTTACTTTGAACAGAGGCAAGCCTGACATTGTCTCATTTTCAGGAACATAAATACACTGTCTAAATAGAAATATTTAGACAGAGCTGTCTAAATATTTTATTTCTATTCCTGCTGTTTGGAATCTGTATGATCACAACTGCAGATTGCAAATAGCAATGAAGTTGACATATTTTCCTATTACCAGCTTGGAAAAGAAACGCTTTGAAGAATGATGGATACCATGAATAGTTTTGACACTTCTGGTCTGAATCTTATCGAAATGCTCTAGTACATGGGTATCAAACTTGTGGCATCACATTGCCATTATGTGACATTTCATGACGCTTTTCCCCTTTGTGGAGCTGGGGTGAATGTGGCCTGATGTATCCAGCCTGCAGGCCACCAATTTAAAACTTTGCATGTGATGCTAGTGCTCTTTGAATACGAGCACACTGGAACCACATCAAGCTTCTGAGAAGAGTTCATAAATCCAGAGGAAATCTTGGTCTTTGAGCATCTTAAAGACCAAATTCCAGTCTATCAGCCACATTTATAATTTCTAGTTGCATTGCAGAACATTTTATGTTGGAGACTATAGAAGCCGAAGAACCAGCCTGAATTTCTTTTTCACGCTATTGCAATGTTAGGAACAAAAATACCTCTATAGGTTGCAGACAAAAATAATCTCCAAATCATCTCATTGTAATTTTGATTAGGTCATGAACTAAGCAGAACTGGGCTTGGAAAAATATTTTCCCCTCTATTAAATAGATTTGTCTGTGTGTCAGAGGTTTTCTTTTCTCCTTTTCAGGATATGGAATATTTGTACTGCAAAGCCAGATGCTATGCATGCTTAAGCGGATCCTACTTATATCGAAGGTGCATACATTTCAGTGTCGTTTACAGAATCATCCTGTGCTATTGGAGATGGCCATCTGAATGAGACTTAACTGCTATTCCACCTTTATCCTCAGAACATCTGGGCATTTGGAATAAAACAGATTTAGCCAGTATTTCTCAATTGCCTGCTTTAAATTAATTAACTTCAATTAGCTTTAATTAGCTTCAAGCCAAATTTAAAAAGCGCAATATATTAAAACAGCATAATGTTTGCTGTTTGTTTAAAAAACAGAATACCAGCATTCATCCTCTCTCAACCTCTACTATATTATATTAGTATGAAATTAACAGACCATATCATAAACTGTTCGAAATAAGGCTTAAGATTTTAATGATTATCAGCTTTGGGCATTGTATCTTTCCCTTCTTAATTAGCTTAAGCCCATGTCCCACTGCACCAATGGATGCAAAGAGGATGTAAAATGGACAAAAAAGCTTGCCATCCATTAGTAAACGCGATGCATCCGTTGTGTACTCACTGCGTACATGTTTATACGCTCTATCTGTCAAACATCCGTCTACTGCTATTTCATCCGCTCAAAAGGTTTTGAGCTGCACAAAACTTTTTGAGCGGATGAACTTTCTGCCGCATACGATGTACATCCGTGACACATACGGGCAACAAACATTCTATGTCCGTTGTTATCCGTTACACATCCGCTGTATCCTCTCGGCATCCTCTGGGCATCCTCGCAACTCACCCCTGCTCCAGCTGAAAACGGAAAGGAGGAGGAAAAGAAAGGTGCATGGAACGTCCACACAGCGTTAGTAGCACGGAAATAGAAAGGATGTAAGCGGATGCATCTCGTATATAAAGCATTAAAACAGACAAAACGTTTGTATATGGGACGTATCTCGGATATTTAGGATGTCTGGAGTATGCCTAGAGTATGTGGAAGGACACTTAGCGGAAAACCGATATTTCCTAAAAAAAAGGGGGAGGAAATCACCTGGATCTCAGTATGAGTCCATGTTGTACAGCCGTGGTGTACAGACCTCTTCAACCTTGGTCTTTGCTCTTCCACATCATCCATTGATCTCCACCATGGATCATCACACACTCCTTATGGTAGCTGCAATCATTCAACACCAGAACCAAGCCCTCTTCAGATTGTTTCACCTTTTCTATGCAAGGAGAAGAAGGAGACGTCCAAGAGCTGTGTGGGTCCGACGATGGATTGGGAGAAGAGTGGAGTTTGACTGTATGACAAGCTGATGGTGGAGCTGAGGAATGAAGACACTCGTGCATTCCAGCACTTCATGAGTATGCCACCAGCCATGTTTGATGAACTTGTTGAGCATCTGAGACCCAGCCTAGCACCAACTTCCATCCCAGCCTGGACCCTGGACTGAAGGTGGCACTGACTCTGCACCACCTGGCCTCTGGGACCACATACAGAAACATGCAGTATGCCTGGAGGGTGCCACACAACACCATCAGCAAAGTGGTCAGAGAAGTGGTGCAGGCCATCATCGAAGAATACGTGGAGGAGCTCCTCCAGTGTCCCACCACTGAAGAAGGCTTGAGGAAAGTTGCAGAAGAGTGGTATCAGAGGTGGAACTTTCCCCACACCATTGGAGCCATAAATGGGAAGCATGTGGCCTGCAAAGCTCCAGCCAACTCAGGGTCCTCTTATCACAACTACACGGGCTTCTTCAGTATCATCCTCTTTGCCATGGTTGATGCTGACTACAAGTTCATGTACATCGATGCTTCAGGCAACGGGTCAGCTTCAGATAGCCAGGTATACAACGCCAGTGATCTCGATGGGCTGGAACGCAACTTCATCATGGGTTTTCCAGATCCAGACCCCCTACCCAATGACACACAAGATGTGCCCTACTTCATCGTGGGTGATGATGCCTTCTCCCTCAGAACCTACCCCATGAAGCCCTACAGTTCCAGATACCTCACCCATGAAGAGAGGATCGTCAACTACAGGCCGTCCAGGGCAAGGCGGGTGGTGGAGAACGCCTTTGGCATCCTGGCCAACAGGTTCCAGGTACTTCTCACCAACATGCAGCATCACCCAGAGACTGTGAGGAGCATGGTGGAAGCTTGCTGCATACTGCACAATCTCATGTGCACCCACTACCCAGTGTTGCAGAACAGGCTTGTGGACCATCAACAAGGCAATGGGGACGTGGAGCCTGGTGAATGGAGGCAAGGACGAAACCTGATAGACACTGTGGATGTGCAAGGCCCCAACAGAGCTTCATGTGAAGGGAAGAAGCAGCGCAACCTCCTGAAACACTGGTGCAACTCCCCAGCTGGAGTAGTGGAATGGCAAGACAGGATGGTAGATGGTCAATGGATGCTTCCTTGAGCCTGTCTCATAACAATGATGGGATTGTGCCATGTATGTTGAGTGGCCCTACAATGAATAGGGCATTAATAAAGAGTTATGTTTATTTTGAAATCTGTTGATCAATGAATAAATTGTTATTGATAAAAAAGGTCCATATGTGTGGCAGCTGAGAGGGTGGACCATACAATCCCACTATGCTTGCACTGGAGATTTATCAATCCCACAGCTTTCCTTACCCATCCCACAACTATCCTTACCTATCCCACAGCTATCCTTACCTATCCCACAACTATCCTTACCCATCCCACAGCTATCCTTACCCATCCCACAACTATCCTTACCCATCCCACAAGCATGCAAAGGCTTAACCATTTTTTCAAAGTTTTCATCAACAATTTTTTAAGTAAAAAAAATGAACCAAGTATGTGAAGCAAAGATAACCTTTATTAATAACTGTCTTAAGTAAACTGTATGACTTTATTAAAAAAGCAAAATGAACCAAGTGAAGTGTCTTAAGCAAAGATAAAGTGAACAGGTAACAACTCAGTCTCTGGCACTATTCTCAGTCACTCTGAGGCATGTCCATGGTCTCAGCTGTCGAGCGGCCAGGGACTGTGGAGGTGGCTCTGGCTGGAGTGCTGGTCTGAGGCACCATTCGGGTGCCTGGTCCCGAGAGTAAAACAGGGGATGGTGTGTTCAGGAAGCTCTCAGAGAGCTGACTCAGTCCCGTGAGGTTGAGAGGCCCTTCATCAAGGACCTGGGATGTCAGGCACAAAACTGATGACAGATTTTTTGTTGACGGGCTTGGCTGTGGGGTGGAGGAAGGAGGAGTGTAGTGGAGCTATGTGGTCTGCAGCTGGGTGAGGTGAGGCGTCTGTGACGTGCGATGTACCTGGGCCTGGACTGGAAAGGGCTGCCTCTGCTGTGGGAAGGCCTGGTACTCGAAGCCTTGGTAGGTGAGGGCCTGTTGAAAGCCGTGGAAGGGCTGTGACATCGCCTGGGGTGGAGGAGCAGTCCTGGAGTGGGTAGGAGCAGGTTAAGCTGGGCCTGGAGGGTGGTGCAGCAGTGCTGTTATCTTCTCCTTCATCACCTGGTACTGGGCCTCGGGAAGGCTCACGTAGGTGATGAAGGGCTAGCGGTTTGATAATGGTATGTCACTGTGGACCAGCTGAGAGAGAAGTTCTGTGCTGGTTTTGATTGTGTCCCTGATCTCCAAGGGAACAGTGTGGCTCTGGCCCTCCAGTCTGCCTCTCTGCCTGCTTTCTGTGGAGGTGGAGCTGGGTGTGGGTGTGGGTTGGTCTCTGGCTGCTGCTGCTTCTTGCTCCATTTGAGACAGGGGATCTTCCACGTCCTCCGGCATGGGGAGTGCAACTGTCGGGGGGGGGGTCTCTGTCGTGGGGCCCACCAAAGACACCTGCCTGGACATGGTAGCTGTCTCCTGGCTGGAAGAGGACTGGCTGTCTGTGGGCTGTCTGAGGGAGAGGGTTGACAGAGGGGCTGCTCCTCGGTGGCAGATCTCACCCTCCAGGAAACTGCACTTGGCCATGACATACATCTCCCAGTCAGTGAGCTTGACAGTGGCCTGGCCAGATTTCTTCAGGTGCAGCTTGCCATACCAGGTGTGCATGTGCTTCCACCATCCCAGGAGTACATCTGCAGTGTAGCCCAGGCTCTCTGCCTTGTCTCTCCACACTGCCTACTTTCTCTTGGTGTCGCGATACAGTCTGTGGCCCTTTCTCCACAAGTACTCATTCTCCCTCAGCCATTCCAGCACCTCCTCCTCATGGTCCTCGGAAATGGAGTACTGTTTCCTTTCCCTTCTCCTTCCCTTGCCTCTTCCTCCCTCTGGCAGGGGCTTCAGGGCCTTCAGCAGCAGGGCTTTGAGGGCCTTGGGGCTGGTCCACCACAGCAGCAGCAGCAGTAGCAGTAGCAGCAGCACCAGTAGTAGCACCAGCAGCAGCAGGAGAAGCACCAGCAGCAGCAACACCAGCAGCAACACCAGCAGGACGAGCAGCAGCAGGAGAAGCACCAGCAGCACCAGCAGCACCAACAGAAGCACCAGCAGCTTCAGAGTCAGTGCCAGAGGGTGGGATGTTGGTTCTGTCCTTCTTGCCAGGGCTTCCTCTTCTTCCCTGACTGACGAACCATGGTGTTCTTTCAAGATGTTTCTGGCAGCAGGTCTTTCCTCTGAATGGTGACTGCTTGTGAGCTGCATCCTTTTATATCCACGGAGCTGATGCAATTCATCCTCCCTGCATGTGCAGTGAATGCTTTGCATCCCCTATACATCCGCTATGCATCCGCTTTGCTTTCGATAGGCGTCCGTGATGCATCCGTGCCATCCGCTATGCATCCGCTCCTTCCGCTACGCGTCTGCTTTGCTATTCTCCCCCGGAAGCCCTGCGGATGTGTCATCTGCTTCCATCCGCTGTCATCTGCTAGGCTTCCTATGAACATCTGCTTCCCATCCTCGTTACGTACTACCCCCGTCTATTCCTTTCCGTTCTTTTCCGTTCTGTTTATGCAAATTTTCACCACTTTTGAGAGCGGATAACAACAGATGGAGCCACCCCCAAAATTTTGCTCGTCCACTGTGTTCTTTTTGCATACGTTTTGCATCCGTCAGCCAATGTGACCTAGCCTTTCATTATTGAAGTATTTTTTAACATGGCTACCCATTAAAAAGAGCAGAGCATTTTCTCCTTTTATTTTTTTCTTTCACTCATTTGTGTTTGATTCTTGAAGACTCCTTGGATAAGTCAGGAGTTTTCAGAAATTAGCCACTACCCTCTTCCTAAGGCTGAGAGAACATAGCTAACCCAAGGTTACCCAGTTGGCTTTATGTCTAAGGCAGAACTCACAGTTTCCCATTTTCTAGTCAAGTGGCTTAACACAGGGGTGGGCTGCTACGTGTTTTCCCAGGTTCGGGAGATCCCATAGCTAACATTATGGATGGTTTGGAGAACCACCAAGTTCCATTATTGACTGGCCCCTCCCACCCCTCCCTGCTCCTCCCAGGAGTCTCCACATGGCCCATTTTGGATGTGAGGTAAGTGCAGAGTTCTCGTAGAGGCTCAGGGAGGGCAAAAAAGTGAGCCTCCTGGAAGTTCTGGAAGGCCAGAAACAGCCTTGTTCCTGGGCTCTGGAGGGCCTCCAGAGTCCAGGGAAAGCTGTTTTGCCCTCCCAGAGGCTCAAGGAAAGCCTACAGAGCCTAGGGAGGGCTAAAATACCCCTCACCCCCCGTGGTGCAGGAAGCTGACTAGGCCATGCCCACCATGGCCATGCGCACCCAGCAACCAGGCAGAGAACCCATTGCTGAAATTTTTGAAGCCCACTCCTGGCTTAACCCCTACACCAAACTGGATCTTTTGTCCTACTAAATGCAAAATTCATCCAATTTATCATGCAAGCATTGAATTCAACAGTGAATATCAATCTTTAACTGTAACAAATGACAAATTCTAAACAATGTTATTCACTCCCATTATAACTGTTACAAATATTATATTAAAAAAACACAAAAATATATAATAAACTGCAGAAAGTTCTCAAACTACATCCTAAAATTATTTTTTTAAAAAAAAATCTATCCAAGCCCTTTGCAATAAAAAGGATGAAATGGAGAAGTTTGGCTGATGGAACTGTTTTTCCCTCAAGAAAAATCTATTTCAGCTGTAATAAATTGTGTTAACATGAACCTTTCCATAATGATTTCATTTCAACTATTATTTCACTGGCATTCTAACATAAGGTTGGAAGACAGGTGCAAATCAATCAGAGGTAAGCATTTTATTGTAAAATGGTTTTTCCTTTCTTCCCTTGTCTTTATTGCTTTGTACATCTGAACATCAAACTGTACTGAAGGTTAAATTAAATATCCTCAGACAATCAAGAATATAAGCAGGGACTCTCCAGAATAAATTCTCTCTTGACTTATCGAAAGCAGATAACTCTTTCTAATTTCTTTTTACTGCAACATGAATAGGAAATATATTATCTACTGTCTAGAATAAGGTTTTTCATATAAGTTTTTGCATATGTAAGGTTTTTATTCATAAGGTTTATACATATATTTGAATCGGTTTATTTACCAGTTTTACTAATTCTCTATAAAGTCTGGCATCTCATAATGAATAACAGTTGAAAACACTTAATGTGTTCCTTGCTATACATTAAATATAATAAAAAAGACTGTAACCTTATCTATGATTACTCAGAAATAAAACCAATGGAATTCAGTGAGCATATCCCTAAGTAAGTATGGAATTTTCAATTTAATAGCCTATTTTTGCACTAAGCTAGTATAACATCATGATAAAGATTCAGTTCCTAATGCTAAGTATATGATTACAGCTTTTTTTGCTTATACAGTCCTAGATCCACCCACAGTATGCTGTTTCAAAGGAAGTATAGAATAGAAAGGCTCAAATTTTCCATTGTTTCCTTTGTGTAAAGTTGTCTGGAACACAGAAGGATCTATGTCAGCATGCATCTGACTTTTGACAGAGTAAAAGATAGCACCAGACTTATATTCTTTCAATATCTCAAAGATGCTTTTCAAGAGGCATCTGGACTTTCTGGTTTTTCTTTGAAGATGTTTTACTTCTCATCCAAGAAGCTTCTTCAGCTCTGACTGGATGGTGGGGAATGGAGTACTCCTTGCAGATAGCTGGTCATTTGCATTCTTTTAGAGAGTTAGTGAGACTACCTAGAGCTTTATCTGTATCATCAGGGTCATCTATGCAGTGCAAATGGGTGTGGAGTCTTCATGGAACTGTTGAAAGGACTGTGACCCTGACAACAAACCTCCAGGTGGCCACAGCGATTCTCTAAAAGAATGAAAATGATCAGCTGTCTGCAAAGAGTATCAATCATTTCATTCCCCACCATCCAGTCAGAGCTGAAGAAGCTTGTTGGTTGAGAAGGGAAAAGTATTCAAAGAAAAACCAGAAAGTCTTGTTAATCTTGAATTTTGGGGCAACCATGACCTGGATGACTGAGAATCTCCATAGACATATATTCTTTCAAACTCCAAATTGTTCAAACCAGTAAAAAAAACAACGCCAAAGCTATTTTCCCCCAATTTCATCTTTATAGATATAAATAATTAACCTATGTTAGCATTTCCCAAGAGAAAAGTAGAAAATACATTCCTATAAATAGAATTAAAATTATTTTTAGTTTCCCATTCTTTCAGCATCCATTAGCCCTTCCAAAACCTGCTTTGTATATACAAACTCAATACAGAAGCCTGATGATGGCAGATGAGATTCTGCTGAAACGTTGCTCCAACTTTAAAAGCACTACAATGACGTGGAATAATACCCGAAGGAAGCTGAACAGCACACATGTAAGTACC
>BLBF01003443.1:580-11763 GCA_015471245.1 Laticauda colubrina
TATATATATATATATATATATATATATATATATATATATATATTTGTGAAACCTCTACTCGCCAGCCTTTTTGTATATTTCAATTTTAGTAATATTTTTATTTTTGCTTTTTATTTTATCCTTTTTCTTCTTTGGTTTTTTGGGCCTTTTTATTATTGGATTTTTCCATTTTGGATCATAATTGACTACTCTATCAGATGGATTGAAGGTCAAAAAGAATTTGAAGTTTTTTGAAGCATTAAAATGAAAAAAAAGTGAGAAAAAGAAGAAAGTGTTAAATGAAATAGACTGTGTGTATTTGGATTGCTTGGTGACTTTGGGACTTTTGGAAATTCTTATTTGAATGATTAAAATCATTTGGATCGTTTAAATTTTTTCTTTTTTTTACAATGGCATTACTTATGGATGAACTGAAAATGGAATTTATAAAATATAATCAAGAGAAACAAGAAGGGAAGGATTCTTTTGGCTCTATTTTTCATTTTTTAGAAATGGCAATTTCTACATATGAGAAACTACAAGAACAAGAAGATTGGGATGAAGAAGAAACCATCCTTAATGAACAAGCAACTTTATTTGGGGAAGAAAGGGGAAAGAGGAGAAAGAGAATGGAGAATTTAAGACTTAAAAAAACAACCAAAAAAGGGAAAAACAAGGTGAAAAGTGGACACAATATCAGAAAGCAACAGAAAAGAGGAATACACAAGAGGGTGGAGATTAAGAGACAAGGGGGTAAAAAGGGTAGAGGGGAGAATCAAGGGAGGAAAGAAGGGAAGAGAAGCTACAAAGGTTTGAAACAAGATGTAAAGAAACAGATTTTATTTAGAGATAATGGGTAAACATATAACTGAAAAAGAGATTCTGCAAAGGTACATAAGATTGTGTTGTTGTATCTGTATTTGAAATAATGTTAGAAAATTGGAATAATATATGATTATAAAATGGGACAAAATATTTAATGTAACTTAGCGAAATTTTTTTTTTAAAATAAAATAATTGAAATTAAATATGAGAGAATTGAATTAAAGAAAGTAACTAAGCAAAATCTATAAGTGTTCCCATAGAAGTATGATATTTATTTAGAAAGGATTGTGTAAAATGTTTAAGACTTAAATGAATATTAATTTTAATGATATAATTTCAATTGCTATGGATTGTTGTTTTAATTATATTATATATAAAAAAAAAACGTTTTTCTTTCTGTTTTAAAATATTGAGTTTATTTTTAGAATGTATTACGCAGAATCCGAATGAAAATTATGTGTTATGTTAAGCTTTAAAATTAGGGGAAGGATAAGTATGACAAGGCATTATACTCCAATCAGTCATTACAGAAGAAATTTTGTGTTAATGAGAAAAAATAATAGACAGCTGAAACAGGACAGACAAAAGATATAAGTATAATGATTTAAATTGAGATGAAATAAATATAATAGAATTAAGAGAGTGAAAAGAGGGGAGAAGCTATATAGAAAATGTAAAATAGTAAATAAGAAATGGAATTGCTATATAAAAGTAAGCATGAACTTGAATTTATGTCTGTACAAAAAGATGTAACTCGGGATCAAATTGCCGTCCAAAAAGATATTTTATGTTTTCTATGTTTTGTGTTTTGTTGGTATATGTTTGTTTGTTAAAAAATTAATAAAAAAATTTTCAAAAAAAAAAAAGAATAGTATTATTTAACGTCCATCTCAATCTTCTTTTTTGTCCTTTCCATTTAATTGTCACTGGATTGTGGTCTGCCCAAGTACTTGTTTCGACATTTGTTTCTTGAATATTAGATATTAGTTCTGTTGAAGTCCAAATCCTATCTATTCTGGACCATGATAAATGTCTATTTGAGTAAAAAGTGTACTGTTTGGTTTTAACATTTCTTTCTCTCCAAATATCTTTTAAGTTTATTTCATCTATCATTTTCAAAAAGGATTTGGGGAGAGTCTATTTTGCTTTGTTGTTGTTGTTGCTATATAGTCCAGTTTATTATCTACAATTCAATTGAAATCTCCCATCATAACTATATTGACAGTTCAATTATTTTCATGTGTAATTTTTTATAAAATTCTTCTTGTTTATAATTCGGAGCATAAATTGCAATCAAGATTATTTTCGTATTATTGTCCACCATTAATACTCTTCCGTCTTCATCAGTATAAATCAATTTTGCTAAGATGGTCTCTTTAATATATAAAACCACTCCTCTTTTCTTGCATTGAGTCAAAGAAGTAAATATTTTCCCTAATTTTGGTTGTATCAACAATTGTTCATATTGTTTTTTAATATGTACTTCTTGTAGACAAATTATATCAAATTTTAGTTTCTCTAATTTGTGAAAAATTTTCCTTCTTTTAACAGCTGAATTAAGTCCATTTATATTCATTGTAATCAGTTTTTTCTCTTCCATGATTATGCTTTATAATTAGGTTTGGCAGCTCTCATAGATCTTGGTTCAAGTTGTTCTTTAGTCTCCACCGATCCACCTACTGTGCCTTCTTCTTTTTCAGTCTCCATTTGGTCATCTTGGAATTCAGTTAGTGAAATCTCTTTTTCTGCCTCCTCCTCTTTCCTTCCAAAAAATTCTGCATAAAATAATTCTGCTTTCTTGATTGAGTCAATTCTATGTCTCTGTTCTTGCCATGTAAACATTAACCCTTCTGGGATTAGCCATCTATAATTCACCTCTTTTTTCAATAGCATTTTGGTCAGAAATCGGTATTGTCTTCTCATCTCTCTCACTCTTTGCTATTTGCTTTAAAACCACAATCTCCTTGCCTTTGTATTTCAATGTTTTCTCTCTTACCACTTGTAATATTTGTGTTTTAAGGGCTTTTTTTGTAAATCTGATATGAACTTCTCTTGGTAGATTATTTCTCATCACATATCTTGTAAGAACTCGGTATACCTCTTTTATTCCATCCATCATCTTCTCTTCTGTTATTTCCAAAGCTTCAGCCAATATTTCTATCATTATCTCAGCTAGATTTTGTCCTTTTTTTTCCTCTATGTTTTGAAATCTGAGATAGAATTCTGATCTGTCCATCTCCCATTTCAGCATCCCACTTTTATCTTGTTCAACCACTGTTAATCTGCTATCAATATCACCAATCTTCTTGTCTCTTTGTTTATCTTCTTCTTCAATTTTTTGGAATCTCTCATCATACTTCACCATCATTTGTTGAATATTCTCCACCTTTTCATCAGTTTTCCCTGTTCTTTGTTCAATATTCTCTGTTCTTTGCTCAATATTTTCTATTCTCTTTTCAATGGTATCTGATTTTATTTTAAGGTCTTGGATTCCTTGCATAATCATCTGTAGAGTCACTCTTTCTTGATCTTTGTCTTGCTTTAACATTGTCTGAATTGAACATTGTCCTCCAGATGGTGGGGAGGCTGAAGTAGAAGTTGAGGAGCCAGAAGCTGTAAACTTCCTTCTCATTTTAAACAATTCGGGATCTTCAGGTTCTTCTAAACCCTAATCCAATTATGGAATATCCAATTATAATGCAAAATGAAAAATAAAAATGGTAGAGAGAAAAACCCAATAATAATAAAAAGAAAAGGAGAAAAAAATATTCAGGTTCTTCTTAACCTTAATCCAATCAATAATTAGGTAGAAAGGAAGGAGAAGCATAAAAAAGTTTAAAAAGAGCAAAAAAAACTTGAGAAAATAAAAATAATTCTTCAGGTTCTTCAACACCTTAATCCAATTGAGAATTCTCAAATAAAAAAAGCAAAAAAGTGAACCAAAAGAATAGATCAAAAAACAAAAAATCCCAAAGAAGAAAGGGAAAAAAAGAAGAAAATTTTGAGGCTTTTGCTTTAAAATATTAAGCAAAGATGGAAATATTACAAAAATAAAGGTTTTTAAAAGAAAAAATGAACAGTACAGCTGGTAAGGGGGGTAGCACAACTTAAGAAAATAAAAAAGACACACTGCACTTTATTTAATTATCCAAGGCTCTTGTCATAACTCTCTCCAAGCTTCAAAGCCAAGTTTCAATTGTTGATAGAAATCCAGAAGAACACCTGCAATAACACTCTCCCGTGCTCTTCCCTCTATCTTATCACATAGCAATGTCCTTGAAAAAGAATTTCAGAGCTTTCTTTCTCAGCTTTCTCAGCTTTCTCAGTCAAAAATATTATCAAGCCTCTAATTGGCAGTGCTACAAAGTTTCTTTACTCTCACTCTTCCCCTCCTTTCCCAGACAAAACGTAATAGAAGTTAAAAAGAAAAAAATATATATTTAAAAATAACTAAAGGGAGCCTCCAACCTAAAATATTACAAAGTCAAAAAAGAAAAGAAAAAATAGATATAGAGAAAAAACCAGTCCAGTTAGCAAGTGCAAAATCACGATAGAAGTCCAGCCATAAGAAAAAACAAAACAAAAAGCAAAGTCTTACTTTGACACTTCTATTTAAAAACCGCCGCTTATTCAGTTCTGTCAAAACTTTTACATATTCTTTTTTTCCCTTTAGGGTGTCCTTTAAGGTCCTTTTAAGTCTTAGAATAATAAAAGAAAAATTCTCACCAAACTGACACACTTTCTCTTTCAGCCTCTTCCGTTCGGAGTTGTCCCAACTTCAGCAGCTTTGATGGCTGCCTTTCTGCCGCTGGCAAAAGGGCTTCTCCATGATCAACCAGGGACTTTGCAATATCCCTGGAATCTACAGGACGCGCTCTTCACTATCACCATCTCTTCAGGATGGTTTAGGTCCGTTTGGACCATCCAGGGGCAAAGATATCGGCTTCAATCTCAGACCTCCGAGATTGCATGTGGTATCGTCGCAATGCCAGCTCTGCCCTCCCAAAGCACCTTTGAGATTGTTCCTTTCAGACCTCGTTTCTTGCAATCTTCTTTGCAACAAGCCTTTTAGATTCTAAAGTGTATTTTCTTAATCTTTTTGTGAAGCAGTAAAAATATCTCAAATAAGAAAAACAAGGTAGGTGAAATACAGTGCCATTCAGATCAATGAACTTTCTCAAATAGATTCAAATGCGTATCTAATAGCCACAGTGTAGAGAACATATCGTTAGTTAAGCAAAATGTGAATCTGGGTCAAAATAAATTGATTGTCATTGCAGTCCAGTCACATTTTTAACTTGGTTCTCATTTTTGCTATCCCATTCCCTGTTTGTCTACAGCCCACATCGGTCATTCATCTCAGGCAGCAAATCAATATTGAAGTTGACAATTATAACAAGAAATCAACAGCTATATTTATTACTATGTATTGAATATTTTCCAAATATTTGCATGTTCCTAGTGCCCAATTTTTGTCTTTAAAAAGATGTTTTTTGTGTTCATAATTTTATAGATATACTTCAATATTAAATGAGCAAATCAGTATTTGTCTTATAGCAGATAATAAAAATGAGTGATGAGAACTGTAACTGTTGTCCCTGGACAATTTTCTGGCTGAAATGAAGGGCTAACACTTAGAAATACTTTTTTTAATTAATCAGTATCCAAATACTGTCTTAGTAGAACCTTTTTAAAATCTGATGCTGAGAGCCAGAGGTCTGCCTGAAAACTGCTGCTTGCCAACATAGGGCAGGAAAGGACATATTTATTCATCGATCTTTGGATAATTTGCAATAGGTTTGCAAGGATTTTTAGTTCCTAGTTCTTAAAATCAACAAAGTAAAATTGTCGCTTATACAGGAAGTTCTCTGAGTTACAACCATTTGTTTAATGATTGTTTGAAGTTAAAACAGCACTGAAAAAAAGGGATTTATGGCCATTTTTCACAGTTACAACTGTTGCAACATCCTTGTGGTCATGTGATTAAATTTCAAATGCTTGGCAACTGGCATGTACTTATTATGGTTGCAGTGTCCTGGGGTCATGCGATCACCTGTTGTAAACTTCTGACAGGCAAAGTCAATGGGGAAACAATATTCTCTTAACAACCATGTTACTAACTTAACAACTGCAGTGATTCACTTAACAACTATGGCAAGAAAGTTAGAAAAATGGGGCAAAACTCATTTAACAACTGTCTTGCTTAGCAATGGAAATTTTGGGCTCAATTATGATAATAAGTTGAGGAATGCCTGTATTTCTGCTTCTGGTTTCCTGGACAAAAACACAGAGGTTGGGCTGCCAGGAAATCATGCAAAGTTAAAACATATGTTGCTGACATACTTATCTATTGTTGGTTTGGGTCTGGTACTTGTACCCATAATATAAAATGCCTAAGTAGCTGAATCAGTTTTATTGAATATGATATAATACAGAACGTTTTACAACTTCTTCTGCTTATTTTTCTTTTTATATTTTGACTTCAAGTAAGCATCTTAAATTGCCATAATATGCTTTCATAGATTTCATTAAATAATCAATGTTACTCAATATGTTGATTCCATTCATTCATCAGTGAATAAATGAATTAAATGATTAGATATATGTAAAATAATTGTTTAAAAAGCAATGTAGAAAGGGTGGTGATTTAAGACCTACAATATTTCTGTGAGTCAAAGCATCATTATTCAATTTTTCTTTGTCAGAAATGAATATCGTAATATTGAGAATAGTACTGAATTATAATGGAAATGTTATAAGATTCCTGAGTGCTGACATGACATTTAGGGACTTTGCCAGTCAATTTGCAACTCACAAATGTAAAATTATATAAAATCTTAAAGTTCAACATTAGACTGTTGTGATTCAGTTCTGAATTTTGAATCCTGATGGACTTAATTTTGCCTCTCATGTCCATAAATAACTGCTTCTTTGAATTTTTGTGTCAAAAGTCACCCTCCCCCATATATAATTTTTATATCTTAATTAAGACTGTATTTATATGTTAGATTAATTTTTTTATATTCTATGTGATGAAGAAAAGTCAGCACAAATAATCTTCCTTTTTCTCCCAGTAACAGTTATATTTTCCTGTGCTAAACTGACTGAATCTAATGCGCAAGATAATTAGTAATTTAAATCATTAAATAATTTAAATAATTTCCTGTGGGGCATTGACTTTATCATATTAGCAAGCTAAGGTGAAAAGTCTTGCATGCTGTCCTCATTATTTTGGAGAATACACTGTAAAAGACAAAATACCAGTAATTGATTCACACAGAAGGAACATTTTTGACCTGACTGAATTCAGTTTACATGACTGAAAAGAAAAAAATGGAATGAGTACTTGTATCTTTTTGTGAAATATTATACAGTACTCTGTTATACTATGCTCTATATATTATATTATTTTTCTTCATTCTTTGAACTAGGTTTTGTCTTTAATTAGACTGTGAATGACACATTAATCCAAAATTTTTCTAAGTTATGGCTTATCAATGAACAGTGTATTTTTGCACATCATGCTGAATTGTACTATTGTTTTCTGTGGAGTAAGCAGGCATAGCTAATAAGCCATACAGACTAAACATCTGAGAATCATGGAGCCCAGCTTTTTTCTTTCAGACCAAGTCCTCTAAAGAAACCAATTTGTTCTTTCTCTGCTTTGTTCTGAGACAAGCAAGCCAGAATTGTTGGTTTAGATCAGGGTAGTGAACCTTTTTATACCTACCGCCCACTTTTGTATCTCTGTTAGTAGTAAAATTTTCTCTAACCTCCCACCGGTTCCACAGTAATGGTGATTTATAAAGTAGGGGACAAAACCCCTACCGCCCACCATGAAAGCTAGAAAACCCACTCATGGGCGGTAGGGACCAGGTTGACTACCACTGGTTTAGATGATATAATTATCAGTCCATGAATAGAGCCAGCTATGATTTATTAGCTATACCCATTCACTTGAGAAATTCAGCAGGAATTGTTCAGAGCAGGATATGCTGGTAGGCTATTATTCTCTATTCATCCATTTTATCTAATAAATATCCATTAATTAATACTCATCAATAAGACAGTTAAGAATTTACTTGAAGATGCCATCTCAGAAAATTTTAGGTTTAGGAACCACAGAATCCAAGTATTTTAAGCTGGGAGCCTAATACAATTTTTGGATAGGACAGCTAGGGTAAATCACAACAGAAACTCTTCTGTCAAGCCACACTTTCTTTCCAACTACTAATTGCTCCTATACTCAGGGATGGAGGAAGATTGCCTTTCTAAGTAGAAGCTATTAGAAGATGGTGGCAATGTAAAGGGTTATTTTGAGTTGCTCTGTTTTATGGATTATTAATTTAAATGATCTATATAAGAGTGAGCAGCTAGTTAGCAGCCAGGGGTCTGCACAATATTGACTAAATAGCCTCTGCATCCATGATTTCCTTTTTGTCAAAGGATAATCAATTAGAAATCTCAGGGTCATGAAAACTAGCAGTACAATTGACACTTTAAGCTAGAAAACCCATGAAACAATTAAAATAGGTCTATCAGTGGAAACATGCAAAAAAAAAAAAACCCAAAAAAACAAATTCTGCTACAAATTCTGGTATTCTTGCTTTGCCCATAGTTATACCCAGTGTTGGGATGCTGCTGGTTAGGATTGGTTCTAGCAAACCGATAGTTCTGACAATCACCTGTCCCCCTTATCCTGTCCTATATTTCTGTCTTTTTCAGCTCAGCTGATGCATGTGGCACAGTGGATTTTGCACACGTCAGCTGTTTTACTTATCGAGGCTGCCTTCTACAGGTCCAAATTGGTGTTTTTTCAGTGCTTGCGCATGCACACTCACAGAACTGGTTGTTAAACCAGTTGCACTGGTTATACCTTTGAAAAGCATTTGATTCAGCTTGCTAAAAGGTATTTGCTACTATCTGCTTTTAGTATTTAGACTGAATCTTAACAGGAAAAGCATGGCTCTTTGACAGCATCAGCATAGAGTGTTCAGTGCCTTTAAATTTAAAATAGATTAAGCTATCTTTTGAACTGCCACAACGGGAGATATTTTACTACACAGAAGGTGGTAATCTCACAGGTTCAGCGACAGATTGATCTTTGTGTAAAACCCTTCATTGCAGGATGAACTGGATTAGTGTTTTCCCACTCCCTAGCCTCAAAATGTTAATTAAAGTCTGATTTGAATGTTTAATTTACTTTATCTACTCCTGTTTCATTTGTTTTACAAAATGTATCAAAGAACAGAGTTTATCAGCAACCCAAATGCATTATTTTAAAACAAGGGTCTTCAAACTTGGCAAGTTTAAGACTTGTGGACTTCAATTCCAAGAATTCCTGAGCTAACATGACTGGAGAAGGAATTCTGGGAGTTGAAGTCCACAAGTCTTAAAGCTGTCAAGTTTGAAGATCTCTGCTTTAAAAGGTTACAACATGCTATTTGACAGTTTTTCAGACAAAATATCACAATTAGATGAATAACATGTTGATGGGTTCATGGAGAATGACTTTAAATGTGTACAACTTCTAATGGTCATCTTCATAATTAGCCATCTTCGAAGCATTTTGTCATAAAGTCATTCATAGATACCTTAAGCAAATAAAGTATTCCGTTAAGCTATCGAAGGGTATCTGAATATTTGATTTTCGTAAAGATTCAGTAGTTGCATATAATATGTTGTTTCTCTCTGAAATATTTGTCATGCACTGAGAAACGGGAAGCTTCTGCCTAAAATTGTACTGATTATTAGTGATTGATCATATCTGGTGCTGTGCAAATCAAGATTTACAGGCAACTAGGCCATTTCCTGAAATGCTAATGAAGTAGAAAATGTTTGTAATAGTTATTTATCCATTGGACAAAAAAACACCTGTTACCTATTTGTCCTTCATTAATTCCTATCTTTAATTTCCTCCATCAGGGTGAATTATTTTATCTTATTCCCAAATTTGCTTACATAATTGATTTCTTTTTAAAATGTTGACTATGTTGTATAGATATATTTCATGCCTAATAACTTACTTTTAATCCGATAGGTCTACAATGCTATTGTTTACATAAATTATTAACAGTTACTGGAATTGGATATGTCTAGTTTAAAGAAAAGAAGGACTAGGGGTGACATGATAACAGTGTTCCAATATTTGAGAAGCTGCTACAAAGAAGAGGGGGTCAGCCAATTTTCCAAAGCATCAGAAAGCAAGGCAAGATACAATGGATGGAAACTAATAAGGGAGACAAGCAACCTAGACTTAGGAGAAATTTCCTGATAGTTGGAACAACTTGCCTTCAGAAGTTGTGGACGCTCTAACACTGGAAGTTTTTAAGAAGAGATTAGACAGCTATTTGTCTGAAATGGTATAGGGTTTCTTGCCTCAGCAGGGAGTTAGACTAGAAGACTTCCAAAGTCCCTTGCAACTCTATTATTCTGTTAATTCTATTAAATATGACTACACTGTTAGGAAAATATACACTAAGACAGGCATATAATAATGCCTGTCTTATTAATACTTGTATTATTACTTTAATCTCTAAAACAATATTGTTTGTAGCAAGCCATAACAATACAAAAATGATAATTATTGTCATTATTGGGAAACATTTGTGATTAAAATAAATATTTTGCCTAGGATGTTGGTTCTGTTTCAGACAATATCAATATTGATCAATATCAATATCAATATTCCCAATATTTTGGGAATGTATGCACCACTTAAAGAGTAGCAAAAGGATACATTTACATTTGTGTAGTAAGTCAAAGAAAAATCCACATTATTATAAGTATTACAGGATGTAAGGGACAGAGGAAGATTGGGTTTACCTGATTTGAAATTGTATTTTTCAGCTTTGATTGAATGGGTGCTCCTCAGAAGTAGAAGTTTTTAGAGGGACATGACCTGAGATTAGAGTAGCAAGGATATTTGTGGTATAACAAAGTTAAAGTTCATGCAGATTTTAAAAATTATTATGTTAGACTTGCCACACTAAATAGTTATCAACCTAGGTTGTGCCTCAAAATATCTTGCAACCTGAACAGATGAGGAATAATAAGCAAATATAAATGGCTAAGTTATTGTGAGATACTAGAATTATGCCAAAGAGAATACAAAACAAAATCAAGAGAATAATTGATGACAGAGAGAGATATGCTTACTACAGTTTTCATAAATACAGTTTTCATATTTAGAAAGATTTAAAGAAGGCAAAAGTGTTTATAGATTTTGAATATTATAAGACAGTTTAATATGAAATTATGCAAAGATTATGAACATATAATTGCCAAAATATATAAACTTCTACTGAATTTTAAATAGAACAAGTGAAAGAATTGTTAAGCCTGGGTTCCCCAACCAGGGTTAGGTAGACAAGCTAAAC
>BLBF01003524.1:739-11366 GCA_015471245.1 Laticauda colubrina
ATATATATATATATATATATATATATAGAGAGAGAGAGAGAGAGAGAGAGAGAGAGAGAGAGAGAGAGAGAGAGAGAGAATGCCTCAATTTTTAGTATGGTAAATATTGATAAATATGACCCATACAAGCAAAAGCTCTTTTGAAATCCTCCATAATTTTTAAAAGTGAAAAAGGGTCCTGACAGCAAAAAAATTAAGCAACTGTCCTATATATTTCCTGCATATTTCATAGACATTATATAAATTTAAAGTGACTTACTGGTAAAATTCTCAGTATTTACTTCTGAAATCTTCCTGTGCAAATCCTTCCATACAATAATCACTAAATATTTGTATAGCAATTGGCAAACTTTTTCATTTTTCTTATGGCAGTTTCATAGTTAAGGGGCTAATATTTCCCCTGAATCAATCAGTTTAAGTAGTATAAATCATAGAGAAGCTTTTCAAAACCATTCTCTCCAGTCATACTGTTTGATCAATACCATTCAACCATAGTCCAACTAAGTTTAGCCCAGGGTCTCTCACTTATTAATTTCAAATATACAATTTCATCCACCACATTACTTTCTTAGCAAATCACATGAATTTACTTGAACTGGCATGATTTGTTTCCAAGACATTCAGTATAAATATTCAAGCAAAGGGATGAAAAATGCCTTAAATTACATTCTAAAAATCAAAAACAGTAACAAATTGTACTAGCCTCATGTAACTAACAGCACCTCTAGCATTTCAAAACAAGATAATCTGCACCCAATAACTTTACCAGAAGCCACTTATGAAATTAAAATAAGATTTCCTGGACTTCCGGCAGTGATATCATGATGATGTGCAGCAAGAGGACAAGCTCCATTCCCCTTGTCCAATTTTTCATGTTTGGAAGCCTTCAGAGGTGAATCAAATCCTGGAGGGATAAACGATGAAGAGGGGAAACTCCAGGGGTCGTGAGGAGAGGAGCAATCTCCTGCTAGACAAGAGGAAACTCTCAAATCTGACATGAAAGAGGACAGCCACTATGGCAGATCTGGAGGCATGATGGTCCGATTGAATGAAGTAGGAAGCAAGAAAGGAAAGCAGTGCAAAGCATCAGAAGATATCAGTAGAATTTGGTGACTTTGAGACCGGGGAATGTATGAACTAAAAACTGCAGTAAAACGTATAGTGAGCCTCTGAGACGAAGGGGAAGCATTCCCTGAGAACAGTGGCAATTTAGTGAAAGAAACAAGATCTACAAAGGTAAAGAGATCGTAACACTAAAACAAATTCCAAGAAGGGTCAGGGAAAGAAGAAAGGACTACCACTTCCTCTCCTCGCAATTGATGAAATACAGGGTGCTCTTTAGATGGTTCATACTGGAAAATATGCTGATTACGTGGCAAGACAAGAAATTCAAAACTGATACTCTGGATAAAGTACAGAAGTTCTATGAACATTACTGAGTCACAGAGGAAGAAACAGACAGCAGAGATGAATTAGAAAGTAAGAGCCAAGAAGAACAGAAATTAGAAGGGAAAGGTTCAGAACAAGATGTGAGAGGAAGTGAAAGGTTTGGAAAGGTGTGAGAACCAGAACACAGAGAGAAGCAAGGGCAAATAGAAGACTGAAAACTATTTATAAATGACAAGATGGAGGAAGAAATTATGATGCTAACAATCAACATTAACGGACTGAATTCTTCAGCAAAAAGGAAACAAATACCAGCAAGACTACAAAAACAGAACATGAATATTATATGTTTACAAGAGGTACACATTAAGAGGCAACATAGAAATATCTTAGAACATTCCAAAAAGGGTGAAACTCCATCTATCTTTGTGCAACAAAAGAAGAGAGGAATAGCAGTTTATATAAAAGAGTGGTTGAATCTGAAACAAGTTTATGCAGGTGAAGATGGAAGAATATTGATGATTGAAATAAGAACAAATCAAAAACAAGTACTGCTTGTGGTAATCTATGCTCCAAATAAAAATCAGAAGGAATTTTATTATAAACTACTTTGGGAAATAATAGAGTTAGACTATGAAAATATATGCTTAATAGGAGACTTTAACGCAGTAGTGGACGTCAAGGAGTACTATATAAACAAAAAAACAACAATAATAATAATGAGAAAAGAATTTTACCAAATACATTTTGGGAGATGACACAAGAACTTAACCTACAGGACATATGGGGAGAGTTAAATCCAAAGAAGAACCAGTACATGATTTATTTAATCCTCACAACTCATGGTCAAGAATCAAGATGGTCTGGATGAACCCAGAATTGAGAAGAGACATAGAAGAAATAGATATAATGACAAATATATGGGCAGACCATGGCCCCTTAAAAGTGAGATGAAAGGAGCAGGGAAAGAGAAGAAGATGGACCCTAAATTAAAGAAGATTAAAAGAAGAAAACTACATACAAACGATGGGAAAAGAACTGGAACTATTTCTTGAAGAAAACAAAAAAGAACAAACAACATTGCAAAACCTGTGGGATACAACCAAAGCATACATCTGGGGATTAACAATGGGAGACGTGGCACAAAGAAATAAGGAAAAGAAGAAACAACAAACAACACTGCAGGAAGAACTCAAAAAATTGAAACTTATGTTACAAAAAGAACCCCAAAAGAGTAAAATAAAAGGAGAAAGAGATATAATAAAACAAAAAATAAATTTAATGGCACAAGAAGAAAGAGCACAAAACCTCAAAATGGCAAAACAGAACTTCTTCGAACATGCAAATAAACCAAGGAGATGACTGTCACATAAACTTAAAAAAAGAAAAAGAGAAAAAACTAATACATCTGCAAGATGAGAAAGGGACTTTACATTATCAGACAGAAGACGAAAAAATATTGCCCCAACATTTTTTAAGATGTTGTACAGTCAAGAAGAGGTATTGGACAGGAACGTTAAACAATATTTGAAAGAGAGGGATTTTCCCAAAATATCAGATACAGTAAAGGAAATGCTAAACGATGAAATAACAATGAGGGAAATGAAGTGATAATCTAACTTGGTGGTTTCTTATTCACCAATTTCTTATTCACCACTATGAATTTTGGGGAGAAATTTGTGGGGATAAGTGAAATTTACTCCACCCAAACAGCAAAAATAATAATAAATGGGGAATTAACAGAAACATTTAATATAATCAAAGGTGTAAGACAGGGATGCCCACTTTTGCCTTTATTATTTATACTATCGTTAGAAGTATTATTACCACACATTAGACAACAACTAGACATAAAAGTCTTAAAAATAAAAAAAGAAGAATATAAAGTCCAGGGCTTTACAGATGATTTGGTATTTATTATAGAGGAACCTCTAGAAACAGGGAATAAATTAATACAAGAAATAGAAAAATTTGGCAAAGTAACAAGTTTGAAAATAAATAAAGATAAGACAAAAATAATAACAAAAAACCTCACTCATAATATGCAAAAAGATCTAGAGTAAATATTGGAAATACATACAGTTAAGAAAGTAAAATATCTTGGAATTTGGCTGTTGGCAAAATGTTCATCAATTATTTGAAGAAATAATGATGAAATTTGTTTGGCTAGAGAAAAAATATGAATAATGTTAAAATTATTACAAGATAGTAGGCATAAGAGAGGCTTTGGGCTCCCTGATTGGGAACTATACTACCAAGCAGCAGCTATAACATGTATAAAAGATTGGATAGAGCTAAAAAAAATAAAAGGATACTGATGATAGAGGGCCATGACCTACAATGAGGCTGGCATGCATTTATCTGGGAAGAGAAAAATAAATTTCCTTTTTTTTTAATTAAAAAAAAAACTTTATCAAAGTTTAAAAAGAAAAATATATACAATACAGAGAACACAACTTTTTGTTGCAAATGAAATCAATATACAAATACATAACAAATAAACATAAAACATACATATTTCTAATCAGCTAAAACAGTGTGATCTTTTCTTGCAAACAATTTTACTAATATTCATTTCCTATTTTTGGTAAATGCTCTTAATCTAACCACTTTATTTTTCAGACCCTTATCTTTTTATTTCCTGGTTTTTATCCTTGATTCAATTGTACCATTTTTCCCAAGCTGTACTATATTTTGAGTCTACCTTATCCCTTTGTTTTTGGGTACATAGGTCCATTTCAGTGCAGTCAAGGACCTTCTGAATTATCAAAATATTTGTTGGCATTTGGTCAGCCTTCCAGCATTGTGCCAATGCAATTCTTACTGCCATAATTATATGGAGAATTAAATATTTCATTTCTTTTGCGTAGTACCTTTTAACATTCCCAACAAAAATATTTCAGCCTTAAATTCTAGTTGGATATTTGTAATTTCTTTTATACAAATTCTAATTGTTTTCCAATACTTTTTACTTTTTGAGCAAAGCCACCAAGCGTGAAAGAAGTTACCCCTTGTTTCCTTACATTTCCAGCAAATCGGACTTAAATTTGGGTACATATTCGCTAAGCTTGAGGGTGCCAGATACCACCAGTAACATATTTTATATTGATTTTCTTTATAGACCGCCGGTTTTATTATTTTGTAATTTTGTTTCCAGACTTTTTCCCAATCTTCCAAATTAATGTTGTGCTATACATTCCTTGCCCATGCAATCATTGGGCCTTTAACTATTTCTTCCACCATTTCAAATTCTAATAGGTAATAGTCCATTCTGGAAATTAATTTTTCATCCGTTCCCTCTAATATTTTATCTAATTGGTTCGGTTTTACCTCAGTTCCGAATTGTTCTATGTCTTAAATTGCAAATATGGTCACCATTTTATTTTCATCCCTTGCTCTCTAAGTTCTTGGTTTGTCCTTAATCCTTTTTGGGAGTTTAGGACATCATACTTTCTAATCTTTCTTCCGGGTTCTAAAGCTTTAGGTGGATCAATGCCTCCATGATAGATACCCACCTTGGAATCTTCATATAATATTTATGTTTAATCTCTTTCCATACTTTCAATAGTGAGCTTCGAATTACATGCCTATTAAAGTAAGTGTAGCTCTTATTTCCAGGGTTCCACATGAAGGCATGCCACCTCGCCTGCAGATCGTGCCCTTCTAGAATTAAAATTCTTTTGTTTCTCAGGTTGGCCATTCTTTAATCCATGTTAAGACTGCTGCTTTATATATAGTACCCAGTGGGAAGTCCATCTGTTATCTTGTAATATATTTAATTTTATTCTCGCTCTTTTCCCTGACCAAATAAATTTCATGGTAATTTTCTTTAATTCATTGAAAAATTTTTTGTCTAATTTAATTGGAATAGTTTGAAAAAGAAATAGTTTCTACTAATTCTACTAATTTCTTCTTTTGTTTCTCTGTTCATTTTTTTTGTTATCATTTTGGTTTTGTCCTTATTAATTGTTAAACCTGCCACTTCTCTGTATCTCTGTATCTCTTTAATTAAATTTGGTCCTGATTTTATTGGTTCTTCTACGAAGAATACAAGGTCGTTTGTAAATGCCTCAGCCTTGTATTCTTCTTATTTAATTCTTAATCCTTTTATTTCCTAATTCTGTCTGACTCTCCTTAACAAGATTTCTAGTGTCATGATAAAGAGCAGAGGTGAAAGTCGACATCCCTGCCTGACTCCTTTTCCTATGTCAAATGAATTCATCATTTCTCCATTAATTATTATCCATGCTTTTTGGCTTGAATATATTGACCCTAACATTTTTTCAAATTTGTCCTCAAATTTCATCTCCTTTACTTGCTGCCTCATGAATTGCCAATTTACTTTATCAAAGGCTTTTTGAGCATCCAGAAAAACTAATGCAGCCTGTGCCTCATAGTACACCAAAATATCTAGTACTGTTTTTTATTTGTCTTGTTGGTAGGAATCCATTTTGATCTGTATGTATGTATCAGCTCAATATTTTTTTAATCTTTCAGCCATTATGTTCATAAATATTTTGTAATCGGCATTCAATAAAGAAATTGGTCTATAATTTTTTATGTGGGTGGTATCTGTGCTCTCCTTCGGTATTAATGTAATGTATGCTTCTTTCCATGACGTTGGTAACTTTGCCCCTCTAACTTTGCCCTACTTCATTATACATATCTAAAATAATTGTATCAAATATTTCACCTAAGGTTTTATATAATTCTGCAGGTAATCCATCTGTTCTGGGGGTTTTATTATTTTTTTGTTTCCCAATTGTCTCTTTTAGTTCCTCCTTAGTAATTTCTTCATTTAATCTTTCCCTTTCTTCTATTAGTATTGGAATACTTTCTTCCTCTAAGTGTTGTTTAATTTTCTCGTCACTCATCACTCTTCTTGTTTATAGAGTTCACTAAAATATTCCAGTAATTTTTTTTTCTTTTCCATATGGTTTTGTATCTTTCCCTCCCTATCTTGTAATTGCTGAATCCATCTTTTTTCTTTTTCCTTAACCTATATGCAATCCACCTTCCTGACTTATTTGCATTTTCAAAATAACTTTGTTTTACTAATTTCAATGCTCTTAAATGTCTTTCCTGTTCTAATATGTTCAATTTATGTTTGGCTAAACTATATTTACTTATGATTTGCTCATTCTCTTGTGTTAATTTCACATGTCTTTCCAATTTTCTAATATCATTCTGTAACTCATAACTTTCTTTTTCTTTTTTCTTTGTGGTATTACATCCATTTGTTAGTCCTCTTAGGTAGGCTTTTGTTGTGTCCTACAAATTCTGTAAAGAAGTGTGTTCTTTTATATTTACTTCAAAAACATTTCTAATTCTTTTTTTAAATTTTACTAACTATTCTTTATCTCTCAAAATATGTGGGCTTAACATTCATCTCCCTTTTTGTTTTTGTTGGCCTTTCCATGTTACTATTAGAGGGTTATGGTCAGCCCACACATTTGGTACTATTTCTACCTGGATTATGTCTTTCACTGTGGTTTTACTAATCCACACCATATCAATTCTTGACCATGATTTGTGGGGAGTGGAGTAAAAGGTGAACCATTTTTCTTTTGGATTGTATGTTCTCCAAATATCTATTAAATTTTGTTCTTCTGCCATGTTAAAAATGTTTTTGGAATTGTGTTCTTTTTTTTTCTTTTTTCTTTACTAGTACTTTGGTAATCCTTTTTTGTGTCCGCAACTGTGTTGAAGTCTCCTATCATACAAATATCTTCTTTAGTTCTAAAATTTTCTCATATTTTTTTTGTAATAAGTTTCTTGTTGTTTATTAGGAGAATATATTACAATGAGTAGGAGTTTCCTCTGTTCCCATACAATTTCTGGCATTAATGTTCTCCCCACTGAATCTGTGTTAGTACTTCTGCTTCTATTCCTTTTCTAACATATATTACTACCCCTCTTTTTTTTCGTCCGCTAATGCTGCATAAAGTTTTCCTAATTTATTATATTATAAATATTTTTTATCCTGAGCTCTAATGTGTACCTCCTGGAGGCACGCTGTATCAATTTTTTGTTTTGCCAATTTCTTCAGGGTTTGGTTCTGTTTAGATGGAGAATTAAGTCCATTTATGTTTACTGACAATATTTTCAAATTATTTTCCATTTTCTCTCTTTGCTGCTACTAATTAGCTCCTGTTGTTATTTGCCTCTGTTTGTGCCCTTGTTCTTACTCTGTTCTCTTCTTGTGTGGAAATCTTGCACTTTATCCAGAATATCTATCTTAATCTTCTTCCCTTGCCACAACACCAACATTCCCTCTGGAATTATCCATCTAAACAGTATATTGTTTTTATTGAGTCGGGCGGCCAGAAATAGCATTCTTTCCTTTGTTCATGTACTCTTTTCAGAACTTGTTTTAATGTTATAATCTCTTTTCCTTCATATGACATAGGCTCATCTCTGGTAATTTTGTAGATTATATCCCTCACTTTTTTTCATGCAAAGAGGACATGAACTTCTTTTGACAGTCTGAATTTTCTAGCATAATTTGTGTAGACTCGGTACACTTCATCCAATTTATTAATTATCTCACACTTGTTTGTTTGGAATACCTCTGTGATAATCTCTGCCATTATTGCTGTGAAATCTTCCTCCTTCGTCTCTTCCACATTCTAAATCACAGGTAAAAGGAGGCCCTCTCCATTTCCAGCTGGATCAGTGAGTTTTCTACTTCTGTTCTGCTTATTACTTTCTGGATGGCTATAAAGCAGACAGAGCAACTCCACAAAGCATTTATACAAAATCTTTTTTATTGGTTCATCAGGCATCCTTATCAACTCACAGTTATGATGAGGTTCTTCTTAATGTCCAATGCTTTGCATATGTGCATTATGGTGTAGAAAGATAATAAACACTCATCCCCATGATGATTGAAGCAGCTGCATGGTAATGGATTCAGGCAAGAGTGAGAGAGCCTCCCCCAACCCAACAAGGGTCAATTTAGTGACCAATCAGGATTACAGATGTGGGACTTCCAGTTTGGGCTTCTTCAGTGATGGACTGAAATCGCAATCATCCACAGTTTTTATCCATGCTCGCCACTGGAGCACCCCGAGCCACCCTGATTCAGGGCTGAAGCCACCCCATAGATGGTAAAGAAGGGGGATTCATCAGCGGGGTTGAGGAGATCTGCATCTCTCCTCCTCAGCTGGCCATTACTCCCTTTCCCAAAGCAGTTGCAGAGATGGTCAGAAATGGCCACCTCAAAGAAGAACCCAACCGGACAAGATTGTGCAGGAGGAAGTTTAAAGGAGAAAGTTTGACTGACCAGGTTGAATGGAGAATATCTTTTTAAGGTACCTGAAACCTGAATTTTAAAGACTAATACTATTCCTAAAAAAGATTTTAAGCTGTGAAAGAGAAAGGGAAAGGAAATGGAATTGGCTTTTTTTTCTCTAACATCAAAAGTTTTAATTGACTTGGAACATGAAGAAGAAGAGATTCTAATAAGAAATTGATACTAATCCACTTTGACATTAATAGGATATTTATAGCTCAAAATAAAGTGTCAAAGGAATAAAGATTCTTGGATACTTTAAAAACTTTCTAAAAAGAAAAAAGAAAAAAAGCAGCAGAGGGAAAAAGGAAAAAAGAGGGTGGAATCTGGAAAATGGAGGAGACCACCTGGAACTTAAAAAAAAATAATAGTGGAATTTTAACAAGGTTTGCAAAAGATACATTGTAGCTGAAACTTTGTTACAAGAGAACAAAGCCCCTGGAAAGAGAGAGTGAGAAAAGAAGCATGAAACAGTTTTGGATTATTGGATGATTCCTGGAATTTTGGATGGAGGATCCTAATGAAATAAAATAAAATCAATTGGGGGTCAAATGGCATCACTCCTGGAGACTTAAAGAATAAAAAGAAGAAGCACAAGACAGAAGAGGATCTTTTGGCTTCGTATTTCAATTTTTAGAAATGGAGATCTTGAACTATGAAAATAACAAGAAACGCTGGCAGAAAAAGAAGGGCGGGACAACGAAGAAGCCATCTTTAATGACCAAGCAATTTTAAGTGGGGTAAAAAAGGGAAAGGGGGAGGGGAAAGGGAGTTAAAAACTTAAGCACTGAAGCAACAACCAAAAAAAAGAATAATTTGAAAAGTAATCATAATATCAGGAAGAAGCAGAAGGGAGGATCACAGAAGGGAGAATCAGATAGAAATGGGAATAAAAAGGGGAGGGAGAAGAAGAGAGGGAAGAGGGAAAGGAAAAGAAGCTACAAAAGACAGAAACAAGACATAGAGGTACAGGAAAAACATACAAGAATTAAAGGTATAAACCTATTTAAAAGACACAGAGACAATGGTTAAATTTTAATTTAAGGAGAGGATTTTGCAAGGGTGCATGGGATAGCATTGTTATATTAGAAATAGAAAAGGGTTATAAAATATGTTAGATGATTAAAGTGATGGAAAAAAATTCTATTGATGGAAAAAAATTCTATTATGTAGTGGAATATTTGTTTGTAAAGAGAATAAGGCTCTCAATGATTTTAAAAGAACATTTAAAAAAACTAAAAAGAAACATGGAAGATTTTTATCAGTTGATAAGATGAACTTGAATAAGAATAATAACTTTATTGACTACTGTTAATCACTATTGTTTGGTTTTTTTATTTAAAGACAGTAATAAGAAAAATATGAAATATACATGATAAAAGTGAAAGACAACTGATATTACGAGGTAATGTTTGTTAAAAGAAATAGAAATGTAAAAGATTGTTATTAATATTAATGGCAGAGCTGTATTTGAATAGAATAATTATTCCATTTTCTATTGTTATACATATATACACAGATATAGATATATACATGTATACTTTTTTCTTTTAAGAATTTAGTGTGGGGGAGAAGGCGGAGCTTCGTCTCGGTGTTACAGCTGAGATCTCGGGGCTCTGAGATCTCAGCTGATATTTCCACCCCTGGTCGGTCCTAATGGACCTAAACCGTCCCGTAGAGACGGGGATTGTGAAGGGCACAGTCCCAGGATCCCAGAGATATCGCAAATCTCTGGTTTGATCCGGGAGAAGCCCTTTTGCTGGCGGTGGAAAGGCAGCCTCCAAAGCTGCTGAAGTCGGGACAGCTCCGAAAAGAAAGTGGCTGGAGAGAGGGTGTGTCGGCTGGGTGAGAAACTTCTTTTGTATTGCAAATTGGCTGAGACCTGAAAGGATATCCTGAACAAAGAAGAAACCTGTGGCTTTATTTTTGTTTGACTGGAATCTGGTT
>BLBF01003530.1:3028-14361 GCA_015471245.1 Laticauda colubrina
AAAAATCTTTGTTTTATCTTTATTTATTTTCAAGCCAGCCATCTCACCATATGTCTCTATCTTTTCCAATAACTTTGGAGCGGTTTCTAATGGGTCTTCCAGAATAAAAGCTAAGTTGTCAGCAAAAGCTTGTAGTTTGAACTCTTCCTTTTTAATTTTCATTCCTTTTATACTTTTGTCATCCCTAATATTTCTATTCAACACTTCCAAAGTCAATACGAATAACAAAGGAGATAAGGGACACCCTTGTCTTGTGCCTTTTCTTATATTAATAAAATCTGTAAATTCTCCCTCCATCATTACCTTTGCTGTCTGTTTATTATATATGGCTTCTATTGCTTGAATAAATTTTCTGGCAAAACCCATCTGTTCCAATAATAATAACATAAATCTCCAATTCACGTTGTCAAATGCCTTTTGAGCATCTAGGAATATCAAAGCCATTTGCTTCTCAGGATGGGCCTCATAATATTCCAGAGTATCCAAAATTACTCTCATATTGTCTCTAATTTGTCTCTTTGGCAGAAATCCATTTTGATCCGGGTGAATAAAATTATTTAAATATTTTTTCAGTCTTTCTGCTAAAATTGAAGCAAAGATTTTATAATCTGCATTCAGTAAGGAAATAGGTCTATAATTCTTAATTTGCAACGGGTCAGCCTCTTCTTTTAGAATAAGTGTAATATAAGCCTCTGACCATGTTTTGGGTGTCATCTTCTTTAACATAACTTCATTCATAACTTCTAACAATGGGATGCTCAATGATTCTTGAAATTTTTTATAGAATTCTGCCGGAAGCCCATCTGGACCTGGTGCTTTCCCATTGTTTTGTCTCTTAAATGCTTCATTTAATTCCATCATTGTTACATTACTTACTAACATTTCTTCAGTCTCTTTAGGTATCTTCGGTAAGTTAACATTCTGTAAATACTGTTTAATTTTTTCCTCATTAATATTCTCTTGTTTATATAGTTGCCCATAGAAATCTCGAATAATTTCCTTTTTCTCCTTATTACCACAACAAACTTGGCCTTGATCATCTATTAGTTTCAATATTTTTCTTGATTCCTTCTCCTTTCTCAGTTTATATGCTAGCCATCTACCTGGTTTATTTGCATCTTCAAAATAATTCTGTTTAGAATTTCTAATTTTCTGTGCCAGTTCTTCTTTCTCTATTAATTCCATTTTATGCTTAATTACATCCAGTTTCAATTTAATGTCTTTTTTCTGTGGCATTTTCTGTAGTTCTTTTTCAAGTCTTTTATATTCATCTTCCAAGGTCTTGGAGGCTTGTCTTTTCCTAATATTCTTTTTTCTTGTATAATCTATTATCAAACCTCTAGCATATGCCTTCATTGTATCCCAAACATTCTGCATTGAAGTATCTTCTTTTTTATTTTCTTTGAAGAAAAAAACCAATTCCTTCTCCATCCATTGTATAAAGTCTTTCTCCTTTAAAATAGTGTTATTTAATGTCTATCTCGATCTTTTTTTTTGTCCCTTCCATTTAATTGTCATTGGACTATGGTCTGCCCAAGTACTTATTTCAATATTTGTTTCTTGAATAGTAGATATTAATTCTGTTGAGATCCAAATCATATCTAATCTGGACCATGATAAATGTCTATTAGAGTAAAAAGTATATTGTTTAGCTTTAACATTTCTTTCTCTCCAAATATCTTTTAAGGTTAATTCATCTGTCATTTTAAAAAAAGATTTAGGGAGAACCTTTCTATTTTGTTTTGTTGTTGTTGTTATGTAGTCCAATTTATTGTCCACAATTCCATTAAAGTCTCCCATCATAATTATATTAACATAGTCCAGTCTAATTATTTCCATATGTAGTTTTTTATAAAACTCTTCTTGTTTATCATTCGGAGCATAAATTGCAATCAGGAGTATTTTTCTATTATTGTCCATTATTTCCACCATTAATACTCTTCCGTCTTCATCCGTGTAGATCAGTTTTGCTGGGATAGCCTCTTTAATGTAGAGAACCACTCCTCTTTTCTTACATTGAGTCAAAGAAGTAAATATTTTCCCTAGTTTTGGCTGTACTAACAATTGCTCATGTTGTTTTTTAATATGAACTTCTTGTAAACAAATTATATCAAATTTTAATTTCTCTAATTTATGAAAGGTTTTCCTTCTTTTAACAGCTGAGTTAAGTCCATTTATATTCATTGTAATCAGTTTTTTTTCTTCCATGATTATGCTTTATATTTAGGTCTAACAGCTCTCGTGGTTCTCACTTCACGTTGTTCTTTACTATCTGCCTGTCCACCTGCAACTCCTTTCTCTTTTTCAATCTCCAGTTGTTCCTCCTGAAACTCAATTAATGAGACCTCTTTCTCTACCTCCTCTCTTCTTCTTCCAAAAAATTCTGCGTAGAAAAGTTCTGCTTTTTCAATCAAATCAATTCTATGTCTCTGCTCTTGCCACGTAAAGATTAGTCCTTCTGGTATCAGCCATCTATAGTTCACTTCATTTTCCAGTAGCATTTTGGTCAGAAATCGGTATTCTCTTCTCATCTCTCTCACTCTTCTAGGTATTTGTTTTAAAACCACAATCTCTTTGCCTTTATATTTCAATGTTTTCTCTCTTACCACTTGTAATATTTGTGTTTTGATGGATTTTTTGGTAAATCTAATATGGACTTCCTTTGGTAATTTATTTCTCATCGCATATCTTGTATAAACTCGATATACCTCATCTACTCCATCCATCATCTTTTCCTCTGTAATTTCCAGAACATCTGCCAACATTTCTATCATTATCACAGCCAAATTTTCTCCTTTTTCCTCTTCTATATTTTGAAATCTAAGATAAAATTCTGACCTTTCCATCTCCCACCTCAACATCCCACTTTTTTCTTGTTCTATCACTGTTAATCTAGTGTCAATATTTCCAATCTTCTCCTCTCTTTGTTTTCCTTCTTCCTCAATTTTTTGGAATCTCTCCTCATACTTCCCCATCATTTGTTTAATATTTTCCACTTTTTCATCAGTCTTCTCTATTCTTTGATCAATAGCATCTATTTTTGTCTTAATATCTTGGATTCCTTGCATAATCATCTGTAAATTTACTTTTTCTTGTTCTTTATCTTGCTTCAACATTGTCTGAATTAAATGTTGTCCTTCAGATGGTGGGGAAGCAGAGGTAGAAGCAGAAATGCCGAATGATTTTGGTTTCCTGCTCATTTTAATGCTTCCAAAGCTTCAGATTCTCTTTGACTTTCAATCCAGCTAATAGAGTAGCCAATTATAGTCCAAAATAAAAAAATCCAATAGTAAAAAGCCCAAAACCAAAGAAGAAAAAGGGAAAAAGGAAAAAGAAAGGTCTTCAGGTTCTTCTAGACCCTAATCCAATTGAAATAATCCACCATAAAAAAGAAAAAATAGAAGAAAAAAAATAATCAAAAAAGAAAAACAATGTGATCCAAAAACATAGATGGAAGGAGCAAAGAAGCAAGAAAAAAAGAAAGAGCTCTGAGGCTTTCCCTTTAAAATAAAAAGCAAAAATACTAGAGTTAAAATTTACAAAAAGGCTGGGGAGTGACTCTCTTCTCCAGCAGCTTCAAAGCCAAGCCTCAAATGTTGAAAAATTGATAAGAGTCCAGGAAAGCACCTGTAATAATATTTTACTGTGTTCTCCCTCTATCTTATCACATTAAAATGTCCTTGAGAAGGAGTGTTTATACATTTCTCCCCAATTCAAATAAAATATTTTCAAGCCTCTAGTTGGCAATGTTGCAACATCTCTTAATACTCTTTCCCCCCCCAGCCAAAAAAAAAAAAAAAAAAAAAAAATATAAAAAAAAAAAAAAAAAAAAAAAACCAAAGGGAGCTTCTATCCTAAAGAAGATTAAAAATATCAAAAGAAGTATAAAAATATATATAAGAGAAAATTCAACCCGGTTACCTACAAAGTCACATTAAAATCCTCAGAAAAAAAAAAATAATAATAAGGAAAGAATCCAAGCCTCAATTTGACATCACTTTAAAAAGCGCCGCTCAACCAGTTCCAGTCAAACAAAAATAAAGTCACAGATTTCTTCTTTGTTCAGGATGTCCTTTCAAGTCTCAACCAATTTACAATACAAAAGAAGTTTCTCACCCAACCAACACACACTCGCTCAAGCCACTTTCTTTCCGGAGCTGTCCCGACTTCAGCAGCTTTGGAGGCTGCCTCTCCGCTGCCAGCAAAAGGGCTTCTCCCGGATCAAACCAGAGATTTTACGATATCTCTGGGATCCTGGGACAGTGCCCTTCACAATCCCCGTCTCTACGGGACGGTTTAGGTCCGTTAGGACCGACCAGGGGCGAAAATATCAGCTGCGATCTCAGAGCCCCGAGATTGCAGCTGTAACACCGAGACGAAGCTCCGCCTTCCTCCGGTATATTACAAAACTTTGAGGATAGATAGGTAGGTAGGTAGATGATACATAGATGAGAGAGAGAGAAAGATGATGGATGGATGGCGGGGGGGTCCCTGGTACTCTCTGAGCTTGCTTTTTTTCTTGCAGACGTTTCATTACCCAATGAAGGAACATAATCAGTGCTAGTAAGGAGTGCTGAGACCTTTTTGGGTGAAATGTTACTCCGTTCTAGCACTGATGATGTTACCTAGTTAGGGAAATGAAACATCTGCAAGAAAACAAGCAAGCTCAGAGAGTACCAAGGACCCCTCATTTCAACCCTGAACTGCAAATGTTCTCCTTTATAGATAGGTAGATGATAGATAGATGATAGGTAGACAGACAGACAGACAAACAATATCATTGTACAGTTTTTCTGTTATCACTTGGAAATTATTTGAAATTTCTGGGAATAAATGTGGACATTGTAACCATTCCTTTTTTTAAAAAAAAACTTTTTAATTGATTTTAAAACAAACATAAACAAACATAACATAAAAACATAAACCATCTTCCATATATATATATATACATACGGTGTGCCGGTTGGTACATATTATTTTGTGCAACCATTTCATAGTCTTCTATTACATTATATATCCTCTCATATTTTCAATCAAATGTCAAGTACATTAATATCTTTATTAATCAATCATTGACTATTCTTTTATTTATTCATATTTTATAAGATAATCATATTTTACTTAGTTTATTTTATAACAATTCATATTGTCCTCCCAGATCTATCCTAGAATCATTTTGTAAATATAATTTAAAAAGAAAAGAAAAATACATCTTTATATATTTATTATTTTCTAAAAATCTACATATTCCATTACTGTATTTTATTATCTAACCACTGATAGAACAGATCCCAAACTTTATAAAATTGTTTATCCTCTTGTTCTCGAATTTCAAATGTTAATCTACTCATTTCAGCACATTCCAATATTTTCTTAATAATCTCCTGTAATGGTATCTTCTCATTTTTCCAGTTCTTAGCAAATACAATCCTAGCTGCTGTTAATACATTTCCAATCAGATATTTCAAATTTTTACTATATATTTCAGGCAAAAGTAACCATTCCTGTTTTGTAAATAGCAATCAGATCTTGTTGCCCTGATATGCTTTCCAGAATCCTATTACAGGTAGTCCTTGATTTATTACCATGTAGAATGTCTATTGCTAAGCAAGTTGTTACCGATTATTACATCCTTTTTACCATGGTTGTTAAGTGACTCATGTTATTAAGCAAATCCAGCATTCCACATTGGTTCTGCTTATAAGAAGTTGGCTGGAAGCAACACAAATGGTGATCACAAAACCTTGAGACACTGCAACCATCGTTAATACATGCTGGTTGCCAAATTTTGACCATATGGCTGTAGGTTGCTGTGATGGTTGTAAGTATGAGGACTGGATGTAAGTCACCTCTTTCAGTGTCACTGTAATTTCAAACAGTTTCTAAACAAATGGTTGTAAATCAAGGATTACCTGTACCACAGGACACTGATGGAATTCTGTGCAGGCAAAAGACCTTTATAAAGAGTACCTGGTTGTGTAGAATTGTTCAGCTATGGAGACATGTAGATGTTGAGGTACTAACTTTAATTGAAACTGTAGCATCTGCAGAGGAAATCTTGGGAGCTTCATCCCTGGATGTTTTCAAGAAGAGATTGGACTGCCATCTGTCAGAAATGGTGTAGGATCTCCTGCTTGAGTGGGGGGATGGACTGGATGACTTTCGAGGTCCCTTTCAACTATGTAATTCTATTCTAAATATGTTTTCCTCTTTGGTTTATTTTTTGAATTCCTGTTACTGTAAAGATAGAGCTTCACAAAAGGAGACAATCCCTGCCTAAGAGAATTGCAGTCTATAGCCCATGTCAAACTGAACCAACGGATGCAAAGAGGATGTAAAACGGACAAAAAACCTTGCCATCTGTTCGAAAACGCGATGGACTCACTGCCTCCATTTGGCTTCCTCTCTATCCGTCCAGCATCTGTTTATTGACGTTTCATCCACTCCAAAAGTTTTGGACTGCCTAAAACTTTTGCGCGGAAAATGTATCCAGTTCGTCCGTTCTGCATCCGCTACGCATCCGTTACACATCCGCTACGCATCCGTTACGCATCCGCTATATCCACTATGCATCCGCTATGCATCCGCGCAACTCCATCCGTCTAGACGTGGGGAGGAAGCGGAACGGACGCAGAACGGATGCAGAATGGATGCAGAACGGATGCAGAATGGAAACAAAGCGTTTAAAATGGAAAAAACATTCTCAGAGGGGACCTATCTCAGATATTAAGGATGTCTAGAGGATGCCTAGAGGATGCCTAGAGGATGCCTAGCGGAAAACCTATACTGCCTATAAAAAGGGGGAGCAACTCGCCTGCATCTCACTTTCAGAACAGCAGCCCAGCGGTGCAGACCTCTGCAGCCTTCATCTGACTGTTCCTCTTCCACAGCATCCAGTCAAGTCCACCGTGGATTGTAACAAAGTCCTTTCGGCAGCCACCATCATTCTGCAACAGTGCGAAGCCATCTGCAGGCTCTGTGAACACTACTGCGAGAAGAAAAGGAGCCACCCAAAAAGAGTCTGGATCCGAAGATGGTTCGCCAGAAGAGCAGAGGACGGACTGTACAACAAGCTGATGGTGGAGCTCAGGAGCAAAGACACTCGGGCATTCCAGAACTTCATGAGGATGCCTCCAGCCATGTTTGATGAAGTTGTGCAGCGGCTGACACCCAGGTTGACCAAGGCAAACACCAGCTTCCGGCCCAGCCTGGAACCTGGGCTCAAGGTGGCACTCACTCTGCGCCACCTGGCCTCAGGGACCTCCTACAGGAGCATGCAGTACGGCTGGAGGGTGCCATCCAACACCATCAGCATTGTGGTCAGAGAAGTGGTGCAGGCCATCATCGAAGAATACAAGGAGGAGCTCCTCCAGTACCCCTCCACTGAAGAAGGATGGAAGAAAGTTGCAGAGCAGTGGTATCAGACGTGGAACTTCCCACACACCGTTGGAGCCATAGATGGCAAGCACGTGGCCTGCAAATCTCCAGCCAACTCGAGGTCCACTTATTTCAACTCCAAGGGCTTCTTCAGCATCATCCTCTTCGCCATGGTCGATGCTGACTACAAGTTCATGTACATCAATGCTTCAGGCAACGGCTCATCTTCAGATGTCCAGGTATACAACGCCAGTCACCTCAAGGAGGAGCTGGAAGGCAACCTCATCGTGGGCTTCTCAGATCCAGAACCCCTGCCCAACGACACACAAGATGTGCCCTACTTCATCGTGGGGGATGACGCCTTCTCCCTCACAACCTACCTCATGAAGCCCTACACCTCCAGACTCCTCACCCGTGAAGAGAGGATCTTCAACTACAGACTGTATTTGGGCAAGGTGGGTGGTGGAGAACGCCTTTGGCATCCTGGCCAACAGGTTCCAGGTACTTCTCACCACCATGCAGCATTGCCCAGAGACCTTCAAGAGGATCATGGAAGCTTGCTGCATCCTGCACAATCTCATGCGCACCCGCTACCCAGTCTTGCAGAACAGGCTCGTGGACCTCCAGCAAGGCAATGGGGACATGGAGCCTGGGGAATGGAGGCAAGGGCGAAACCTGATCGACACTGAGGATATGCAAGGCCCCAACAGAGTCTCACATGAAGCGAAGAAGCAGCGCAACCTCCTGAGACACTGGTGCAACTCCCCAGCTGGAGCAGTGGAGTGGCAAGACAGGATGATAGATGCTTAATGGATGTTTCCTTCAGCCTGTCTCATCACACGGATGAGATTGGGCCATGTATGTTTGGTTGGCCTACAATGAACAGGGCGTTTCATAAAAAGGTGTGTTTATGTTGACATGTGTGGATGATTGATTATATCGGTATTGATAATAAAGGGCCATAGGTGTGGCACCTGGGAGGATGGACCATACAGTCCCACTATGGTTGCACTGGAGGTTTATCTATCCCACTGCTATCCTAACCCATCCCACTGCTATCTTAACCCATCCCACAAGCATGCAAAGGCTTAAACCATTTCTAAAAGTTTCCAGCAAGACTTTATGAAAAAAAAGAAATGAAGCAAATGTGTGAATCATAAATAGACTTTATTAACAACAAGCTATAAGACAAAAATGAGTCTCTGGCACTCCTCTTGGTCGCTCAGTCTCAGGGGTGAAGGGTCCAGGTGCTGTGGAGGTGGCTGGTGCTGTGCTTGTCATCAGCTCCTCCAGAAACAGCAGAAGCGCCAGCCCCAGAAGAGCGAGTCCATGCTGCAGAAGCCCCAGCAGAACTAGAGTGAGGGCCAGGGGGCGGGATGGTAGCCCTGTCCCTCTTGCCAGGGCTGGCAGCAGCTGGCTAAGGCTTGCTGTGCTTCCGCATGGTTGTGGCATTGCTGGCTGGCAGGGAGGCTGGCAGGAACCAAGGCTGGCAGGAAGGCTGGCACCAAGGCAGGCACCAAGGCTGGCAGGGAGGCAGGCACCAAGGCTGGCAGGCATACATGAACCAAGGCTGGCAGGAAGGCTGGCAGGCAGGCAGGCACCAAGGCAGGCTTGCAGGCAGACATGCACCAAGGCTGGCAGGAAGGCAGGCAGCAAGGCTGGCAGGCAGACCGGCTGGCAGCAAGGCTTGCAGGCAGGCTGGCAGCAAGGCTGGCAGGAAGGCTGGCAGCAAGGCTGGCAGGGAGGCTGGCAGGAAGACATGCAGGCATGGCAGGCAAGGCAGTCGGTGTGTCTGGCAGCAGGTCTTTCCTCTGAATGCTGACCTGCTTCCGAGCTGCTTCCGTTATATCTGCGGGGCTGACGCAATGCATCCTCCCCGCATGCGCAATTAATGCTAGGCATCCATTAGGCTTCCGCTGTGCATCCGCTCTGCATCCTCTTCATCCGCTGTGCATCCGCTGTGCATCCGCTGTATCCATTCCGCCTCCGCTTCGCTGAGGCCCCCAGGAAGCCCTGCGGATGTGCCATCCACTCCCATCCGTTTCCATCCGCTGGGCTTCCGTTCCGCATCCGCTTTGCATCCGCCCTGCGTCCTCCCCACATCCGTGTTATCTGCTCCGGTTATGCAAATTTTTGCCCCTTTTGAGAGCGGATAATAACGGATGGAGCATTTTGCTCGTCCGCTGTGTCCTTTTTGCATCCGTTGGCCAGTGTGACATGGGCTTAAAATGTGCCATATTGAAGAGAGTACAGCCTTTCTTGATTCTACTCTCTCCCATCTCTGCTAAGCCTATAATCACATTGGCCTCCTCCCTTTGGAAAATTTGCTAGGAAGGCTTAGAAAGAAGGGAGAGGGGAGAGAGAGAGAGAGAGAGAGAAGAGGGAGGAAGGGAAGAAGACTAGGAGAAGAAGATATTACAGAGAAATGTGTAACTTTTTCAGAAAATACAATTGCTTTGTTTGAGTGTAAAAATCTTTTTCCAATGGTTTCTACAACACAAGTCATCTTCTAGATTGTAAAATGGGGAAAGATAAACTTGTTCTTTTATATGTGTCTTATTTACTTATCAATAGCATGCATCTGTACACCTGACACTTTGCAGAACAAAAGAGTCTACCACGGTGGCCTAGAGGTGGAGCTCCTGCCTCACAGTCAGAAGGCTTGTGAGTTCAATTCTAGGTAGACTCTCCTGTTTAAGCAGGGAGTTGGACCAGATGACCTCCAAGGTCCCTTCCAATTCTGTCATTCTATATGTTCTATAAGCAAGCAAATTCAGTTATCAAAAGTGAGATCAGGCATCCATCAGAAAAACATCTTGCAATGCAAAATTCAACTCGAGAAAGAAACAAAAGTCAATTCAAGGGTAAACAAGATGGATTTGTTTTTTAAGTTTAAAGGCAGAAATACTTTCGAGATTTATTTCATTTCTGGGCAACTCTATGTACTTTTGTTGGTAACAGGACAAAACTGTTCCATTTCTGCCTTCTGTTGCCATGTTTTCCCGGAACTGCTCCTGGAAATTCTTCATGTTCTTCTCTCCAAGCAATAACCACACCTGATCTGGCTTCACTTTTCAAGAATAGACAAGGTTGATGCTTCCTTGCATACTAAATTGACAAATAAAGAATGAAAGCCTAAACTCAGTCCTTCCAGTCTGCTTCTTTTGCATTGCATAAGATTAAATTGTTTGTAAATCCACAGACAAGGTGGCCGGGGAAAGTCAACTGATTATTCTATAGTCCTTTTCCCAGAACAGCTGGATTCTGGGTGCCAGAATCTCCATTGCCCATACTGGCTAAAGATAAGGATTTAAATTAAGCACAGATGGGGGAAAATTCTTCACAACTACCCAAATAGTTCCAGCTCTTCCTTACCATACTTTCATTGTGTGTAGAGCTTTGCCCAGGCAACAGCATTGTTTTGTATTTAATTCAATGCAAATATGTCCTCTGAAGAAATTTGGGTTTTGAGGAAATATTGGAAGGAAGTAAAAGAAATAGGTCCACATGGATCCAAGGTTATATTCAGCAGGTTCTGACAGGTTCTGGAGAACCAGTAGTGGAAAGTTTGAACAGTTCAGAGAACCGGCAAATGCCACCTCTGACTCATCTACTCTCTGCCTCCCATGTCTCAGCTGATCGTCTGGGTCTTCTTTTTTTCGTTTCTTTTTTTTAATTTTAATTATAAGAATATAACATGATGCAGCCCTTCTGGCCTCCCTCCCCCCCCTCTCTCTCTCCCTCCCTCTCTCTCTCTCTCTCTCTATCTATCTATCTATATATATATATATATATATTCTGCTGAAACGTTGCTACAACTTTAACAGAACTACAATGACGTGGGATAATACCCGAAGGAAGCTAAACAGCACACATGTAAGTACCCGCGAAAGCCTAAGAAAACATATATTTCGCGGGTACTTACATGTGTGCTGTTTAGCTTCCTTCGGGTATTA
>BLBF01003541.1:2234-13097 GCA_015471245.1 Laticauda colubrina
ACGTTTCAGCAGAATCTCATCTGCCATCTTCAGGCTTCTGTATAGAGTTAGTTCCTGGTTTCAAATTTGAGGCTGGTCCATTCTGATTGGCTGGGAGCCTGGATCTGTGTTCATTGGACTTGGAGTTTGATTGATTGGTGTTTCTGGTTTCTTCTGTCTGTTTTTTGGCTTTGATTGGCTGGCCAATTTTATGAGGGACAAAACCCGAATAACCAAAGAAATCTACACATATTTTTTTAAGTTTTTGCGGGTACTTACATGTGTGCTGTTCAGAAATACATATATATATACCTGGAAAACCAAGGCCCTGTGCATCATGCCCGGCCACATACATTGGACAGACCAATAGAAGAATAAGTACCCAACTGGATGAACACAAAAATGCAGTAAAAAAGCTGGAACACACCTCCTCACTAGTCCAACACATGAAAACCACAGGTCACAACATCAACTTCAATGGCACCAAAATCCTAGCCACTATAGAAAACCCCAGCCACAGAATCATCAGAGAAGCCATAGAGATTGAAAAAAGACCTGAAAGCATGAATAGAAGAGATGACTCCATGAGACTGTCAATCATTTGGAAGCCTGCACTCTCAAATAGAAAGATCTTCACACCACAAGCCAGGCAAACACCTGGGCACAAACAGACTCCCTCTGATGCCTCCAGCTCAAACATCCCCCCACCAAGCACCCAGATGAAACCTAGCTTCCTAACAGATAATAGCCGTCCTTTCACACGAAGCCAAGCTGCACTGAAAGCCTCCAATACAGGAATACAGTGTTGCCCGCCAATCAAAGCCACAAAACAGACAGAAGAAACCAGAAACACCAATCAAACAAACTCCAAGACCAATAAACACAAACCAAGACTCCCAACCAATCAGGATGAAGAAAAAACCATCCTGGCACAGCAATAGGCTAGCCTCAAATTTAAAACCAACGGCTGTGATAGCCTGACCCATATACAAACTCCATACAGAAGCCTGATGATGGCAGATGAGATTCTGCTGAAACGTTGCTACAACTTTAAAAGCACTACAATGACGTGGGATAATACCCGAAGGAAGCTGAACAGCACACACACACACACACACACACACAAACACATGCACACACACGCACACACACATATATGGATTAATAATAATGAAATCCTCTTAACATCTCTTTGTTCATCTTCACTTTTCTCATGTATCATATATAATACTCTTTGCATAATTCCCACTACATTTTGAATTTCAAATCTCCCTATTTTAAGTTTCTAATAAAAAAATACCCAAATACATTCTCATGTGGCATCCCCCTTTTATATCCTACCAAACCCTTATCTCTAAATCTATAGGCCTCGTCATTTCTCTTGGTTTTAGCTAGTTTTCCCTTTTTAATGTTTTCCCAATCTTTTATTTTTATTTCCATCTGCCAGTCACCCATCTTCTCCCCCACCCTTTCTTGTTCTCTTTTTTGAAGTTTCTTCTTGTGGAATTTCTTCTTCTTTTGTTTAATCCTGGGAGCGTTTTCTCTTTTATTTATTAACTCTGTCATCAATGTCATAGTTTTAGTTCCTTTAATGTCTTTTGGCGATATCTCTTGTTCTTCATATTCATCTGAGTCACTTTCCTCTTTACCTCCTCCTCTCTGAGATTTCTTTGTTCTTCTATGGACTGCATCGCTATTATTTTTTTTTCCAGTATGTCCAATAATTCCCTTCTTTCTTTCAGGATTCCATTTACAATTTGCAATTCCGACTTAAAGTCTTTGCTGATTTCTTCCATTTTGCTTAATCAGTTGAGTTATTAAAATTCAAAGTCTTTTGTTGCGATCCTTGCCAAAGGCATCCTTTTGCCTCTATTGCCCTTATTAATCCTTCTCTGTCTTTATCACAATCAACATCCAACAGTCCCAGATATTGCATTCGTTTATCCTATTACTACAATTTCTTCCCCCTTTTTTAACGTTTCCAGAATTCTTTTTCTTTTATTATTCTTTTATCTCATAGCAATTATAAGACCAGTGATTTTCCATAAAATCTTGAAGGAAAAATGTCTTTAACCATTTGGTGGCGCTCTATATCACTTTCCACTTTTAAAAGTTCTTTTCTTTGGAGAGGATGGAGTTGGCGTCGTGGTGATAGAACAGGTGATCTTGATGCTCCAAGATCGATGTCGATATCTTTGCTGCTGGACCATCCTCAATATCCTAAACTGTCCCATAGAGATGGTGACTGAAAACTGCGCATCCTGTCGATCCCGAGGACATTGCAAAGTCCCTGGTCGATCCAGGAGAAGCTCTTTATGCTGGCAGCGGAGAGGAAGCCATCAAGCTGCTGAAGCTGGGACAGCTCCGGAATGGAAGAAAGTGTAAAAAGTGTGTCTGTATGGTGAGACAATTTGTATGCTACTATTTTTTTTAAAGAACACCCTAAAGATTTTAAAACTACAATTAAAAGTGAAAATAGAAGTGATTAAATGGCGAGATTGAGCCGGTATTAAACTTAGTTATTTTTTTTCCCCTCCTTTTTATGGTTGGAATTTATGTAATAGACTTCTCTTTTTAAACTGGACTGGTTTTCCTTTTTTTTTTTTAAAAGGTCTCTTTTGTTTAAGATTATTCTTTTTACTTAATTCCTCAACATTTTAATACTTTTTATTAGCCTTTTTTATTTTTCTCTCTTTTTTTTTTTTTGGTGTTGGATTGGAGGGTGGAAGTGAAAGTAGAAGGAAATGAGTAACACTGCCACCCAGAGGCTTGGATGCTTTGTTTTCTCTTTCTTGTTTATAAACTGCTGCTATTGTCAAGGACTCTGAGCCTGTATATTGAGAAAATAGCTGGATGAGCACATTTCGCAGGTGCTCTTCTTTTGAACTATTAATGGCTGGAGTCTGAAGACTTTTAAGTGAAAGAAAGAAGATTGTGATGACCTTGAAGAGAGAACAATAAATCTGGTTTGAAACTTGATGAAGTTTCAAACTTTGGACATCATATCGTGGCAGAGTTTACTTTTACCTGGCCTTTATTTTCCTTTTTGCCCCCACCCCACCCCCATCCAGACATTTTTTAGTTGGACTGTGGCCTACTTTAAAGGAATTTGAATTTTTTTTCCTCTTTTTTACAGCTTTCTTTTTTTTTTCTCCAAAAAAGATTTTTTTTTCCTTTTAATCTTTTTTTAAATGTTCCCTTTCATCTGGTTCCTTTTTCTTTTTTAGTTCTATTTTTAAATAAGTGGAACTGATTGAATTAAGTTACAAAAGAGCCTGAATAATTTTTTCCCTTTTCTTTTTTTCCTTTTTTGCTGCCTGGGTTTTTTCTTCTTTTTTTGGAAGATGAGCAGAAAGACAACAACTACTGCTTCTTTGATACCAACATCCTCTTCTTCACCATCTGGAGGACAATGTTCAATACAGATGATGTTGCAATAGGAAAAAGATAAGGAAGTGACATTACAGATGATTATTCAAGAAATTCAAAAGATACAAGTAAGAACAGAGAGATAAGGATATACAAAGAGATAAGAAAATTGGATATATTGATACTTGATTGAATGTGGTTGAAAAGGATAAGAACTCACTGGGATGGGAAATGGACAGATCAGAGTTTTATCTTAGATTCCAGAATGTAGAAGAAGAAAAGGACAAAAATCTTAGAGAAATAATGACAGAAATTCTTGAAGAAGTATTGGAGATAACCAAAAGGAGGATGTTGGATGGAATGGATGAGGTGCTTCGTGTCTGTACAAAATATGCAATGAGAAATAAGCTACCAAGTCCATATAAGATTCACTAAGAAAACTGTTAAAACACAAATACTCCAAGTGGCAAGAGAAAAAACACTAAAATATAAAGATAAAGAAATTGTGGTTCAGAAACAGGTACCAAGAAGAGTGAGAGAAATAAGAAGAGAATATCAATTTTTGATTGAAATGTTACCCAAGAAAGACGTTAACTACAGATGGCTGGTACCAGAAGGCCTCATGTTTATATGGCACGAGCAAAGACACAGAATTGATTCAATTGAAAAAACAGAGCTTTTCCACACAGAATATTTTGGAGGGAAAAAGGAGGACATAAGAAAAGAGTCACTACTTGAATTTCAAAAGGAATCTCTGGTTGCAACTGAAAAAGAAGAAGATGCACTAGGCGGTGAACCAAGAGAACAATGAGAACCAAGATCTACTAGACCCATAAATCCCTCCTATAAAGTATAAAAATGGAAGAGAAAAAATTGATTACAATTAATATAAATTGACTTAATTTAGCTATTAAAAGAAGGAAAATATTTCACAAATTAGAGAAATTAAAACTTGACATAATCTGACTACAAGAAGAATATATTAAAAAGCAGCATGAACAAATATTGGCACGACTAAAATTAAAGGCCAGGTCAAATCACCCAATGTATGCAAAACCTATGTAAAAAGGACACAGCGGACGAGCAAATTTTCCATCCGTTGTTATCCATTCTTAAAAGTGCCCCAAATTTGCATAAACAGAGTGGACAACAACGGACGGGGGAAGGACGTATCGCGGATGTAAAATGGATGCTCAACGGAAGCCTAGTGGATGAAAGCAGATGGAAGCGGATGGCACGTCCGCAGGGCTTCCGGGGGAGCAGAGCAAAGCGGATGCGAAGTGGAAAGAGCGGATTCAGAGCGGATGAAGCGGATGCGTAGTGGATGCATAGCAGATGCGTAGCGGATGACGCGGATGCGTAGCGGATGACACGGATGCATAGCGGATGCATAGTGGATGCATAGCGGTGCCTAGCGGATGCCTAGCAGATCACTGCGCATGCGGGGAGGATGCATTGCATCAGCTCCACAGATATAAAAGGAGGCAGCTCGCAAGCAGGTCACCATTCAGAGGAAAGACCTGCTGCTAGACACATCTTCATCAGAGACATCTTCATCACAGACATCTTCATCATGGGGAAGAAGAGGAAGCCTGTGCCATCTTCTGACAGCCCTGGCAAGAGGGATAGATCCACCACCCCACCCCCTGGCGCTGACTCTGCTGCTGCTGCTTCTTCTGCTGCTGCTGCTCCTGCTGCTACTGGTGCTTCTCCTGCTGCTCATGTGGAGCTGCTTCTCCTGCTGCTGCTGTGGTGGACCAGCCCCAAAGCCCTGAAAGCCCTGATGCTGAAGGCCCTGAGGAAGAGGCAAGGCAAGGAGAAGGAGAAGGGAGAGAGGAAGCAGTACTCCATTGCAGAGGAGCATGAGGAGGAGGTGCTGGAGTGGCTGAGGGAGAACGAGTACCTGTGGAGAAAGGGCCACAGACTCTATCGCGACACCAAGAAGAAGCAGGCGGCTTGGAGAGACAAGGCAGAGAGCCTGGGCTACACTGCAGATGTCCTCCTGGGATGGTGGAAGCGCATGCATACCTGGTATGGCAAGCTACACCTCAAAAATCTGGGCAGGCTGCTGTCAAGCTCACTGACCGGAAGATGTACGTCATGGCCAAGTGCAGCTTCCTGGAGGGTGAGGTCCGCCACTGAGGAGCAGCCCCTCTGACAACCCGCTCCCTCAGACAGCCCACAGACAGACAGTCCTCTTCCAGCCAGGAGACAGCTACCATGTCCAGGCAGGGGTCTTTGGAGCGCCCCACAGCAGAGACCCCCCCGACAGCTGCACTCCCCATGCTGGAGGACGTGGAGGATCCCCTGTCACAAATGGAGCAAGAAGAAGCAGCGGCCACCAGGGACCAACCCACACACACCCTCAGCTCCACCTCCACAGAAAGCAGGCAGAGAGGCAGATCGGAGGGACAGAGCCACACTGTCCTATTGGAAATCAGGGATACCATCAAGAACAGCGCAGATCTCCTCTCTCACAGCTGGTACACTTCGAGATTCCTTCCTCAAAATGCAAGCCCTTCCTCACTTACGTGAGCCAGACCCTCATGGACACGCCCAAGCCGCAGTACCAGGTGATGAAGGAGCAGATCACGGTGCTACTGTACCACCCTCCAGGCCCAGCTGAACCTGCTCTCACCAACTCCAGGTCTGCTCCTCCACCCCAGGCGATGGCACAGCCCTTCCAAGGCTTTCAACAGCCCCTCTCCTACCAAGGCTACGGCTACCAGGAGTTCCAGCAGCACAAGCAGCCCTTCCCAGTCCAGGCACAGGTTCCTCGGACGCCACAGGTGCCACCGATGCCACCAATACCACCGATGCCACCGATGCCACCGATGCCACCGATGCCACCGATGCCACTGATACCACTGATATCACCGATGTCACCGATGCCACCGAAGCCACAGATGCCACCAACGCCACAGATGCCAATGATGCCACTGATGCCACCAACGCCACAGGTGTTTTCTTGCACACCACAATTCCTTGCCTCACCTTGCCCAGCTGCACACCAGACATCCCCACTACACTCCTCCTTCCTCCACCCCACAGCCAAGCCCGGCCTCAGAACATCTGTCATCGGTCCTGTGCCTCACATCCCAGGTACTTAATGAAGGGCCTCTCAACCTCACGGGCCTGAGTCAGATCTCCTGTTGTCCTCTTGGGGCCAGGCACCCCAATGGTGCCTCAGACCAGCATTCCAGCCACTGCCACATCCACAGTCCCTGTCCCCTTTACACCTGAGACCATGGACATGCCTCAGAGTGACTGAGAACATTGCCAGAGACTGAGTTGTTACCAGTTGACTTTATCATTGCTTGGGACACTTTTCTGTTACACTTTACTGTTATTAATAAAGGTTTTCTTTGCTTCACACACTTGGGTCATTTCTTTCATTTAATAAAGTCTTGGTGGAAACTTTTAGAAAATGGTTAAGCCTTTGCATGCTTATGGGATGGGCAGGGATACCTGTGCGATGGGTAATAGCTGTGGGATGGGCAGGGATACCTGTGGGATGGGTAATAGCTGTGGGATGGGTAATAGCTGTGGGATGGGTAATAGCTGTGGGATGGGTAATAGCTGTGGGATGGGTAATAGCTGTGGGATAGATAAACCTCCAGTGCAAGCATAGTGAGACTGTATGGTCCATCCTCCCAGCTGCCATACCTATGGCCCTTTATTATCAATAACAATTTAATCATTGATCCACACATTTAAACATAAACAAAATTCTTTATTAATGCCCTATTCATTGTAAGGCCACTCAACATACATGGCACAATCTCATCAGTGTGATGAGACAATCTCAAGGAAGCATCCATTAAGCATCTACCTTCCTGTCTTGCCACTCCACTGCTCCAGCTGGGGAGTTGCACCAGTGTTTCAGGAGGTTGCGCTGCTTCTTCGCCTCATGTGAGGCTCTGTTGGGGCCTTGCACATCCTCAGTGTCGATCAGGTTTCGCCCTTGCCTCCATTCCCCAGGCTCCATTTGTTGGAGGTCCACGAGCCTGTTCTGCAAGACTGGGTAGCGGGTGCACATGAGATTGTGCAGGATGCAGCAAGCTTCCATGATCCTCCTCACGGTCTCTGGGCAATGCTGCATAGTGGTGAGAAGTACCTGGAACCTGTTGGCCAGGATGCCAAAGGCGTTCTCCACCACCCGTCTTGCCACTCCACTGCTCCAGCTGGGGAGTTGCACCAGTGTTTCAGGAGGTTGCACTGCTTCTTCGCCTCACGTGAAGCTCTGTTGGGGCCTGGTACATCCACAGTGTTGATCAGGTTTCGCCCTTGCCTCCATTCACCAGGCTCCATGTCCCCATTGCCTTGTTGGTGGTCCACAAGCCTGTTCTGCAACACTGGGTAGCGGGTGCACATGAGATTGTGCAGGATGCAGCAAGCTTCCATGATGCTCCTCACGGTCCGTGGATGATGCTACATGGTGGTGAGAAGTACCTGGAACCTGTTGGCCAGGATGCCAAAGGCGTTCTCCACCACCCGTCTTGCCCTGGACAGCCTGTAGTTGAAGATCCTCTCTTCACAGGTGAGGCATCTGGAGGTGTAGGGCTTCATGAGGAAGGTTCTGAGGGACAAGGCATCATCCCCCACGATGAAGTAGGGCACATCTTGTGTGCCATTGGGCAGGGGGTCTGGATCTGGGAAGCCCATGATGAGGTTGTGTTCCAGCTCCTCCTTGAGGTCACTGGCATTGTATATCTGGGTATCTGAAGCTGACCCGTTGCCTGAAGCATTGATGTACATGAACTTGTAGTCAGCATTGACCATGGTGAAGAGGATGATGCTGAAGAAGCCCTTGTAGTTGAAATAAGTGGACCCTCACTTTGCTGGAGCTTTGCAGGCCACGTGCTTCCTATCTATGGCTCCAACGGTATGGGGGAAGTTCCACCTCTGATACCACTGTTCTACAAGTTTCCTCCAGCCTTGTTCAGTGGAGGGACACTGGAGGAGCTCCTCCTTGTATTCTTCGATGATGGCCTGCACCACTTCTCTGACCACAATGCTAATGATGTTGTGTGGCACCCTCCAGGTGTACTGCATGTTTCTGTACATGGTCCTGGAGGCTAGGTGGCGCAGAGTCAGTGCCACCTTCAGGCCAGGGTCCAGGCTGGGACGGAAGTTGGTGCTCTGCTTGGTCAACCTGGGTCTCAGCCGCTCTACAATTTCGTCAAACATGGCTGGTGGCATCCTCATGAAGTTCTGGAATGTACGAGTGTCTTCGTTCCTCAGATCCACCATCAGCTTATCATAGAGTCCAAACTCCACTCTTCTCCCGATCCATTGTTGGACCCAGACACTTCTTGGCTGCCTCCTTTTCTTCCCGTAGAAAAGGTGAAAGAGCCTGAAGAGGGCTTGGTTCTGGTGTTGAATGATGGCGGCTACCAAAAGGAGTGTGCAATGATCCATGGTGGAGAAGAATGGATGCTGTGGAAGAGCAAGAGCAAGGCTGAAAAGGTCTGCACACCAGGACTGCTGGACTGAAAGCGAGATCCAGGTGATTTCCTCCCCCTTTTTATAGGAAATGTCGGTTTTCCGCTAGGTGTCCTTCCACATACTCTAGACATCCTCCAGACATCCTAAATATCCGAGATACATCCCCTATACAAACGTTTTTTCCATTTTAATGCTTTATATCCGAGCTGCATCCGCTTTCATCCTTTCTTCGTCCATGCTACTAACGCTGTGTGTCCGTTCCATGTCCGTTTCACTTCCTCCCTGTTTCTGTTTTCCGCTGGAGCGGATTTGAGTTTCGCAGATGCGCAGCGGATGCCTAGCGGATATAGCGGACGCGTTAACGCATGATGACGGACGTATAACGGATGTTCCCTGTATGCGTAGTGGATGTAGAACGGACGCGTTGGATACTTCATTCGCTCAAAAAGTTTTGTGCAGCTCAAAACTTTTTGAGCGGATGAAATCTCAGTAGACGGATGCTGGACGGATAGAGAGTATTAAAAATGTATGCAGTGAGTACACAACGGATGCATCGCGTTTTCCAACGGATGGCAAGCTTTTTTTAATGTTTTACATCCTCTTTGCATCCATTGGTGCAGTGAGACAGGGGCTTTAAGGAAAATATTTACTGCATTGACACAATGTTAGAAAATAGGAATGGTTCTATATATTAAAGATACAATTCCTGTGGAACAGATTTATACAGATGATGATGGAAGAATACTGATGGTTGAAATAATAGACAATGACTTAAAAATACTTTTGACAGCAAACTATGCTCCAAATGATAACCAAGAAGAATCTTATAGGAAATTACAAATGAAAATAATCGAGATGGACTATACTAATACATGTAAGATGGAAGATTTCAATGGAATAATTGAGGAGAAAATGGACTATAAAAGCAGAAAATAATACAGAGAAGTAGAAAGACACTCCCAAAATCCTTTTTTCAAATGGCAGAAGAAATTAATCTAAAAGATGCATGGAGGGACAGAAATGCTGAAAATAAACAATACACATTTTATTCAAATAGACATGAATCATGATCTAGAGTAGACATGATATGGATGTCAATGGAATTGATTTCCAATATACAGGAAATTAAGATAGAAGCAAGTACTTGGGCAGACCACAACCCAATAATAGTCACATGGAAAGGACAAAAGAGAAGATCTCGATGGACTCTAAATAATACGATATTAAAGGAAAAAGACTTTGTACAGAAAATGGAAAGCAAAATGGAGGCGCCCAGAGTAAAAAAAATGTGCTTAATTAGACGTAATTATGTTGCATTTTATTTGAGGTACAGTTAAAATTAATATTGAAATTGAGTTGTAGTTTGTCGGAATTAACTTTATTTAGTGCAGTCTCAATTCTTATGGCTGTATGTATGACTGAATGGTAATGTTGATGATATTGCGTGATCTGAGAAGTGGCATCATGTCAGTTCGTTTGTGTGATTTATGCACGTATAAGCCGCCCCCCGAATTTGATAATTTTTTTTGGGAGTTTTAGAGTCAGCTTATATGCAAGTATATACGGTAATATTTTGCACTGTCCCTACACCTAGAGTGATTGTACTGCCTTTCTTTTGCCCAGGGCTACCACATATTTTTCAGGGTTTACATGCATTCAATACCTATAGTCCAGAGCATAAAATACACATGTGTTTAACAAGAGTTGAAAGGGACCTTGGAGGTCTTCTAGTCCAACCCCCAGCTGAGGCAGGAAAACTGAGGCTGCCAAACTCTGAATAGAGGTCCTGGGAAAGGTGTCCGAAGAACACTTTGAAGGGACCTTGGGGGGGACCCTATACCATTTCAGAGAAATGGCTGTCCAGTCTTTTCTTAAAAACTTCCAGTCATTGAGCACTCAGAACTTCTGGAGATAGGCAGTTCCACTGGTTAATTGCTCTCACTGTCAGAAAGTTTCTCCTTAGTTTTAGGTTGCTTCTGTTAAGCCTGGGTTCCCCAACCAGGGTTAGGTAGACAAGCTAAGCAGAATGTGCAGCGTTAGTCAGATAGGCACACAGATAAATGAGTG
>BLBF01003596.1:10439-30781 GCA_015471245.1 Laticauda colubrina
ATCCACCCTCCCAGGTGCCACACCTACGGCCCTTTATTATCAATAATAATGTAATAATTATCCACACATGTCAACACAAACACAACTCTTTATTAAACGCCCTGTTCATTGTAGGCCAACCAAACATACATGGCCCAATCTCATCCGTGTGATGAGACAGGCTGAAGGAAGCATCCATTAAGCATCTACCATCCTGTCTTGCCACTCCACTGCTCCAGCTGGGGAGTTGCACCATTGTCTTAGGAGGTTGCGCTGCTTCTTCACTTCATGTGAGGCTCTGTTGAGGCCTTGCACATCCTCAGTGTCGATCAGGTTTCGCCCTTGCCTCCATTCCCCAGGCTCCATGTCCCCATTGGCTTGTTGGAGGTCCACGAGCCTGTTCTGCAAGACTGGGTAGCGGGTGCGCATGAGATTGTGCAGGATGCAGCAAGCTTCCATGATCCTCCTCACGGTCTCCGGGCAATGCTGCATGGTGGTGAGAAGTACCTGGAACCTGTTGGCCAGGATGTCAAAGGCGTTCTCCACCACCCGCCTTGCCCTGGACAGCCTGTAGTTGAAGATCCTCTCTTCACGGGTGAGGAGTCTGGAAGTGTAGGGCTTCATGAAGTAGGTTGTGAGGGAGAAGGCGTCATCCCCCACGATGAAGTAGGGCACATCTTGTGTGTCGTTGGGCAGGGCTTCTGGATCTGGGAAGCCCACAATGAGGTTGCCTTCCAGCTCCTCCTTGAGGTGACTGGCGTTGTATACCTGGGCATCTGAAGATGAGCCCTTGCCTGAAGCATCGATGTACATGAACTTGTAGTCAGCATTGACCATGGCGAAGAGGATGATGCTGAAGAAGCCCTTGTAGCTTAAATAAGTGGAGCCCGACTTGGGTGGTGCTTTGCAGGCCACGTGCTTGCCATCTATGGCTCCAACGGTGTGTGGTAAGTTCCACTTCTGATTCCACTGCTCTGCAACTTTCTGCCATCCTTCTTCAGTGGAGGGGTACTGGAGGAGCACCTCCTTGTATTCTTCGATGATGGCCTGCACCACTTCTCTGACCACAATGCTGATAGTGTTGGATGGCACCCTCCAGCCGTACTGCATGCTCCTGTAGGAGGTCCCTGAGGCCAGGTGGCGCAGAGTGAGTGCCACCTTGAGCCCAGATTCCAGGCTGGGCCGGAAGCTGGTTTTGCCTTGGTCAACCTGGGTGTCAGCCGCTGCACAACTTTGTCAAACATGGCTGGAGGCATCCTCATGAAGTTGTGGATCGCCCGAGTGTCTTCGTTCCAGAGCTCCACCATCAGCTTGTTGTACAGTCCGTCCTCTGCTCTTCTGGTGAACCATCTTCGGATCCAGACTCTTTTTGGGTGGCTCCTTTTCTTCTTGCAGTAGAGTTCACAGAGCCTACAGATGGCTTCGCACTGTTGCAGAACGATGGTGGCTGCCGAAAGGACTTTGTTACAATCTACGGTGGACATGACTGGATGCTGTGGAAGAGGAAGAGGCAGATGAAGGCTGCAGAGGTCTGCACCGCTGGGCTGCTGTTCTGAAAGTGAGATGCAGGTGAGTTGCTCCCCCTTTTTATAGGCAGTATAGGTTTTCCACTAGGCATCCTCTAGGCATCCTCTAGGCATCCTCTAGACATCCTTAATATCCGAGATAGGTCCCCTCTGCGAACGTTTTTTCCGTTAAATAAATGCTTTGTTTCCATTCTGCATCTGCTCGGCATCCATTCTGCATCCGTTCCGCGTCTGTTCCGCTTCCTCCCTGCGTCCGTTTACCGCTGGAGCGGATGGTTTTGTGCAGATGCGCAGCGGACACCTAGCGGATATAGCGGATGCGTAACAGATGCAGAACGGATGCGTAGCGGATGCGTAGAGGATGCAGAACAGACGAACTGGATACATTTTCCGTGCAAAAGTTTTGGGCAGCCCAAAACTTTTGGAGCGGATGAAACGTCCATAAACGGATGCTGGACGGATAGAGAGGAAGCCAAATGGAGGCAGTGAGTACATCGCGTTTTCGAACGGATGGTAAGGTTTTTTGTGTGTTTTACATCCTCTTTGCATCTGTTGGTTCAGTGTGACATGGGCTTTAGCCTAGGTTACAAAATATTTCATTGTAGTTTAGTAATAAATGTCAGTTAGACAAAACTCCTTGTGTGTATTTCCAATACTGTAACTTGTATTAGGTTAGATTAGTTTAACTTTTTTCTTTTATTCTGTAGAAAATGTTAGAGGTCATGTCTTGAAATAAGACTTATTGTCATTTATTTCTGAACAAGTCGTATATTTTAAGTATTTGACACAATTAGACAAATGCATTTTACTTCATAGGCTAATAACCAGTTTAGATGGCAGGTATAACTACAAGTACCAAAAATGAATTGAAAGAATCCTGAATGATTTTGGCCATATCTTCTTCGTGATCACAAGAGATTTGTGCAACAACAAAGATTAATAAAATAATCTATTTTGGTATTTTGCAGACCCCACTCTCTGGGGTGTCATGGTATATGTGATTCCTGTTTTGCCAGTTGCCTTCATCCAACCTATGCCCTAGGATTAGTGGTCTGAACAATGGAAAAATAATTTGGATTAGAAACTAGTATTGCTAGAGAAAAATTTTTCAGAAACCCAAAGGATAATGAAAATATTATAAGTTGTCTACAGTACAGTATAACATTTAGTATCCTATTCTTTTTCACACCCAATTGTGACTGCTATGGATAGTTCGTGGGAAAAGCATAATTGTTGCACTTGAAATTTATTTTATTGCTTTTTGTTCTACATTTGTCACAGTATTGATTTAATGCAGATGCTATAAAGAAAAGCTCTGCTGTATCTGAAATTATATTAAATACCATGAAGAAAAATCAGATCATAATCAAGGCTCAATCAATTTTCACAGTGGGAAGTGATAACCTTCTTAAACCTGTTCTCAAGGAAAACAGGCTTGATAAACTAATGTAACACAGCAAGCCCCTTTCATATCACAGCATTCACTTATTCATATTTATTTAATATCATACCATATAGATGTCAGAGGAATTAAAGGTTCAAAAATATATACACACACAGACACAGAGATACATAAATCCCCAAAGAATTCATTCAGTCTTGCTATTACATAATTTTTGCAAAATAGCATCCTTTAACATCCATAGTTTAAAGATGAGAATGAAACATTTGGAAACCATTGAACTTTAAAAAGAGAGAAACCAGCTGGTCAAGAGTCTATTTGAAGACGCAAAGTGGTGGTGGTGCTGTGAGTCACTTTAGTAGATCCTAAAAATAATTCAAAGATTCAGAATGCAGAAGAATAGAGAAGATGGAATCCTCAAGGGTAATGAAAAGCAGGAGCTGCCACATTCATTTAAAACAAGTTTTGCATCATGTAGATGCGTCATGTAGATACCTACTGCTCAACAAAAGTCAATTTAATCTTTTTTCCTGCATGCAGAATGCAGCCCTCCATGTACAAACTTTAAATGACATAAATATCACACAACTTGTTTAGGATGAGCACCACAATTAGACTTTGAGTGAATATAAACACATAAGACCATCATTAAAAAAGCATCTGATTTCAATATCTACTTAATCTGATTTATTCTTGTACATAAATTAATTTTCCCCTTTGGTTACAATTTTGCCTAATATGTTGTAAATAATTTCGTGTTCTTAAGGTTGATTTTGAAGTTAGAAATTGTTTACAGGATACTGCAAGTAATGAAAACACACAGACACACAGACATACAGATACACACACTGTATTCTAGGGCTGTCTTAATTTTTAAAATGCTGTCTAATTTCTTCTGTTCTTCTAAATGTTGCCTATATTCTTCCACATTCTTTTTCAAAGTCTTGGTCATCTTGTTCTTGGGTAAATTTTGTGACATATCTTTTTTAGTAACATCTTCTGGGAACAGATCACTCTCAGGAAAAAATAACATAGCTGACAAATTGATTCAAAATTCCATTGCAGTTCTCAGTGTAGTTCCTTAAAGATATTTCTGAACACCATTAGCAGCTTACTTATCTTATTATGTCTCCAAATAAAATGCCAGGAAAGAATGCATTTATTCTTTAAGATTAATTTCAAATTCTTAATATTCAAATCCAATATTCCAATATTTTCTGATCCCTTGCTCCATTTAAAACTTGTCTTGATTTTTGCTGTTTATTTTAAATTATTCAAGATTATAATGATGGATATTCACATACCCTGTGGTATGATGGGCAGCCAATAGATTTTATAAATAAATGAATAAATACATGTTTTTTCTTATTTTTAGGATTTAAGGCACTTATCCGTGTTTGCAATTTTGTTACTGTGGAATGGTGCCTTGAAAAAATTAATAGGCAATTTTTAAAAAATGATTACAGGTAGAAAGGGAAGTACTATATAAACAGGACCCTTTAAAAGGCTGGAACAAATTATGGTAAATTCCTTTATCTCTGGATTCTTCCCTCTTCCACTGAGTAACTATAAGAAAAACAGTCTGAGTGATCTCTCATCTTCTCTTTATCTAGATGGCCAAAGAAGCCTCTTCCTGGCTTCCTAGTCATAAGTAAAAACAACTGCTTTTCACAGAACCATTTTCAGTCCACTGTGTTTCTCAAAGTACTCAGCTTTCTTATTGTCTCTTCTGAATGGTATGTAAATATTGTTTATTTTTATGTGTCTATTAATGGCTGATACATCCAAATGTCAACCTTTCAGAAGTGTGTTTGGATTTAACATCGTCTAGGATGCTCACCATTTCCCAATAGAAACTATAGTTGAACCTGTCAGTTGTGAGCTTGAGGTTTTCATCAACATGACTTTTGTCTGCTAGTTGTATTCATGAATTCACTTCTGCCTCTTTGTCCAATACAGTGGCTGTTATAGTCCTTAAACTGTATATTGTAAATAATTCTATTTTTTTTCTTGGACTATTGGATCTTTTGGTTTACTTTTGGAAAGTTTTAGCTGGTTTCTATACTATGGTACTGCTATATGTTTCTCATAATTTGTTGTTTCTGAGATGTTTTTTATATATCATACTATAATTCTTTTCTTAATGTGTATTGGTCGTGCCATAGTGGGTCAGGTGGTCAGGATTTTTTGTTATGTAAGTATATATTATGTTGGAAGATGTTGTTTCCTTTGTTTGGTGTGTTGGGTTGTTGCAGTACATTTGTAGTCTTTTGAAAAATAATCTATACTAACCAAGTGCTTCATTACCAAAGTAACAATACAAACTCCAACATTATTATTTAGGTAAGTACAAATTTAAAAGTGAACTAAAAAGTTTGCAACAACCAAACTTGCAGCAGCCAACACCAAATTCTTGATTTTCTAACTATCAGATTTCAGGAACAGTACACCTGGGGAAAGTCTACAAACTATTTTCATTCAGACACATACAACAATAATGGCTGTTATAGTACATTAAATGTTTGGTTGGCAATAGAATTGTATGCAGAAGCTTCAATAATGGCATTGTTTGTACATTTATGAATTAAGAAATAAGTTCTTTGGTAAATGTACTATGGCTTATTGGTATTTACAAGACTGTACATAAATGGATAATGAGAGAAATTAATTATCTGTCTTAATGAAGTTAAACTCATTTTAGCTCTCAAAGGCTATTATCAGAGTCTTGTCAAAAAACCAAGAAGTATTTCTCCACTGAAATTACATGGGACATTTAATTTCTTCTGAATGCAAAATAAAAGAGATTATTTTAATGGTAAATATTGATGGGGCCAAAATTCCTTGGGGATTTTGAGTTTCAAAAATGTATTATATTTCCAGTTTGAATAAATATGTATTTTTTAGAGATAGTTTTTTTTTTTTAAAAAAGAGTTCAATTGGAACCAGACTTAATAAACACTAAATAAGCTCATGGTTCACTTAAATTCCATTAATTTGAATTAAGTATTATTAGATCAGGATCCAACAATTACATTCTGTGCAAATTCAGGTTTCGTGATATGTGTTCTCAGATGTGATATTCATTTTCTGCAATCTTATAAAGCAAATCAGTCTTGCATAGATATATCAATATAAAAAGAAGTTGGAATACTGCACAGTGTACATATCTTTGAGAGAATCAAAATTTAAATATTAATGATTTTCTTGTATGTAAACTCTGCTGGATTTCAACAGGATTATACTGTATAATTGCAGGTGGTTCTGGTAAATTCAGTCATAAAATTTGATGACAAATTACAACACCCATTACAACTTAGACTACTTGAAAGTTAGATCCTTTCTAGTGTGGTATTTAATGTTTAATATAATAAATTATGTGTACCACATTGGAATAATGTAAGTAGTGTTAGAACCAGGGGAACAGTCCAATGTTGTCATGAAAGCTATTCAAGCAAAATTCAGTAGTTAGTAGAAATGGTTCAAATATTGAATGTGACAGCAGAAAAGCTATTACAATATTATTCAATAAAACTATTGGGAAAAATTGCTAGGTTTTATGAACTATGACTTTTTGTTTTATTGCAAATTCCATATCTCCAGCCTACTTCTGCTGATGTTGTTCTTGCCCATCGTACAATGTATATGGTATGTATGATATGTATATGGGTCTAAAACTTAATTAATTTTTCAAAGTGCTTCTAGTGTTTGCTTATATATGGGAAACAAACCTCTATGAAACTTTTAGGCATATGGACTATGGATGAGATATGGATATGTTCTTAAAACCTGTCTAAAATAGGAATGCATTTCTGGTGTTTTGAGAATATTCTGATGCTTCTACAATATATAATGTTCATAAGGAACTTCCTGCAGAGACACACATTATAAGAAGGGCCATCCCACCATCAGACTTCCATCAGTGTTCAGCCAGATAGTTTAAAGAAGTTCAGTCCCCTTTACAAAATAAAAATTCTAGACTTAAGAACTGGCTTCTTGGAAACCTAGTATTTTCTTGCTGGGGATGTTCTTAGAACCTGAGTCAAAGTTTTCTGCTGATTAGTTTCTACTGAATATATTAAATCAGTTTTATGATTTCTCTCTGACCGCATGATTTATTTATCTAAATAAATGCCTTACACTTGCATTTAGAAATAATTCCTTAAAAGTAAGCTTTACAACTTAAGTCTCTTTCAGTACAAAACAAGCCACACTAGAAAGCAAGTGTCTCCTCAGTTTCAGGATTATAAATAAAATTTAAAAAACTGGAGAAAGATTCAGAAATGATTAGTAACATTCTGAATATTAAACAGCAGATCTTATGCCTCAAGGGTAAAGAAATGCATACTGAGCCAATGTTAAAGGAACTAGAAGATAAAGTTGGATGTTCATGATAAAAACCATTTGACAATACAATTAGTAATCTTGGAGTGAAAGATCTTTTGAAAACTTTGGCTCCTGTATATTCTACTGTCATGTCACACCAAGCTTCACTTTGCAAGCCAAATAAAATGGTAGCTTTTCTAAAAATGCTTCAGAATCTTTTGGTTTCAATGGTTGAAGAATACAGTTCCTTGCTGGTAACTCCTATTAGGTTCCCTGTATCATCTTGCAGCTCTTCCATTTGGATTTTGAAAACAATATGGATGGGCCAGATTATTCTTGATGCCATTTTTAAGTTTTCCAAGAAATAACTTGCAAATATAAATGGATTTTAGTTAATATAGAAAAAGTCTAGTGCTATAGATATTTTCTTAGCCTCAGTAAATATCTTCTGATTTTTGTGAGATTTTTCTTATCTCTGCTCCTTTTTATTTTGCTTTAGAAATTGTAGAGGCAACAGGATACTTTTCTGTTCAGCCTTATTCATCTTAATTATGCCAAAGTACTCTCAACCTTTGAATAAGAAATGGTATATTAAAAGGATAGCAGCAAGGGCCTTTTAGCTCTTTGAATTGACCTTTGGAGGGATTCTCAGTACTTTCTCATTCTTGGTGGAAAGGGCAGAGCTTTTTCTTGGTGAAATCTATTTGTCCTTTGACTCTAAATTCAATTGTCGCCCTTTCGTAAAGTCGCTCTTTATTAAAGAGACGGGAATACTACCTTCATGAATAGTGAACTCTGATTATAAGCAGTTATTGGAGATTTCGGGCTGATAGACTCTTTTTAAAAAATTGCTGATGGTAAGAGCAATTCAACAGTGGAAACAATTATTGAGAAGTGGTTGCTTCCCTTTGTTTGTGAAATCAGACAGCAAACAGCTATGTTTCTGGATGGCTCTAATATAGAATACCACACTAAACAGGTGGTTGGATATTACAGCCTACATATGTCTTTTGAATTCTTTGATTTTAAAAACTTTTCTGTCTGCTGTGATGTGATGTTGTTTTTTCCCAATCTTAATTTAGTGGAAATGATGCTAGTATGAAATTTGCTGTCCCAATTCTCAAAATTCTATTCTCTCTCAAATACCTCTGATTTGGGTTACTTGATTTGCCTCCAAAGTAAACGATTTTATGCAAATTGAGGTTGTCTTTGGATTGCATTACAATAAGAATGAAAAAGATTATTATATTATATTGCCAATAGAGTTCTGATCAATACTATAATGACACATCAAGGCAGGTTTGTACAATTAAGCATACACTGGGAAAGATCCATAATCTGAATGAATTGTGTAACTGAACAGTTTTGTTGTCAAACCTACTGAAAGCTACAAATAAGAATGATTTGAAGGAAAATAAATAATGGAGAGTAAAGCTATTGATAGATTAGTTGCATCTAAGGCAGTATAAGAGTATTTACAGTTAATGAGTGAGAAAACTCGATCTTTTTATATAATTTTATATAATATGTGCATGCTTCTGTTCACTTAATATTTATACAACACTTCCTGTTCTGAGAAAATAGAGATCTTATAGCTGATTCAGATGATTTAGGAATCTGAGAGAATTCCATCCAGATAGCTTGAAATATGTAGTTCAAAGTTTTCTGTACTTAAACTTAAAAGTAGACCCTAAGCAAGAACCGAATTAGGGATTACATTGCACCTGAGTCATGGATACCTGGAAATCCTTGCCCAAGCTAAAACATGTCACAGTATTCTTCTTCTTTAAATAAAAATGTATTTAACCAAAATACAACCAGTGTGGCATAAAAACAGTCGAGAATAGTAGATGATGTGTGGAAGGTGATAGCAGTCTGTAAACCTTTGTCCTGAAACCTTACTATAAATAATAACAATTATAAAGAAAGGCATATTTTATTAAATATCAATAAAAGGGAATTTTGTTTTATCATGGTACTTTACTTATTATTTGACAGATGGATTTGTGACATTAAAATATAAAATATTAAGAATCATTGTCTGAAAGGAGACAGGTTTTTTTGAGAACTACTATTAGTAAAATGTATATATGTACCACTACTGAGCAACAAATTAAACAGCTTAAATCTTGAATATGAACAATTCTGTGGAAGCTTGGACCTGTTACCAATATGGTGCTGATTATAGAAATGTTCTAACAGCAATTTAGTATAAATATATATAGAAAGAAATGCATTAATTCTTCTTAATACCTTGATAGATTCAACATCTTAAGCCTTAATAACTTAAATTTGTTTTATACTAGTGAAACAAAATTGTTTTGCATTTAATGACATAAGTTGTTTCATTTAAAATACTGAACAGTTACAAGTTCTAAAGGTGACTACTGACGAGTTTTTACTAAAGCCCCTGTCACACTGCACCAACGGATGCAAAGAGGATGTAAAACGGACAAAAAAGCTTGCCATCCGTTGGTTAACGCGATGTAATCACTGCCTCCATTTTGCCTCCTCTCTATCCGTCCAGCATCCGTTTATTGAACTGCTCAAAACTTTTGCGCGGAAAATGTATCCAATTTGTCCATTCTGCATCTGCTATGCATCCGCTACGCATCCGTTCTGCATCCGTTACGCATCCGCTATATCCGCTAGGCATCCATTCCGCATCCGCGCAACTCGCATCTGCTCAGACGCAGGGAGGGAGAGGAACGGATGTGGAAAAGATGCAGAACGGATGCAGAACGGATGCAGCACGGAAACAAAGCGTTTAAAACGGAAAAAACGTTCGCAGAGGGGACCTATCTCGGATATTAAGGATGTCTAGAGGATGCCTAGAGGATGCAAAGGGACACCTATATTGCCTATAAAAAGGGGGAGCAACTCGTCTGCATCTCACTTTCAGACCAGCAGACCAGCTGTGCAGACCTCTGCAGCCTTCATCTGACTCTTCCTCTTCCACAGCATCCAGTCATGTCAACCCTGGATCATAACACAGTCCTTTTGGCAGCCACCATCCTTCTGCAACAGTGCGAAGCCATCTACAGGCTCTGTGGACTCTACTACGGGAAGAAAAGGAGACGGCCAAGAAGCGTCTGGGTCCGAAGATGGATCGGGAGAAGAACAGAGTAGGGACTGTACAACAAGCTGATGGTGGAGCTCAGGAACGAAGACACTTGGGCATTCCAGAACTTCATGAGGATGCCTCCAGCCATGTTTGACGAAGTTGTGCAGCGTCTGACACCCAGGTTGACCAAGGCAAACACCAACTTCCGGCCCAGCCTGGAACCTGGGCTCAAGGTGGCACTCACTCTGCGCCACCTGGCCTAAGGGACCACCTACAGGAGCATGCAGTACGGCTGGAGGGTGCCACACAACACCATCAGCATTGTGGTCAGAGAAGTGGTGCAGGCCATCATCAAAGAATACCTGCAGAAGCTCCTCCAGTGCCCCTCCACTGATGAAGGATGGAAGAAAGTTGCAGAACAGTGGTATCAGTGGTGGAACTTCCCACACACCATTGGAGCCATAGATGGCAAGCACGTGGCCTACAAAGCACCACCCAAGTCGGGCTCCACTTATTTAAACTACAAGGGCTTCTTCAGCATCGTCCTCTTTGCCATGGTCGATGCTGACTACAAGTTCATGTAAATCGATGCTTCAGGCAGCGGCTCATGTTCAGATGCTCAGGTATACAACGTCAGTCACCTCAAGGAGGATCTAGAAGGCAACCTCATCATGGGCTTTCCAGATCCAGAAGCCCTGTCCAACGACACGCAAGATGTGCCCTACTTCATCGTGGGGGATGACGCCTTCTCCCTCAGAACCTACCTCATGAAGCCCTACACTTCCAGATGCCTCACCTGTGATGAGAGGATCTTCAACTACAGGCTGTCCAGGGCAAGGCGGGTGGTGGAGAATGCCTTTGACATCCTGGCCAACAGGTTCCAGGTACTTCTAGCCACCATGCAACATCGCCCAGAGACCATGAGGAGGATCGTGGAAGCTTGCTGCATCCTGCACAATCTCATGCGCACCCGCTACCCAGTCTTGCAGAACAGGCTCGTGGACCTCCAGCAAGGCAATGGGGACATGGAGCCTGGGGAATTGAGGCAAGGGTGAAACCTAATAGACACTCAGGATGTGCAAGGCCCCAACAGGGCCTCACATGAAGGGAAGAAGCAGCGCAACCTCCTGAGACACTGGTGCAACTCCCCAGCTGGAGCAGTGGAGTGGCAAGACAAGATGATAGATGATTAATGGGTGCTTCCTTCAGCCTGTCTCATCACACGGATGAGATTGGGCCATGTATGTTGGGTGGGCCTACAATGAACAGGGCGTTTAATAAAGAGTTGTGTTTGTGTTGACATGTGTGGATGATTATTACATTATTATTGATAATAAAGGGCCATAGGTGTGGCACCAGGGAGGGTGGACCATACAGTCCCACTATGCTTGCACTGGAGGCTTATCTATCCCACTGCGATCCTTACCCATCCCACAGCTATTACCCATCCCAAAGGTATCCCTGCCCATCCCACTGCTATCTTAACCCATCCCACAAGCATGCAAAGGCTTAAACCAATTCTAAAAGTTTCCACCAAGACTTTATTAAAAAAAAGAAATGAAGCAAGTGTGTGAATCAAAGATAAACTTTATTGAACAACAAGCTGTAAAAGAAAAATGTCCCAAGTCAAGTGTCCAAATAAAGTCCACAGGTAGCCAGTTACCCAGTCTCTGGCACTCTTATCGGTCACTCGGAGGTGTGCCCAGTCTCAGGGGTGAAGGGTCCAGGTGCTATGGAGGTGGGTGGTGCTGGAGTGCTGGTCTGTATTGTCATTGGGGTGCCTGGCCCCGAGAGGACAACAGGGGACGGTGTGTTGAGGAAGCTCTCAGACAGCTGGCTCAGACCCGTGATGCTGAGAGATCCTTCCTCCATGCCATGGGGTGTCAGCCCCATGCCATGGGGTGTCAGCCTCTCATCACTGATGAGAGATGTACTGAGGCCGGGCTTGGCTGTGGAGTGGAGGAAGGAGTAGTGTAGTGGGGCTGTCTGGTCTGCAGCTGGGTGAGGACTGGTGTGGGTGGCATCGCTGTCGTCAGTGGCATCATTGTCGTGGGTGGCATCAGTGGCATCAGTGTAACCGGTGGTAACGGTGTCGCCCGATGACTCTGTGCCTGGACTGGGAAGGGCTGCTGCCTGTGCTGCTGGACTTCCTGGTAGCCGTAGCCCTGGTAGGTGAGGGGCTGTGGGAAGCCTTGGAATGGGAGGGACATCACCTGGGGTGGAGGTGGAGGAGCAGACCTGGACTGGGTGGGAGCAGGTTCCTCTGGATCTGGAGGGTTGTGAAGCAGCTCAGTGATCTGGTCCTTCACCACCTGGTACTGGGTTTCCTCCATGTTCCTGAGGGTCTGGTTGACATAGGTGAAGAAGGGCTTGCGGTTGGAGGATGAGGAGTGGTTGCTGACCAGCTGAGAGAGGAGATCTATGCTGCTCCGGATGGTGTCCCTGATCTCCAGCAGGACAGTGTGGCTCTGCCCCTCCTGCTGTCTGGCTCTCTGCCTTTCTGTGGAGGTGGAGCTGGGGGGGGGGGTTGGATGCGGCTACGACTGTGGTGGACTCGATGTCTCCTTTCTTCCACTGCACCAGGGAGTCCTCCACGTGCTCCACCACGGTTACAACACCTGTCCGCGGGTTTTCCGCCGTGGCACGCTCCACAGAAACCTGCCTGGAGACAGGGACTGACTCTCGGCTGGAAGAGGACTGGGTCTCAGCAGGCTGCCGGAGAGAGAGGGTTGTGAGAGGGGCTCCTGGTGCTCCTCAGTGGCGGATCTCACCCTCCAGGAAGCTGCACCTGGCCATGACGTAGGTCTCTCTGTCCGTCAGCTTAACCGTGGCCTGGCCAGAATTCTTGAGGTGCAGCTTCCCGTACCAGGTGTGCATGTGCTTCCACCAGCCGAGGAGCAGCTCCGAAGTGTAACCCATACTCTCCACCCTCTCTCTCCAAGCAGCCTGCTTCCTTTTGGTGTCCCTGTACAACCGGTGTCCCTTCCGCCACAGATAGTCATTCCCTCTCAGCCACTCCAGCACCTCATCCTCATGTTTCTCCTCAATGAAGTATTGCCTTCTCTCCCGTCCCCGCATACGCCTCTTCCTCCCTTTAGCAGGACCAGATGGGCCCTCATCAGAGGGGGTCCCAGGTGGTAGGGGCTGCTCCTCCACACCACCACCAGCAGCAGCACCAGGAGGATCATCATCATCATCATCATCATCATCATCATCATCATCACCAGCAGGATCATAATCATCATCATCATAATCATCATCATCATCATCAGCAGGATCAGCAGGACCAGGATCAGCAGCAGCAGAGTAAGCACCAGTAGCCCCAGCAGCAGCAGCAGCACCACCAGCAGCAGCACCAGCAGCACCTGCAGGACCAGGAGCACGAGCAGGACGAGCAGGACGAGCAAGAGGAGGAGCACAAGCAGTACGAGCAGTCCGAGGAAGTCCAGGAGCACGAGCAGGACCAGCAGGACCAGCAGGACCAGCAGGACCAGGAGCAGCTTCAGCAGAGTACGCAGCAGCAGAAGCACCACTGCCAGGAGCAGCTTCAGCAGAAGTTCCAGCACCAGAAGAGCGAGCTCGAGCAGCAGAAGCCCCAGTAGAAGCAGAGTCAGGGACAGGGGGCGGGAGGGTGGCCCTGTCCCTCTTGCTAGGGATGGCGACAGGTTGCTGAGACTTTTGCTTCTTCCCCATGGTTGTGGGGTTGCTGGCTGGCAGGGAGGCTGGCAGGGAGGCTGGCAGGCACCAAGGCTGTCAGGAAGGCAGGCACCAAGGCTGGCAGGCAGACTGGCTGGCAACGAGGCTGGAAGCCAGGCTGGCAGGCAGACTGGCTGGCAGAGAGCAAGGCTGGCAGGGAGGCTGGCCAGGAAGCTTGGAGGCAGGCTGGCAGGAAGGCTGGCAGCAAGGCTTGCAGACAGGAATGCAGGCAAGGACTCGATGTATCCTGCAGCAGGTCTTTCCTCCGAATGCTGGCCACGTGCGAGCTGCTTCCCTTTATGTCCACGTGGCTTACGCAATGCATCCCCCCCGCATGCGCAATTAACGCCAGGCATCCGTTAGGCTTCCGCTGTGCATCCGCTTGGCTTCCACTCTGCATCCGCTTCATCCGCTGTGCATCCACTGTGCATCCGCTTCATCCGCTCGGCGTCTGCTCTGCATCCGCTCTTTCCGTTCCGCGTCCGCTTTGCTGAGGTCCCCCGGAAGCCCAGCGGATGTACCATCTGCTCTCATCCACTTCCATCCGCTGGGCTTCCGTTCCTCATCCGCTTTCCATCCGCCCTGCGTCCTCCCCCCGTCCGTGTTATCCGCTCCGGTTATGCTAATTTTTGCCCCTTTTGAGAGTGGATAACAATGGATGGAACATTTTGCTCGTCCATTGTGTCCGTTTTGCATCCGTTGGGCAGTGTGACAGGGCCTTAAAGGAGACATAACATAGATTATAACCTTGTTAATTATTTCAGTTGAGTTTGATTCAGAAATGGATTTAAAGGCAGGAATTGTAGCTCTCTGCAAAACTGGTCCTCGCTGAAGAAAAATAATTATGAAAATAAACATTAATTTTATATAATTGAGAAGTAAGTTAGGAAAATAGTGGCTGGCTTAAAGCTCAGAACTACTTCAACATTATCTGCTCTGGTGTCAAATTTAAATGGTGGATTGTTCCTGCAAAATATAAACAGGCAGTGGAGAGAAATACATTATTTACAAGAAAACCCTAAGAAAGAGATTGCCATATCACAATGTAGTGAACCTTAGGAAGCATGTGTGTTTTGGCTAAATTAGAAAATTTCTGTTGTCAGTGTTCCAGGAAAACAAACTCCAAAACCAAAACTCAGAGACAGGCATTTTCTCAAAGTTCCATTTTATTAAAGTGTCATATTGGCACATCTGGGAAAATCCAAATCTGAGAGTTCCGGATTTTCTATCAATAATTAAAAATCACAAAATCCATCCCCGTACCATCACTCCATCACATGGTCTAATCACCATCTGTTCCAACTGGATAGTCATCCCTTAAACCACTTCTCATCCAGGAGCTTCCAGCTGGGCGCTGCATTGATCAGGAGCTGAGGAGAGGATCGCTGCTCTGAAAGGCTCCGATTTTCGCTGTTTGGTGGCTTCCAGGAATGTGCTGGACCTCGGAGGAGTAGACAGACAAAAGGGGAAGACCTGGAGATCTCGGGGAGGTGCCGCGATCCCGGAGATTACAAGAGAATCCCCCAAAAACCAGCATCAGAAGAGGGAGATCATACAGATTGGAACTATAGATGTGGCAGCCCAGCAGCTTAAAGAAGAAGGAAGGAAGCAAAGAGTGGAAAACAGCAAATTGAATAGTGGAAAGATGAACTTAAAGAAGATTTCCAGAATACTAATTTATGCTACAAAGGGAAATTGAAACTCCAAACCTAACAGTGCAGCGAAGTGGCAGAAATATTGGAAGGAGTACTAACTAAAGGAATGACAGTAATTTGTGCTGATTAATGGAGCGCTGAAAATAGAGGAGCAGAAGAGTGAGACAGCACCATTTACTTTTACTATGGGAGCTGAAAAGGGGGTTGTATAACTATATTTTTTGGCGATTGACATTTGAGAATTGTGGGAAGAAAGAGAAAGTGACAGTGACGTGTCCAAGTGAGACAGAGAGATCGGAACAACAGCTGAGAGTAAAAACTTGAAGAGAGAAAATTGACACTTTAAAAGATTTAAGGAAAGGACTGAGGAAAGAAACCTTATAAATGCAATATTTGTCTGATAACTGTGACAAAGAAAAAAGGAAGAAATAAGATAACTAAGATTTATAAGTGGAACTAGGACTATGTGGAGAAAAAGAAGAAAGGAGCAAGAAGAAGAAGAAGCCAAAACAGAAAGAAGAAACGAAATGGTGGAAGTGACTGTGCAAATTTAAATAGGACATTTTGAACTTGAACTAAGAACTGTAATAAGGTATTTATGAAAAGAAGACAAAGAAGACGAAGAAGAAGAAGAAGAAGAAGAAGAAGAGGAGGAGGAGGAGGAGGAGGAGGAGGAGGAGGAGGAGGAAGATGAAGACGAAGAAGAAGAAGAAGAAGAAGAAGAAGAAGAAGAAGAAGAAGAAGAAAAATATGATCCATGGACATCATTCAACTGATCAATCATAGATGTAACTAAATAATATTGGTAAAACATCATCTTAATAGATATATATGTGTTATAATATTGAGTTAAGAATACTGGTTAATAATTTTTGAATAACTGGACAATTGAAAGTGTGTTGTATAAATATAGAACTCAGACCTTTAAATAATAATCATATAGGAAGAAACTTACAAATTTTTATTCTGAGATAAGCATATAATTAAGAAATCTAAAGAAATAGATTAATTGATATTTATATATAGATAAGAATTTAATTACTTGAATGAATTGGCTGCTTTAAATTAATTAGTTAAGCATATAAGATTGTTGATTTTGTGAGTAAATATATCTGTATTTGATTAATATTGAATTTATTGAATTCTCTTAAGTATTGTAATAGATGAATAAGTTCAATAAGAAAAAATAGAAATAAGAGCTGATTGTGATTTTCCATAATAGAATTTTGGTAATTAATAATATAATATGTGCTAATATTACTATTGAACTGTAAAGGAGAGGAAAAAAGTGCTCTTCTAGGGATAGTTGATGGTAGATTGGATAGAGCTGCTACAGATAGTTAAAATGGCGACAACATCAATTACAAGTGTAAAATCAGGAAAGAAAACTACAACAACGTCTTCACCTATGGGGCAGAGATCTAAAGATGCAATGCTATTGGCAGAAAAAAATAGTTCAGCTCAAAGCCTGCAAACAGTACAGGCAATGCTCACTATGATGCAGGAAATGATGGTAAAAACCATGAATTGATAGCGAGGAACCATGAAGATATGAAAACAGAGATGAGAACTGAAATAGGACAAGTGAAAAACGAAATACGAAATTTGAACAGTAAGATTGGAAAGATGCAGGAAAAAGTGATAAAAAATGAATCGAAATTAAATTTAGTAGAGGTAAGAACGGAGATGGTGGAGAAGAAATTCGAGGATTCAGAACAAAATTGGAAAGTGCTCGACTGTGAACTCCGGGATTCGACAGTACACATGGAATTAGAGAAGGCATCATTTCATCTTAGGTTCCAAAATGTGGTGGAAGACAAAAAGAAAGATTTACGTGCAATTATGATGAATCTGATAGCGGCGGCTTTACAGAAACCTAAACTGGAAATTGAAAATGATGTAGACAAGGTCTACAGAGTATACACACACTATGTGAGGAAACATAGACTACCCCAAGAAGTTCATATTAGATTTACGAGGAAGATAACATGAGACCTGCTCTATAGTAAGACCAGAGAGGAACCACTTGTATACAAAGATCATGAAGTGGTTCCACTGAAACAAATACCTAGGAGAGTCAGAGAGCAGAGAAGGGTCTACCAATTTTTATCAACTCAGCTTCTTAGAAATGGTATTCCATTTAGGTGGCTCACCCCAGAGGGGCTTTTAATTTCGTGGTAGGAAAAAAAATACAAAATTGATACAATTGAAAAAGCACAGGAATTTCATGAACGATACCTAGGACACAAGGAAAAACAAGAAAGTCGAGACGACCTGAATACAAGAAACCAAGAGGAACAGCTCTCTGGAGAAAAGAATCTGATTCACACTCTGAACCCCAAAATCTTAGAGAAGAAGGGGAAGGCAACAGATTAAGAAAAAGAGAAAAAGAAATGAAACGAGAAATGCCTCACACAGTCAATAACACTGATAGAGAAATCACTTTATTTTCAGTCAATATCAATGGTTTAAATCTATCATCAAAAGAAAACAGATATTTAAAAACTTAAAAAACAAAATGCTGACATAACTTGTATCCAAGAAGTGCATATTCCAGACAATCAAGCAGACCTCTTAAAGAATATAAATTTGGGTAAAATGTATTCGGCACTTGCAAACAAAAAAAAGGGGTATTGTAGTATGTGAAAAGTATTGGTTGCAACATAAACAAATATACAAAAATCAAGAAGGGAGAATGCTTTTTATAGAAATAAATGTAAATCAGAAAAAGATGTTATTAGTTACAATATATGCCCCAAATACAAACCAAAAATACTTTTATAATAGGCTCCACCATAAGATAACAGAATTAGAGTATGCTAATGTATGCATTGTAGGAGATTATAATACAGTCCCAGACAAAGTTAAAGATTATAAAACTTCCCCCCCCCCAAAAAAAAAGGAAAGGAGAATACTCCCTTCGTCTTTTAATAATATGGTAAGAGAACTTGAAAGATGTGTGGAGAGAAACATATGGAGGGAGAAACTGAAAGATTTGGAAATAAGTAGACAAAAGGACCCAAACAATTCAAACATCAAAAAAGAAACTGATCCGGTAAAACATAAAATAAATTTAAATGTACAGGAAGATTTGGCCCAAAAAATTAAATTAGCAAAACAAAATTATTTTGAAAATGCAAATAAAGCCGGGAGGTGTTGAGCTCATAAAATTAAAAAGGAACAAGAAAAGAGAACAATCATAGCTCTCCAAGATCAGAAAGGGAAATTATGAAAAAAAACAAACCCAAGAAAAGAAAGAAATTGCAAAGGAGTTTTTTATGAAATTGTAGAAACAGGAAGAAATACCAGAAGAATCTATTGATCAATATTTGAATGAAAAGAATTTGCCCAAAATTACTGCTGAAGAGAAACAAAATTTGAATAATAAAATATTTGTAGAAGAAATTAGGAAGGCAATTGCAACACAAAAAGCAAATAGGACCCTGGCCCAGGTGGAATTCCTTCGGAATTCTCTAAGGAATTCTAGGAAACAATAGAGGAGATATTGGTGGACTTGTACAGTGAAGCCCTGGAGAATGCTAACATACCTAAATCATGGTTGGAATCATATATTACCCTTATTTATAAAGAACAATCAGACCCACAAAAAATTCAAAGTTGTAGATCAATATCACTTTTAAATGTAGATTACAAAATAATGTTACAATATTGGCGGAAAGATTAAAGAGTGTATTAAGTAGAATTATCCACACTGATCAGAATGGCTTCCTCCCCCATAGGCAAATAAAAACAAATACAAGAACCATTATGGATATATTAGAATATTATGAAATACATTCAACCAAGACAATGGCATTGATATTTTTGGACGTCCAGAAGGCTTTTGACAACCTGAATTGGAACTTCCTTATTAAACAACTGATAGGCATAAAATTTGGTGAAAATTTTATAAGATTTATTTAGACAATTTATAACATGCAAACCGCAAAAATATTAATAAATGGGGAAAATATAGGTATTATAAAGCTAGGAGCCCCCTAGCTCCTCTATTGTATATATTGGCACAAGAGACTCTTTTAGTACAAATTAGGCAAAATCAAGAGATTAGAGGACTAAAAATTAAAAAAAGAAGAATATAAACTGTAGGCATTCGCCAATGATATGGCATTTATATTAGAAGAATCCTTAGAAATGAGCCCTATACTACTAAGATAAATAGAAGAATATGGAAAGGTGGCAGGGTTAAAAATTAACAAAGAAAAAACAAAAGTGTTAACAAAAAACTGTGCAATGGAGCAGAAGGAAGAACGAGCAAATAAATTAAGTATGCAGGTGGTAAATAAAGTAAAATACTTAGGGATCTGGTTGACTGCTAGATGTTCTTCGATTAAAAATGATAACTATGATAAGTTAATAATGCAAATAGTTAAATATTTAGATAATTGGGCCAAATTGCAGTTATCGCTATTGGGACGTATTTCAATAGTAAAAATGAATATTTTGCCAAAACTGTTGTTCCTGTTTCAGACAGTGTCAGTCAAGTTGGAAAAGAACTTTTTTGTAGAATTAAACAAATCTATATCTAAATTTATATGGCAGAGGAAAAAACCCAGAGTGAAATAAAAATTATTACAGGACGCCAAGAAAAAAGGAGGATTTGGCCTTCCAGATTTTGAATTATATTATGATGCTGCTATAGTAAACTGGCTTAAGGATTGGGTTAAATTAGAAAATAG
>BLBF01003601.1:4098-17138 GCA_015471245.1 Laticauda colubrina
TTATTATTATTATTATTATTATTATTATTATTATTATTATTATTATTATTATTATTATTATTATTATATATGACAGTATGAAGTCACAACTGCCAGTTTACTACAACTGCTATTATTATTTAATATTTAATCTTCAATTTCATTCATAGTCTGAGACTAGTAAAAACTTAACATTTCAAGTCCTCACCAAGGAAACTATAACAAGAAGTTTCTGCTGTTAAAGTAATGTCTGAGTATATAGGCAGTTCCAAGTAAGATGTTTTTTTGCAAAGTCAGAATATTCAGATCTAATAAATTCAAAATTTCCATGTATCTAGGTAACCCTTTGGGTATTGCTCCAAGGGCTCTTATTACAATTGGTACAACCATTATTATTGTTGTTGTTGTTATAATTGTTAGACATTTTGAAGTTCAAAAAAGATATTAAATTATAAAGGTTCATTTAGACACATATGTACTATAAATGGTTGAAAGAAGTACTTAAAATATCACTATTCTTAAGTCACCCTAAATCAACTTTAATGCTGTTATTTTTTAAAGATCATTTTTCCTATTTTGTCATAATATTCAGGAGCTATTTTGCTTTTTTCGACTATAAAAAAGTTTGTTTGTGGTTGGAAATGAATCAGATTCCAGTGCAATATGTAAACTAGCAGGCTAGATATTTATATGGTGTTCTTTTTGGCAGCACATATGGTACAACTGTAACACTACAGAGAAAGATATGCTTAGGTAGAGCTATAAAAATAAAATTAACTTACAACAACATGTGGATAAGTCCAGCCCTATCATATATTTAGCAAGGATTTATGATATAAATATTCTATAGCAGGGGAATAGTTTATTCTCCATTATTATATTCATTGTCTCCCAACTACTAAAAAAATATATGTAGTGCATGATAGGTATACTAGGAACTTCAGATAGGTATTTCTAACTGCTACCATAATTTTGAACATATACCCAATATATTGTCATAAGCATTAAAGAAAAAGTACATTTTTGTCTCTTTTCTACTAAATTGAAGAAAAAACAAGGTATTAGAAAGCAAATATTACAGCAGCTATGAGTATATCACTGGGAGAATAAACTGGGAATTGATAAGAAAAAGTTTATATGGATTTAAAAAGTCAGCACTGACTTGAAAGCAATGGGTTAGTTAATCAGTGAGTCGATCAGTTAATCTTGATGCATCACAGGAAGCTTTCAAAAAGAGACTGGACAACCATTTGTTCAAAATGGCTTTCCTGCTTGAGCAAGGGATTGGACCACAAGACTTCCAACGTCTCTTCCAACTCTATTACTCTATGTTATATGTTCCAAAACAGCCTAAAGGGCCTGTCACATAGGCCGACGGATGCAAAAAGTATGTAAAAAGGACACAGCGGATGAGAAAATGTTCCATCCATTGCTATCCGCTCTCAAAAGTGCCCCAAATTTGCATAAACAGAGCGGATAACAATGGAAAGGAACGGACGGGGAGAAGACGTAGAGAGGATGTAAAGCGGATGCTTCATGGAAGCCTAGCGGATGGAAGTGGATGGAAGCGGATGGCACATCCGCAGGGCTTCTGGGGGAGCACAGCGAAGTGGACGAACAGCGGAAGGAGCGGATGCAGAGCGGATACAGCGGATGCATCATGGAGGATGAGCAGATGCCTAGCGGATGCCTAGCAGATGCAAAGCGTTCACTGCGCATGCGGGGAGGATGCATTGCATCAGCCCCACAGATATAAAAGGATGCAGCTCACAAGCAGGTCACCACTCAGAGGAAAGACCTGCTGCCAGACGCGTCTCCAGCCAACAACCATGGGGAAGAAGAGGAAGCCTGGCAAGAAGGAGAGGGTCATCATCCTACCCCTGGCGCTGACTCTGCTTCTGCTGGGGCTTCTGCTGCTGGGGCTGACTCTGCTGGTGCTGGTGCTTCTGCTGGTGCTTACTCTGTTGCTGCTGCTCCTGGTCCTGCTGGTGCTGCTGGTGCTGCTGGTCCTGCTGGTGCTGCTGGTCCTGCTGGTCCTGCTTTTGCTGCTCCTGTTGTTGCTGCTGGTGGTGGTGGTGTGGTGGACCAGCCCCTAGAACCTCACAGCCCTTCTGATGAGGGCCCAGAAGGCCCTGCCAGAGGGAGGAAGAGGCAATTGGACGATAGGGAGAGGAGGCAGTACTCCATCGAAGAGGAACATGAGGATGAGGTGCTCGAATGGCTGAGGGAAATCAAGTACCTTTGGTGAAAGGGACACAGGCTCTATCAAGACACCAAGCAGAAGCAGGCGGCTTGGAGAGAGAAGGTGGAGAGCCTGGGCTACACTTCAGAGGTCCTACTCGGGTGGTGGAAGCACATGCACACCTGGTACGGGAAGCTGCACCTGAAGAAGTCTGGCCAGGCCACGGTCAAGCTCACCAACAGGGAGACCTACGTGATGGCCAAGTGCAGCTTCTTGGAGGGTGAGGTCCGCCACTGAGGAGCAACCCCTCTGTCTACCCTCTCTCTCAGGCAGCCTGCTGAGAGCCAGTCCTCTTCTGGCCAAGAGTCAGCTCCTGTGTCCAGGCAGGTATCTGTGGAGCAACCCATGACGGAGATCCCCCCGACAGCTGCACTCCCCGTGGCGGAGCACGTGGAGGACTCCCTGATACAGTGGGAGCAAGGAGAGGGCGCTGACACCAGAGACCAAGCCACACCCACCCCCAACTCCACCTCCACCTCCATCGAAAGAGGCAGAGAGGCAGACCAGAGGGGCAGAGCCACACTGTCCTGCTGGAGATCAGGGACACCATCAAGAGCAGCTTAGATCTCCTCTCTCAGCTGGTACACACCGACATACCATCCTCTAATAAAAAGCCCTTCCTCACCTTCATCAACCAGACCCTCATGGACATGTCCGAATCACAGGACCAGGTGATAAAGGAGAGGTCTTCTGCACAACCCTCCAGGCCCAGCTGAACCTGCTCCGACCCAGTCCAGGTCTGCTCCTCCACACCAGGTGATGTCACAGCCCTTCCAAGTCTTTCCACAGGCCCTTACCTTCCAAGGCTATGGCTACCAGGAGTTCCAGCAGCACAGGCAGCCCTTCCCAGTCCAGGCACAGGTACATCGTATGCCACCAATGCCACCGATGCCACCGAGCCACCGATGTCATCGATGCCACCGATGCCACTGATGCCAAAAATGCCACCCATGCCACAGATGCCACCCATGCCACAGGTGCCACCCAGGCCTCACCTCGCTCACCTGCAGACCCGACAGCCCCACTACGGTCCTCCTTCCTCTGCCCCACAGCCAAGACCGGCCTCAGAACATCTGTCATCGGTCTTGGGACTGACATCCCATGTCATGGAGGAAGGGGCTCTCAACATCACAGGACTGACCCAGCTCTCTGAGAGCTTCCTCCACACACCATCTCCTGTTGTCCTCTCGGGGCCAGGCACCCCAATGGTGCCTCAGACCAGCACTCCAGCAACATCCACTTCCACAGCACCTGGACCCTTCATCCCTGAGACTATGGGCACGCCTCAGAGTGACTGAGAAGAGTGCCAGAGACTGGGTTGCTAACTGTTGACTTTATCTTTGCTTGGGACACTTTACTTGGGCCATTTTGCTTTTACAGTTTGTCATTAATAAAGTTTATCTTTGCTTCACAAACTTGGTTCAGTACTTTTAGTAAATAAAGTCTTGGTGGAAACTTTTAGAAATGGTTTAAGTCTTTGCATGCCTATGGGATGGGTAAGGATAGCAGTGGGATGGGCAGGGATACCTGTGGAATGGGTAATAGCTGTGGGATGGGCAAGGATAACAGTGGGATGGGCAGGGATACCTGTGTTATGGGTAATAGGTGTGGGATGGGTAAGGATAGCAGTGGGATGGGCAGGGATACCTTTGGCATGGGTAATAGCTGTGGGATGGGTAAGGATAGCAGTGGGATAGATAAACCTCCAGTGCAAGCATAGTGGGACCATATGGTCCACCCTCCCAGGTGCCACACCTATGGCCCTTTATTATCAATAACAATTTCATCATTCATCAACACATTTCAACATAAACACAACTCTTTATTAAATGCCCTGTTCATTGTAGGGCCACTCAACATACATGGCACAATATCATCAGTGTGATGAGACAGGCTGAAGGAAGCATCCATTAAGCATCTACCATCCTGTCTTGCCACTCCACTGCTCCAGCTGGGGAGTTGCACCAGTGTTTCAGGAGGTTGCGCTGCTTCTTCCCTTCATGTGAAGCTCTGTTGGGGCCTTGCACATCCTCAGTATCTATCAGGTTTCGCCCTTGCCTCCATTCACCAAGCTCCATGTCCCCATTGCCTTGTTGGAGGTCCACGAGCCTGTTCTGCAACACTGGGTAGCGAGTGTGCATGAGATTGTGCAGGATGCAGCAAGCTTCCACGATGTTCCTCACTGTCTCTGGGTGATGCTGCATGGTGGTGAGAAGTACCTGGAACCTGTTGGCCAGGATGCCAAAGGCGTTCTCCACCACCCGCCTTGCCCTAGAAAGCCTGTAGTTGAAGATCCTCTCTTCATGGGTGAGGCATCTGGAAGTATTGGGCTTCATGAGGTAGGTTCTGAGGGAGAAGCCGTCATCTCCCACAATGGAAAACCCATGATGAGGTTGCGTTCCAGCCCCTCCTTGAGGTGACTGGTGTTGTATACTTGGGCATCTGAAGATGACCCGTTGCCTGAAGCATCGATGTACATGAACGTGTAGTCAGCATCGACCATGGCAAAGAGGATGATGCTGAAGAAGCCCTTGTAGTTGTGATAAGTGGACCCTGAGTTGGCTGGAGCTTTGCAGGCCACGTGCTTGCCATCGATGGCTCCAACGGTGTGTGGGGAAGTTTCACTTCTGATACCACTGCTCTGCAACTTTCTTCCAGCCTTCTTCAGTGGAGGGGCACTGGAGGAGCTCCTCCAGGTATTCATTGATGATGGCCTGCACCACTTCTCTGACCACAATGCTGATGGTGTTGTTTGGCACCCTCCAGCTGTACTGCATGCTCCTGTACATGGTCCCTGAGGCCAGGTGTTGCAGAGTCAGTGCCACCTTCAGCCCAGGGTCCAGGCTGGGCCAGAAGTTGGTGTTTGCCTTGGTCAACCTGGGTCTCAGCCGCTCCACAACTTCGTCAAACATGGCTGGTGTCATCCTCATGAAGTTCTGGAATGCACTAGGTTCTTCATTCCTCAGCTCCACCATCAGCTTGTTATATAGTCCGTACTCAGCTCTTCTCGCGATCCATCTTCGGACCTAGACACTTCTTGGACCCCTTCTTTTCTTCCTATAGAACAGGTGAAAGAGCCTGTAGAGGGCTTCGCACTGTTGTAGAATGATGGTGGCTACCAAAAGGAGTGTGCGACAATCCATGGTGGAGGTGACTGGATGCTGTGGAAGAGCAAGAGCAAGATGAAGGCTGAAGAGGTCTGCACACCAGGGCTGCTGGACTGAAAGTGAGATCCAGGTGATTTCCTCCCCCTTTTTATAGGAAATATAAATTTCCTGCTAGGTGTCCTTTTGCATCCTCTAGACATCCTGCAGACATCCTAAATATCTGAGATACGTCCCCTATACGAACGTTTTTTCCATTTTAATGCTTTATATGCGAGCTGCATCCGCTTTCATCCTTTCTATGTCTGTGCTACTAACTCTGCATGTCCGTTCCGCATCCGTTTCGCTTCCTCCCTGTGTCCGTTTTCCGCTGGAGCGGATATGAGTTGCGCAGATGCGCAGCAGATGCCTAGCGGATATAGCAGATGTGTAACGGATGATGATGGATGTATAACGGATGTTCCCCGTATGCGTAGCGGATGTATAATGGATGAGTTGGATACTTTATCCGCTCAAAAGGTTTTGTGCAGCTCAAAACTTTTTGAGCGCATGAAATCACACTAGATGGATGCTGGACGGATAGAGAGTATGTAAAACGGACGCAATGAGTACAGAATGGATGCATCGCGTTTACCAATGGATGGCAAGTGTTTCTCTCCATTTTACATCCTCTTTCCATCCATTGATGCTTTGTGACATGGGCTTTAAACACAGCAAAAACCTTTGGGAAGAAATGTAAAAATTTTATCCTCAGAGGAACAATAATCAATTGAAAATAAAAGTTACAAATCAAGTTCTCATATTTTCGATCAATTCTATGAAACTCTATCTCTCTTGAAAAGTTTGTAATGCTGGAAGTGGAAAGAGAACAGAATGCTCAACACAAGTGGTTTCAATTACCAAAGATAAAAGTTGGAAATAGTTAATCCTGGGGAAGGTCTTTTGGAGTTTCAGAAAGTCAGCATTAACTTGATGATGACACAAATCAATCAATCAATCAATCAGTCAATATCTTGCTAAGTTTCAGAATTTTCACCTTAAAACACGTTTGGCTTATTTCACTCAACTTTTACAGCAATATCAAATATAGTCACAGCAGCATGATTATTTTCTGGTCCTTTTAGATTATATGTAAAAAAATATTTTAAAAATCCCCAAGGTTATAAATACCATTCCTTAACGTAATTATTATTAATTCTGCTGCAGCAAAGCTGCTGATTCAGAGGGTGATTTTCTTAATGGTGAAGCTTTTAGAACAATGCTGTGCAGTGATTAGAATGCAGTATTGCAGGCTAATCCAGCTGACTTCCAACTGCCAGTACCAGGTCAAGGTTGATTTAGCCTTCCATCCTTCTGAGGTCAATAAAATGAGAATCCAGACTTTAAGGGTCAATATGCTGACTCTGTAAACTGCTTTGAGAGGGCCAGTGATGGGATTCAAATAATTTAACAACCAGTTCTGTGCCTAATGAAGTCTTCCAACAAAGGATTCACCAAACTGCTCAGAAAGTTAACAGCCGGTTCTCCTGAACAGGTGGAAACTGTTTGAATCCCATCACTGAAAAGGGATATACAGCACTGTGAAGTGTTATAGTCTAAGTCTAAGTGCTATTGCTATTGCTATTTTAGCTTTTATCACTGTGATAAAACTGTGGTTTCTTTGGTCCTTCCCAAAACATTCCATTTTCCTATCAGCCAATTAAATCTTAGCTAGGAAGAATTTAAAGCCTTTTGCTTTCTCACTTTTACTTCATTCTTATTTACAATGGTCTTTTTATTTCTTTGTTTCTTTAGTTCAGTCCTTTAATTTTTTTTTATTTTAATCTTCTTTTCCAGAAAATTAGTCAGGCTAATTGCTGGGTTTTTTTCTTCCCCTTCCCGAATATGTCTCTCTAATATTTCAGTGCTTTCTATACCTTTCCATTAATATCCAGGAAGCATTTGTTTTATTTCTTGATTTATTTATTGAAAATTTTATTTGGGTTTTCACAAAAAATAAAATACAAATAAAACATCTTTTTTGAAAATAGCATGGTCCCCAGTTATCACTTCTTCATACAGACACAAAACTCAATTTCATGCTCATTTTTATATTCTATTCCATATCTTATTACCATTTTATAGTTTCTACATAGTTTTTCCCCTCTTTTAATTTTCTCAATTTTGTTTTGATTATCTCATCTCCATTCAAATCATTATATTTATACTTTTGGCTGTCCCGTTACAATTTGATACTATCTTTTCTTATTAAACATTTTTTCCCTGTAGTTATCAATTAGAGTATGACACCTTTATCGGATTCTGCTTGGTACATTCTTAAAATAGACACTATATTCTTAAAAAGAAAAAATATATATACATAGGTAAATAAACACACATTCCATTCCAGTTCAATTCTATCATTAATATGCATTAAAATCTTAATACCTTTAACATTTCTTTTCAATTGAATATAACACTTCTTTGGGAACACTTATAAAATTTTCATGATTTTTTCCCATATTTTTTACTTATATTTTTATAAATCATTACTAATAATTAAAAATATTCCCTTTGAATTCTCTCAATCATTTTAATTCATTTATTTATTAACAAACATCCCATTACATTACAATAAATATTTTATCCATCATCATATTTTCTAAAATTATTTCTATTTTAATATAACAATGCTATCTTATGTACCATTATAGAATCCCTTTTACAATAAAATTTTCACCCGTTATCTCTAAACAAACTTATGGTTACAATCCTTATATATTTTCCTTGTATCTCCATTTCTTGTTTCTGTCTTTTACAACTTTTTTTCCTTGCTTTCTTCCCCCTCTTCTTCTTCCTCCCCCTTTTGCCCCCTTGTCTCTCTACTTCTAACTCTCTCATCTGTAATCCCCTCTTCTGTAGCTTTCTAATATTATACTTATCCTTCAAATTGTCCTTCTTCTTTTTGGTTGTTTTTTCTTGTCTTAAACCTTTCACTCTCTTTCCCCCTTTTCTTTTTTCTTCCTATTTCAAATTATTTGATCATTAAAGATGGCTTCTTCTTTGTCCCATTCTTCTTGTTCTGCAAGCATTTCCTGTTGCTTCTCATAGTTCCAGATCTACATTTCTAAAGGCCCTGTCACACTGGCCGACGGATGCAAAACGTTTGTAAAAAGGACACAGCGGACAAGAAAAATGTTCCATCCATTGTTATCCGCACTCAAAATGGCCCCGAATTTGCATAACCAGAGCGGATAACATGGAAAGGAACGGACGGGGGGAGGACGCAGGGCAGATGGAAAGCGGATGCTCAATGGAAGTCTAGAGGATGGAAGCGGATAGGAGCGGATGGCACATCCGCAAGGCTTCCGGGGGACCGCAGCAAAGTGGACGCAGAACGGAAAGAGTGGATGCAGAGCAGATGCCGAGCGGATGCACAGCGGATGCACAGTGGATGAAGCGGATGCACAGCGGAAGCGTAGCGGATGCCTAGCGTTCAATGCGCATGCAGGGAGGATGCATTGCATCAGCCCCATGGATATAAAGGGAAGCAGCTCCCAAGCAGGTCACCATTCAGAGGAAAGACCTGCTTCCAGACACATCGACTGCCTTGCCAGCCTGCCCTGGCTGTATGCCTTCCTGCCAGCCTGCCTGCCAGCCTTGCTGTCTGCCTGCCAGCCTGCCTTCCAGCCTCCCTACCAGCCTGCCTGCCTGCCAGTCTGCCTGCCAGCCTGCCTGCCAGACTTGCTGCCAGCCTGCCTGCCAACCTACCTGCCAGCCTTGCTGCCAGCCTTGCTGCCAGCCTGCCTGCCAGCCTGCCTGCCTGCCTACCTGCCAGCCAGCAACCCCAAAACCATGGAGAAGAAGAGAAAGCCTCAGCCATCTGCTGCCAGCCCTGGCAAGAGGGACAGGGCCACCCTCCCACCCCCTGGCCCTCACTCTGCTTCTGCTGGGGCTTCTGTAGCATGGGCTTGCTCTTCTGGGACTGAGGCTTCTGCTGCTTCTGCTTCTGGAGGAGCTGATGATGATGCTTCTGGCAGTAGTGCTTCTGCTGGTGCTTACTCTGCTGATGCTGCTTCTGGGGCTGGGGCTTCTGCTGCTTCTGCATCTGGAGGAGCTGATGATGATGCTTCTGGCGGTGGTGCTTCTGCTGGTGCTTACTCTGCTGAAGCTTCTTCTGGCAGTGGTGCTTCTGCTCGTGCTTACTCTGCTGATGCTGCTTCTGGCAGTGGTGCTTCTGCTCGTGCTTACTCTGATGAAGCTGCTCCTCATCCTGCTGCTCCTGCTCGTGCTCCTGATCTTTTTCGTCCTGCTGGTCCTGCTTGTGCTCCTGGTCTTGTTCGTCCTGCTGGTCTTGCTCATGCTCCTGGTCCTGCTGGCGCTACTGGTGCTTACTCTGCTGCTGCTGATCCTGGTCCTGCTGGTCCTGCTGGTGATGCTGGCGCTGCTGCTGCTGATGATGATCCTGGTACTGCTGGTGCTGCTGCAGCTGCTGCTGCTGATGAAGATGATGATGATGATGATCCTGCTGGTGCTGGTGGTGCTGGTGATGTGGAGGAGCAGCCCCTACAACCTGGAAGCCCCTCTGATGAGGGTCCATGTGGTCCCGGCAAAGGGAGAAAGAGGCATGCGGGAGAACAGGAGAGGAGGAAGTACTCCATCGAGGAGGAACATGAGGATGAGGTGCTGGAGTGGCTGAGAGAGAATGAGTATCTCTGGAGGAAGGGACACAGGCTCTACAGGGACACCAAACGGAAACAGGCTGCTTGGAGAGAGAAGGCGGAGAACCTGGGCTACACTTCGGAGGTGCTCCTTGGCTGGTGGAAACATATGCACATCTGGTATGGGAAGCTGCACCTCAAGAAATCTGGCCAGGCCGCAGTCAAGCTGACGGACAGAGAGATCTACATCATGGACAAGTGCAGCTTCCTGAAGGGTGAGATCCGCCACCGAGGAGAATCCCATCTCTCTACCCTTTCTCTCAGGCAGCCTGCTGAGAACCAGTCCTCTTCCGGCAGAGAGTCAGCTCCTGTCTCCAGGCAGGTGTCTGTGGAGCGTGCCACGATGGAGAATCCCCTGATAGCTGTGGTACCCGTGGTGGAGCGCGTGGAGGACTCCCTGGCATGGTGGGAGGAAGGAGATGGTGCTTCCACCACAGTCCAACCCACATCCACCCCCAGCTCCACCTCCACAGAAAGGCAGAGAGCTATACAGGAGGGCCAGAGCCACATTGTCCTGCTGGAGATAAGAGACACCATCAGGAGCAGCATAGATCTCCTCTCTCAGCTGGTCCACACCGACTCCTCATCCTCCAATCGCAAGCCCTTCCTCACCTATTTCAACCAGACCCTCATGGACATGGTGGAACCCCAGTAACAGGTGGTGAGGACAGGATCACAGATCTGCTTCACAACCCTCCAGATCTAGATGAACCTGCTCCCACCCAGTCCAGTTCTGCTCCTCCACCTCCACCCCAGGTAATGTCCCTCCCATTCTAAGGCTTTCCACAGGCCCTCACCTACCAGGGCTACAGCTACCAGGAGGTCCAGCAGCACAGGCAGCAGCAGCACTTCCCAGTCCAGGCACAGGTTCATCGGATGACACCGTTGCCACCAGTTCCTCTGATGCCACCGATGCCACCCATGCCACTGATGCCACCGATGCCACCCATGCCACCCACGTCATTCCTCACACAGCTGCAGACCAGACAGCCCCAGTACACTGCTCCTTCCTCCACCCCACAGCCAAGCCCGGCCTCAGTACATCTGTCATCGGTACTGGGACTGACACCCCATGGCATGGAGGAAGGAGCTCTCAACATCACGGGGCTGAGCCAGCTGTTTGACAGCTTCATCAACACACCGTCACCTGTTGTCCTCTCAGGGCCAGGCACCCCAGTGGCGCTTCAGACTAGCACTCCAGCAGCAACCACCTCCACAGTACCTAGACCCTTCACCACTGAGACTGGCCACACCTCTGAGTGACCAAGAAGAGTGCCAGAGACTGGGTGGCTACCTGTAGACTTTATTTGGACACTTGACTTGGGTCATTTTTCTTTTACAGCTTGTTATTAATAAAGATCTTCTTTGCTTCACACAATTGCTTCATTTAATTTTGTCAATAAAGTCTTGGTGAAAACTTTTAGAAATGGTTTAAGCCTTCGCATGCTTGTGGGATGGGTAAGGATAGCAGTGGGGTGGGCAGGGATACCTTTGGAAGGGGTAATAGCTGTGGGATGGGCAGGGATACCTGTGGGATGGGTTAGGATATCTGTGGGATGGGTTAAGATAGCAGTGGGATGGGCAGGGATACCTTTGGGATGGGTAATAGCTATGGGATAGATAAACCTCCAGTGCAAGCATAGTGGGACTGTATGGTCCACCCTCCCAGGTGCCACACCTTTGGCCCTTCATTATCAATAACAATGTTAGCATTGATCCACACATGTCAACATAAATACAACTCTTTATTAAACGTCCGGTTCATTGTAAGCCCACCCAACATACCTGGCACAATCTCATCAGTGTGATGAGACAGGCTGAAGGAAGCATCCATTAAGCATCTACCATCCTGTCTTGCCACTCCACTGCTCCGGCTGGGAGTTGCACCAGTGTTTCAGGAGATTGTGCTGCTTCTTCCCTTCACGTGAGGCTCTGTTGGGGCCTTGCACATCCTCAGTGTCGATCAGGTTTCACCCTTGCCTCCATTCCCCAGGCTCCATGTCCCCATTGCCTTGCTGGAGGTCCACGAGCCTGTTCTGCAAGACTGGGTAGCGGGTGCACATGAGATTGTGCAGGATGCAGCAAGCTTCCACGATCCTCCTCACGGTCTGTGGGTGATGCTGCATGTTGGTGAGAAGTACCTGGAACCTGTTTGCCAGGATGCCAAAGGTGTTCTCCACCACCTGTCTTGCCCTGGACAGCCTGTAGTTGAAGATCCTCTTTTCACGGGTGAGGTATCTGGAACTGTAGGGCTTCATGAGGTAGGTTCTGAGGGAGAAGGCGTCATCCCCCACGATGAAGTAGGGCACATCTTGTGTGTTGTTGGGCAGGGGGTCTGGATCTGGGAAGCCCATGATGAGGTTGGGTTCCAGCCCCTCCTTGAGGTCACTGGTGTTGTATACCTGGGCATCTGAAGCTGACCCATTGCCTGAAGCATTGATGTACATGAACTTGTAGTCAGCATCCACCATGGCGAAGAGGATGATGCTGAAGAAGCCCTTGTAGTTGAAAGAAGTGGAGCCTGACTTAGCTGGAGCTTTGCAGGCCACGTGCTTGCCATCTATGGCTCCTACAGTGTGGGGGAAGTTCCACCTCTGATACCACTGCTCTTCAACTTTCTTCCAGCCTTCTTCAGTGGTGGGGTACTGGAGGAGCTCCTCCAGGTATTCTTCGATGATGGCCTGCACCACTTCTCTGACCACAATGCTGATGGTGCTGTGTGGCATCCTCCAGCCATACTGCATGCTCCTGTATGTGGTCCCTGAGGCCAGGTGGCACAGAGTCAGTGCCACCTTCAGCCCAGGGTCTAGGCTGGGCCAGAAGTTGGTGCTTTGCTTCATCATCCTGGGTGTCACCCACTCCACAACTTCATCAAACATGGCTGGAGGCATCCTCATGAAGTTCTGGAATGCACGAGGGTCTTCGTTCCTGAGCTCCACCATCAGCTTGTTGTACAGCCCGTACTCTCTGTTAGGGATAACATTGTTCACCCTAACTGTTTTAGGTGAAATACTA
>BLBF01003632.1:0-12561 GCA_015471245.1 Laticauda colubrina
TTAACTATATACTATCTGGACAGCACAGTTACTATTTTTTGAGTCAGGTTTTGCCTAATCTTTACTTGTACTTTTGTTTTTTCTTGCCTAAAACCTTGATTTTCTTCACATTACATTTCATTTTGTTGGATAGGGCCCATTGTTGAAGTCTGTCAAAATTGGTTAAGAATATTGTTCACTGTAAATTGACTTTCCCTATCCATCCTTCACATAAAGTTTACACAATTTTGTTTTTTCTTAATTTTAACCTATTGAAATATTGTCTAAAACTAAATAGCTCATAGAGAAAGCTATACACCAAGTTTTCAGTAGACAAGACAAAGATGTACAATGTGAGTCAAAAAAAGTAACCGTTGTGCCATCAAGGCCTTGATCTTTCTTTACATACATCACCATCTTAACTATTCTGACCTGCTTCCTATAGAAAGCACTGCAATTCCATCTCTCCAGCAATTTAATCTGGCATCCTATTCCAGTACAAAACCAGGTGGGGAAAAATGAATTTCTTTAATTCCATCTGTCTGATAACACACCAGATCACATATTTTTATTGCAAATTTCTCTATTAACTGGCATAGTGTTTCCAGTATTGTATATTAATACATTAAGTTTTATGGAAGCTTTCTTCTTCTGGGAAGGAATAGGGGCAGCTGAAGGGACAGCTGGCAACAGGAGCAGCCCCCACTGCCTCTTGGATGGCCTCCTTCCCCCAGCACCTCAGTTTGATGCAGATTTAATTGATCCTTGCCTCATAGCAGGAACTTGCTTCAAATTGTATTCATCAACAAATTGCAGCAATTAAACGAAAGGCGTGGGCTATAGTCCAAGTGGGCTATGAGCAAATGACAGTAATTTGGCTGTAATTAGACTTTTGGGGAGAAAAGTAAGGACAGAGAAGAAATTGGCATATTAAAATAGTAGCCTTCCGCACATCTTTGTAGCTGGATCACACCTCAAATTGATTATTACTAATCTTGAAAGTGAGAACTTAATTTGTGGCATTCAGCTACCTCTTGCTCCATAATTTCTTTTTCAGTTTCAAAATTTCATTCTGAACTGCATAAATGACAATCATGAAAACCAGAAACTTATGGTTGTCCAGTAATGTGGTGAAGAAGGAAGCAAAAAAATAAAATATAGGAGAAAGAAATTTATGTAGTGATGTTGCAATATAAATGTTGCCATTTTGGTTTCAATGCAGTTAGCAAGGACTCTTACATTGTTTCTTGTTACAATTACATTGTAAAGGAATTCACCTTTCTAATAGAATAAGTGGCCCACTGGTGCAGGAAACTTTATTGAGGGCAAAAAGCAGTTTCTTAAGAACTTCAAGTTTTCTGCTTGGTATGTTATCCCTCTACCTCCAAGAGTACAGCTGTAAAGGCAAAGGAAACAGAAGGCAAAACTGGGAAAACAAAATTAGAGTTTAAATTACCTGAAGCAAAAATAAATTTATTTTTTTAAAAAATAACTGAAAATGAGATTGCCATTTCTTGCTGTATTAGCTGGGCATATATTCAAGCACAGTCATTCTATTCTTTTTCTATAAATATTGCTTTTCCTGATGAGAAGAGGGAAAGAGGAGAGAATAAAGTAGAAAAAGGGGGAAGGAAGTGAAACCATAAAAGAAGGCCATAAAAGAAATTGTCTGGACAGGTTGCAAGGTTGAGGTTTTCCCCAGACACTACAGCAGATGTCAAGAGCATCTGTTTTTCCACTTTTCCCATATGACCTTACGTGATCTGGTGAATTGGAAGAACTACAGAGGGAATCCAGACTTTTGTTTTACCAGCAGCCTCTTCAGACAGACAGCTGGGAAGGCATATGAAGAGGAAGGAGGAGAGGGCAATGCGGTGTGTGTGTGTGTTGAGGGAGGTTGGGATAAAAGCCTGTGGCTGATTCCTGAGTTGAAAGCAGCCTCATGCTAATGACACCCCCAATTAAACCTTCCACAGTCATTATTCCAAAAGCCTGTGAGGTCCTCAGCCAATCCTATTGCACCCTTCATGGGAGGAACAAATTAGTCTTTCACTATTTTTTTTTCATATTTCAGCTTAGATTTTTGAGGCATATTTATGAGGCATATAAGGTACTCAACTCTGAACATGTGTAGACTTTTATATTATTCTGTTCACTATTTCTTTATTTATTAGATTTTTATCCCATATTCAATGTTGGTTAACTCAAACAAATTATATATATTTAATACTCCTGCTTCCTATTTTCCGTACCACAACAACCTGGAGGTGGGTTAAGCTGAGAGAGCTCACCAGCCAAACTGAGTTGTTAATTGATTTGTGTGTGTGTAAAGTCTTTATGTTAAGTAGAGTTTCAGTAGCAACAACGGTGCATTTTAGAAGACCATTTTGTCAGGACTTCAAGTTTTCAGTTCTCAGCTGGATTCATAGATCATACAAAATCTTAATGTTGTTACATCTTAGCATAATGTTTTATGTGAATTCAGCTGATGAGATTTATAAACCATGGTTTATTGCTTGGGATAGAAGGGCATCCCTTTAGGCCTTAGAATTTTCTGTGATTCCTAAACCTTCACAAGCAGTCACCTAGTACTACAAACATTATTACAACATGTAATGTCTTTTTTTTTGTTACCCTTCAGATTTATTTTCTATGCCATTATTTTTTTTATCTTGGAGGGTTCTTTATGTATTGATTTTGTTCTTAAATGTTTTCAACAATTGTAAACCACCCAGACTTACTGAATGTCGGTTGGCAATGAAAAATTAGATATTCTGAATAAAAGTAAAAGAAACATTTGAAAGGGAAAAAAGGTCAGAATGAATATGGGTAAAATATATTCAGAGTGCTTTCTCAAGGCTGGACTTACATATAGGTAGTCTTCGTTTTACAATAGTGACCATTCAAAGTTACAATGGCACCGAAAAAAGGGACTTAGGATTGTTATTCACAATTACAACCACTGTAGCATCCCCATGGTCATGTGATTAAAATTTGGCTGCTTGGCAATTGGTTCATATTTAGGATAATTGCAATGGGATCATCTTTTGTGACCTTCTATAAAGCAAAGTCAATGGAGAAATAAGGTTTACTTAACAACTGTGATACTAACTTAACAACTGCAGTGGTTCATTTAACAATGGTAGCAAGAAGATTGTAAAATGGGGCAAAATTCACTTAACAACTGTCTCACTTAGCAATAGGAATTTTGGGCTCAGTTGAGGACTACCAGTACTTGCTTTGTTCATTAGCTGAAAACAAAACTGTTTTATTTACAATATATCAAACACTTCTGCCAATCCTAATTTCTAAAAGGGAGACCTTTTACATTCTTCTGGAAGGTGAAGGCTTATGTCAAATTATTAGCAATACATTTGAATAAAGCAAATTTAAAATACAAAGAACCAACGTAACTTCAGCTCTTTATTAGTTGCTGGATTCTGTCTGAACCAGGAGCCGCGGCAGCCCTTTTTTATAGAGAGGCTGCTCGTGGCCAATGACGGTTCCTTGATTCTCCTGCTGCTGGGGCGGCCAATCATATGCTACTTATTTTTGACCAATCACCGTCGAGTAGAACACCAATCAGATTCAAGTATTTGTGGACCAATGGGAATAGAGTATTTGGAGTATGTTAATATGTAACACCCCTTCCCTCTTGGTTCAGTCCTACCTTATGTAGTCACCTAAGTAGGCGGGGCTTTTATGTTGTCTAGTTGACTTGAGCAGTTTAGTCGTGTCTTCGGCGGGTTCGGACGGGATCGCTGTTTCTCCCATCCTCTGTGGAACCTCCTGGAAGGTGGAGTCAGCCATGCCGCTCCTGCCTGGCCTATCCGGGCTGGTAGAGTCAGCTTGGCTACTCCCTGCTGGAGTGCCTTCTTGGTATTCTTGTGCCTCCTGTTCCTCTTCGCCGAAGTCTTCTTCAGGTAAGTAGTTGTTTCTTTCTGGGTTTGAGAATTTGGTTTGTGGGTTGTTTTTTGATTTTGCGGTGCTCCTTGTTCTAATGGAGGGTCTCCCCCTCCCCTCTTATTTGTATTTGAGGGGTCTCTTCCCTCTCTTGTTTGATTATTATTGTTTTGGTTTAATGGTTGTTGTGTTACTGGAGTGTGTTGTTGTTCTTTGTGCCTGGGTATGTCAGTGGTTCGTTCCAATGTTCTTGATATTAACTGATCTATGTGTCTCCTCCAGCTTCTTCCATCATCCGTTTCTAATATGTACAACCGGGGTTATTTGTGTTATTTTTGCCAGTACCCACAGTGGGTGTCCCGTGAGATTTTTAGCATAGACTAGGTCCCCTGGGTCGAATGTGCAGTGTTTGCTGGAGGAGTCTGTTGGTTTTTCAGGGCTGTATGTGGGGTGTAATCTATCCAGATATGATCTTAATTTTCTGCCCATTAGTAATTCTGCTGGGCTTTTATTTGAAGTGGAGTTAGGTGTGATGTGTTGTATGGTGAGCATTTTGTAAATTTTTTCTTGTATGTCTCCCGTGTCTAATTTTTCTACAGTTTCTTTGGTATACTGGACCATGCGTTCTGCCCGCCCGTTCGTAGCCGGCCAGCCCAGCGCTGTCAATGCATGCCTTATGCCATGTTCGGCGAGGAACTTTTCAAAAGTCAATGCTGTGAACTGTGGCCCATTATCAGAAACTAATAAGTCCGGTAACCCATGTGTGGCAAAAAGTTTCCTCAGTTGTCTGATAACTGTAATTGTTGAATTCATAATGCTTACTTCCAGACAATTTGAGTAAGCGTCTACTATAATTAAAAATGTGTGTCCTTTTGTAGGCCCTGCGAAATCTATGTGTATTCTTGACCAGGGCCCCCTCAGTGTTTCCCATTCAAATATAGGTGCCGCAGGGGGTGCAGGTCGGGATCTTTGGCATTTAGTGCAGGTTTCTACCCATCTCCCGATATCCTTATCCATCCCTGGCCACCATACATAACTCCTGGCCAGGGATTTCATTCGTACAATACCCGGGAGTCCTTCATGTAAAATATTCAGTACTTGCTCTTGTAATGCTTCCGGCATGACCACCTGATCCCCCTATAGAATACAACCTTTTAACAATGACAGTTCAGTCTGCCTGTTCTTGAATGGTTTAAAACTCATGTCTGTCTCCTTTTCCAGCCACCCTTTTCCTACCCAGTTTAAAACCTGTGACAATTTTTTGTCTCTTGTGGTTTCTTTCGCAATGTCCGCTGCAGTTATGGGTAGGTTTTGTAGTGCCTCAATCTTTAGGGTGGATGTGGTTGGTGCTGGGTCACTCTCTAGTTCAGGTAGGGGAGTACGGCTCAGCGCATCAGTGTGAAAGATGTCCTTGCCTGGTCGGTGAATTAATTTGTAATTGTATGCGGCAAGGAACTCGGACCATCTTGTCATTCGTGGGGAGAGTATGTTTGGGGTGGCCCTGTTCCCTGCTAATTTTCCCAATAGAGGCTTGTGGTCTGTAATGAGTGTAAAGGTCCTACCGTGAAGGTATTCATGGAACCGTTTGATCCCAGAAATTGCTGCTAATGCCTCTCTGTCCAACTAGCTATAGTTCTTTTCAGCTTTGGACAGTGTTTTGGAGTAGAATGCGATAGGCACTTCCCTCCCATCTGGCAGCGTGTGGCTGAGTACAGCTCCGACGCCGAACGGTGATGTGTCGCAGGTGACTGTCAGTGGTAGTGTCTCGCTGTATTGTATTAATACAGATTCGGATGTTATTAAATCTTTTATTTTCTAGAACGCCGTCTCCTCTTGTCGTCCCCAGGTCCAGGTGGCTGCCTTGTCCAGTAATCTATGTAGTGGTTCCGCCGTCATTGCCTTCTGTGGCAGAAAAACATTATAAAAATTGATAAGTCTCAAGAATGCTTGTAAATCTGCTTTGTTTTTTGGTCTGGACGCTTCTTTGATTGCTTTGATTTTTTTATCTGTGGGGTGGATGCCATCTTTATCGATTAGATATCCTAGGAATTCAACTTTCGAGGTAGCTAGCTGACATTTTTCTTTTTTGACCTTGAGTCCCGCCTTTTGGAATCTTTGCAATACTATTCTGAGACGGGCTTCTAGTTGTTTCTTGTCACTGGCTGACACTAGCACGTCATCAAAGTATGGGACTACCCCTTTTATGCCTTGTAACAACTGCTCCATCAGGCTTTGGAACACCCCTGGGGCCACACTGACTCCAAATTGCAGTCTTTTGTATTTGAATGCTCCCCTATGAGTCATGATCGTTTGTGCCTTTGCTGCTTTGGGGTTGACTGGCAATTGTTGGTATGCTTGTGCAAAGTCAAGCTTTGCGAAAACCTTGCCTCTCCCCAATGAGTGTAAAGGTGTTGCACTACTGGAACAGGATATGCGCTTTGCTGTAATGCATGGTTTAGGGTGGCCTTGTAGATTCCACAGATTCTCACGGACCCATCTGGCTTAATTGGGGTTACGATTAGGGTTTCCCATTTAGCATGGTCAATTGGTTCCAATATGCCTTGTGCTATAAGTTTATTTAATTTCTCATCAATCTTCGGTTTTAATGCGAAGGGAACTCGCCTCGCTTTTAACCTAATTGGAACTATTGTCGGATTTAAATTAAATGATATGGGGGACAATCGGTACTTGCCTAGTTCTCCATCGAAGACGTCCTGGAACTCCCTCATTAGGTTCTCCTCCTAGTCTGTCTCGGTGACGGTCACTCCGATTCCTAGGGGTTTGATTCCTGGGTCAAGTCCCAGCAGGCTTGGCCGGTTCCGGTCTATGATGGTTAGAGGCAGAATTTTTGTGTGTTTTTTGAATGTGACTTGGAAGTGTCCGAGTCCGACTACAGGGATCCTGTTTCCTTGGTAGTCTTTTAGTATCAGTGTTTGGTTTTCTAATTCCATTCTGCATATGTGCGGTATTAATCTTTTAATGGTATTCTATGATACCATTGATAAGTATGAGTCGGAGTCGACCTCCATCTCGCATTTTTGGCCTTCGATGCTTACTGCCACATGTACCTTCTGGCCATTGGTTGCGTTTGAATGGCCAATGGTGGTTTGGTGTGTTTCTTCTTTTCTGTAGCTTTCGTTTAGTCATTTGCTTCTGCTTTCTCGATTCTCTTGGCTCAATATCTGTCTTTCTTTTACTCTTAATGCGGTTTTGTCTCTACGTCAGGGGCTGTAGCTTTTCTGGTTTTGGCAGACCTTTGCTATGTGTCCCCATCTCTCACAGTAACCTGCAAATGGCGTCTAGGAAATGGCACTCAGAATGGGGATGGTCTCCTCTGCAACTGGTGCACTGGAACCCCGACTTACGTCCTTTCCTCTCCCGTCTATTTCATTCCGACTGGCATCTGTGGATTTTTTCCTCTTCGTTGTCGGTCTTGGACAACAATTTGCTATCCTTGTGGCATGTGATGGTCTTATGTGTGTTCTCTGACTTCTTCTCTGGAACTTGGCTTGCTTCTGCCGGTGTTTTTGGTGTTGTCGCATTCATTTGTTGCATTTTGGCTGCTGATTTTTTAGTGGCTTCAGTTGCCGTGGCCTCAGCAATGGCCTCAGTGACTGTAATTTTGGTCGGGTTAGCAGTCGGCTCTGCAACATGAGATCTCTTAGACCAAGGACCACGCGATCCCTCATGGCTTCGTCCATGTTGAGGAACTCGCATGCCCCTCCAATTTCCCTGAGAGCCGCTACAAAGTCTGCGATACTTTCACCTTCTCTCTGGTCTCGTTTGTAGAATTCATGTCTCCGAATAAGGCTGGAGACAGTTGGTGCGTAATGAGCCTTCAGCAATTTTTCCAAATCTGGCCAGACCATCTGTTTTACCTCCTCCGGTTTGGCCAATGCCTTGGCCATCTTGAACACTGTGGGCCCACAGTGCATCAGGAACACGGCTCTCTTTCTGTTGTCGGAGATTCCTTGTAAGTCGTTGCTCTTGAGGAACATGAGGAATCTGTCGATTTATGATTCCCAGTCCTCCATCACTGGATTGAATGGTACGGGTGGTGAGTTGGTTCTGGCCATTTCGTCTGCTCGGTTCTCGTTGCCACATGCTCAACTGGACTCCTTGACTCAGAATTCCATCCTCGTCGTCAGTTTTGTGTTCGCGAAGAATGAGACTCGAGACCAGCGTAACTTCAGCTATTTATTAGTTGCTGGATTCTGTCTGAACCAGGAGCAGCACCAGCCCTTTTTTATTGAGAGACTACTCACGGCTCACGGCCAATGATGGCTCCTTGAGTCTCCCGATGCTGGGGCAGCCAATCATATGCTACTTATTTTTGACCAATCATTGTTGAGTAGAACACCAATCAGATTCAAGTATTTGTGGACCAATGGGAAAAGAGTATTTGGAGTATGCTAATATGTAACACCAAGGATCACAAATTTTATTCTACAGTACATTGTCCTTAGTTGTAAGGTAAGTACCCGTGAAAGCTTAAAAAAACAAATATATAATATAATATATGTGTTTTTTTTTAAAGCTTTCGCGGGTACTTACATGTGTGCTGTTTAGCTTCCTTCGGGTATTATCCCATGTCATTGTAGTGCTTTCAAAGTTGTAGCAATGTTTCAGCAGAATCTCATCTGTCATCATCAGGCTTCTGTATGGATGTGGGTCTCACAGCCTCTGGTTTCAAATTCGAGGCTGGCCTATTCTGATTGGCTGGGAGTCTTGGTCTGTGTTCACTGGACTTGGAGTTTGATTGATTGGTGTTTCTGGTTTCTTCTGTCTGTTTTGTGGCTTTGATTGACTGGCAACACTCTGTTCCTGTGTTGGAGGCTTTCAGTGCAGCTTGGCTTCATGTGAAAGGACGGCTGCTATCCATTAGGAAGCCAGGTTTCACCTGGGTGACTGGTGGGGGGGTGCTCGAGTTAGAGGCATCAGAGGGAGTCTATTTGTGCTCAGGTGTTTGCCTGGTTTGTGGTGTGGAGATCTTTCTATTTGAGATTGCAAGCTGAACAGCACACATGTAAGTACCCGCGAAAGCTTAAAAAAACATATATGTTTTCTTAGGTTTTCGCGGGTACTTACATGTGTGCTGTTTAGCTTCCTTCGGGTATTATCCCACATCTTTGTAGTTCTGTTAAAGTTGTAGCAACGTTTCAGCAGAATCTCATCTGCCACCATCAGGCTTCTGTATGGATATGGGTCTTACAGCTCCTGGTTTTAAATTTGAGGCTGGTTCATTCTGATTGGCTGGGAGCCTGGACCTGTTTCATTGGACTTGGAGTTTGATTGATTGGTGTTCCTGGTTTCTTCTGTCTGTTTTGTGGCTTCGATTGGCTGGCAACAGTCTGTTCTTGTGTTGGTGGCTTTTAGTGCAGCTTGGCTCCGTGTGAAGGGACGGCTGCTCTTCATTAGCAAGCTGGGTTTCACCTGGGTGCCTGGTGGGGGGGTTAGGTTGGAGCTATCAGAGGGAGTCTGTTTTTGCCCAGGTGTTTGCCTGGCTTGTGGCATGGAGATCTTTCTATTTGAGAGTGCAGGCTTCCAAATGATTGACAGTCTGGTGGAATCATCTCTTCTATTCATGCTGTCAGGTCTTTTTTCAATCTCTATGGCTTCTCTGATGATTCTGTGGCTGGGGTTTTCTATAGTGGCCAGGGTTTTAGTGCCATTGAAGTTTCTGCTGAAACGTTGCTACAACTTTAACAGAACTACAATGACGTGGGATAATACCCAAAGGAAGCTGAACAGCACACATGTAAGTACCCGCGAAAACTTAAGAAAACAAATATATATATATATATGGAGAGAGAGAGAGAGAGAGAGATAAACATAGTAATAGAAATATGTTATTGTATTTATAAAATTGTGTTCCTCCCCCTTTTTAAAAAAATCCTAAATATTACATTCTCTGCAGAAGGCTCTAATGGTGGAAAAGGTAGAAGAAAAGAGGAAAGGATGACCAACAGCAAGGAAGATAGACTTGTTACATTAGTATAAATGCACTATTCGAAAACCTGACTGGCCATATTAGGGAGATCATTATGAAGAAAATCTATGTTATAGTATATGATTGCTCTCAGTCAACAATGACTTGATGGCACATAATCAATTAATGGAATAATTGTAACATGTGACCCAAAGGAAATATAGTTCTTTTTTCTAAGCTCAAGTATTCCTGCAGTATGGCCCCAAAACCACTTCCACACTTTTATCCTTTGTTTAGCGCATGTATTAAATACCCATATGTTAGCCCTATTCCTGCAACACTTTATATTCAGTCAGCTAGGAACCCATTCAAATCTTCTTACTGACAGTGCACACACAACTAACTGGATTAAAAATCATCATCTTGGTAACAGAAAATTCCCATTCTATTTTCCAATAAGTGCATAATATCTCATGGCATAAGGAGAATTTGCCATTTCATCTCTTGCTCCTTCCCATTAACCAAACAGGCTGAAATCTATATTTGGGTGGTGTCCTCTATGCTGCCAGTCTTCAACAGTGAATTTTGTAATAGAGAGATTTGCTTTTTCTGCAGCACTTTCTCTGAAACTCTTCTCTGAAAGACTGATATGCAAAGTAGATGATTCAGATATTAGATTTGCCTTTACATATAGCTTATGGAGTATTAGTGTGATTGGTGTGAGGAGTGTATTGGTGCCTGACAATTGGAAGAGTGATAAGATTGCTTTCCTATGCAAAGGAAAACAAAAACCCAAAACTATAAAATTAGTTTATTCAAAAGGAAAACAAAATCCAAAGTGCAGTTTTATATTGGACATTATTTTGCTTTTCATGTATTGTTGAGAATTTTATGAACTTTAGAATTCATAAATTCTATGAATTTATAAAATTTATAGAATTTTGTGTGTACATTTTGCGCATATGTAATACTGAATTCATTCAGAGTTATAACACAAAACACCAAAATATTTTTTAAAAAGGGCAAAAGAAGAAAAAACACAAAAAACATTAAGAAGGAAGTATCTTTTAAAAAAGGCTAACACATATGCACATAATATCCTCCCTAGTTGAATGCTGATAACTATAATACGACAATGTTAGTTATTGCAAAACAGGCCAAAAGAATGTTAAACTACTAAATCTGTTTATAAATTGTTAGCCTGTTATCTGTAAATTATATTAATAACAAAATAGTTTAAAAAGAAAAATAATAATAAAATATTATATAAAAATAATAAAATTATTAATAAAAGAAAAAAATATTAAAACTCCAAAACATCAAGCACCAATTATATTGGTACTTCCTCTTGGCTACTTAGGATATTGATGGATAAATGTGTAAAGAATAGTTGTTATGTTGAGGACTGTATGTGGGTGGACCTTGGGATAAGATTGCTGAATAAAAAAGCTGAAGAAAAGTAGATGAATCTGTACCTTAGCAGAATGTTTACTAAAGATGAAGAAATGGAAACATCTTAAAATCTGCACTTGCTAGTACAGATGTCATGAGCAGTGGTAATCAGGTCCTCAGGAAAAAAGAGATCGGATTAAAAAAGAGTGTGTATAGAGTATAGTGATATGGATAAAGCAAGGATAATTTACAAACATCAACATGTTTGGAGAGTTGCAATCATTAGTTTAAACTAGATTTATATATAATTCTTTTTTTTACATCTTTAATTTATATTGTCTACTATTTATAGCTTTCCTGCATTTTCCATGTTACCCACCCAGAAGGGGGATAGCTAGATAAGCAGGGGTGGGCTTAAAATTTTTTAGCAAAGGCTCTGCCTGGTTGATGGGTGGGCATGGCCGTTGTTGGATACTGCTGGAATGAAGATGCAAAGCCAAGAATCTGTGCACAGGTTTATTTGGTAAGTATAGCAACACACAAAAGATGGTAATGGCTGGCGGGCAACCCTTATATAGGGGGTGCCTGCCATTATATACACCCTCTTATATAGGGGGTGCCTGCCATGCTGTTACCCAATCACTTTATTTGTATTTCCCATGCTAGTTGTGGAAGCTATTACATGTATGCACCTGTGTGGACATAACACCTCTCACCATCCTGCTGGAATTTAAATTATTGTCAGCTACAGTCATATTCTCTTAAGTATGTGGGTCGTCTGCAGTTCTGAGTTGACCTTCGGTCCTCCTGGGTTCTGGGTTGCTCATCCCTCTCATTGGTGTTGCCTTGTCTTGTTTCAGGATCATTGGATGTCTCTCTCTGGATTTCCGCCGGTGAGGTGTTCATGACAGGTATCATCTCAGGCGCTGTGCTCACCTTTCCAAGTATGTCCCTGTCCTTGTCCCCCTGTGATTCAATGTCCCCTGACTCACTCTCGGTCTGTTGTTCAGAATCTCTCTGCAGCTGGTCAATGTGTCTGCTACACCTTACCATCTCTCAGTTCCACACAATACGACCAGGGCCTGTAACTTCCAATATATGGCTGGGTTCTCAAATCGGTTTTCCCACATAATTCCTTGCATACACCCTATCACCTTCCTGGAATCTTCTGACCTTGTCGTCCTCTCATTGTTTAATGTCTGTCCCATAGTCGGGATGTACACTACCCAGGTGTGTTCTCCCCATTAATAGTTCCACCGGGCTCCTGCCTGTGGCTAGGCATGGGGTGATGTGCTGGATTAAGTATTTCTCTAGTTTCTCTTGTATATTCCTTTACTTCATTCTTGTGAGGGCCTCCT
>BLBF01003639.1:0-14066 GCA_015471245.1 Laticauda colubrina
TGATGATGATGATGATGATCCTGCTGGTGCTGCTGCTGCTGCTGATGATGATGATGATCCTGCTGGTGCTGCTGCTGGTGGTGATGTGGAGGAGCAGCCCCTACAACCTGGAAGCCCCTCTGATGAGGGCCCATCTGGTCCTGCCAAACGGAGGAAGATAGGGAGGCATATGCAGGAACGGGAGAGGAGGCAATAGTCCATTGAGGAGGAACACGAGGATGAGGTGCTGGAGTGGCTGAGAGAGAATGACTATCTATGGCGGAAGGGACACCGGCTCTACAGGGACACCAAAAGGAAGCAGGCTGCTTGGAGAGAGAAGGCGGAGAGTCTGGGTTACACATCGGATGTGCTCCTCAGCTGGTGGAAGCACATGCACACCTGGTACAGTAAGCTGCACCTCAAGAAATCTGGCCAGGCCACGGTTAAGCTGACGGACAGAGAGACCTACGTCATGGCCAGGTGCAGCTTCCTGGAGGGTGAGATCCACCACCAAGGAGCAGCAGCAGCCCCTCTCACGACCCTCTCTCTCCGGCAGCCTGCTGAGAGCCAGTCCTCTTCCGGCTGAGAGTCAGCTCCTGTCTCCAGGCAGGTTTCTGTGGAGCGTCCCACGGCGGAGAACCTGTGGACAGCTGTTTTAACTATGGTGGAGCACATGGAGGACTCCCTGGTGCAGTGTGAGAAAGGAGACGGCACGTCACCACAGCCCTACCCGCATCCACCCCCAGCTCCACCTCCACAGAAAGGCAGAGAGCCAGACAGGAGGGGCAGAGCCACACTGTCCTGTTGGAGATCAGGGACACCATCCGCACCAGCATAGATCTCCTCTCTCAGCTGGTCCACACCGACTCCTCATCCTCCAACCGCAAGGCCTTCCTCACCTATGTCAACCAGACCCTCATGGACATGGAGGAACCCCAGTACCAGGTGGTGAAGGACCGGATCACCGAGCTGCTTCACAACCCTCCAGACCCAGAGGAACCTGCTTTCAGCCAGTCCAGGTCTGCTTCTCCACCCCAGGTGATGTCCCTCCCATTCCGAGGCTTTCCACAGGCCCTCACCTACCAGGGCTATGGCTACCAGGAGGTCCAGCAGCACATACAGCAGCCCTTCCCAGTCCAGGCACAGATTCATCGGACGACACCGTTGCCACCGGTTCCACTGATGCCACCCACGACACTGATGCCACCTATGGCACCGATGCCACCCACGCCACAGATGCCACCCAGGCCAGTCCTCACCCAGCTGCAGACCAGGCAGCCCCACTACACTGCTCCTTCCTCCACCCCACAGCCAAGCCCGGCCTCAGGACATCTGTCCTCGGTACTGGGTCTGACACCCCATGGCATGGAGGAAGGACCTCTCAACATCACGGGGCTGAGCCAGCTGTCTGAGAGCTTCCTCAACACACCATCACCTGTTGTCCACTCAGGGCCAGGCACCCCAATGGCCCTTCAGACAAGCACTCCAGCACCAGCCACCTCCACAGCACCTGGACCCTTCACCCCTGAGACTGGGCACACCTCCAAGTGACCAATAAGAGTGCCAGAGGCTGGGTGGCTACCTGTAGACTTTATTTGGACACTTGACTTGGGTCATTTTTCTTTTACAGCTTGTTATTAATAAAGTTTGTCTTTGCTTCACACACTTGCTTCATTTATTTTTTTCAATAAAGTCTTGGTGGAAACTTTTAGAAATGGTTTAAGCCTTTGCATGCTTGTGGGATGGGTTAAGATAGCAGTGTGATGGGCAGGGATACCTTTGGGATGGGTAAGGATAGCAGTGGGATGGGCAGGGATACCTTTGGGATGGGTTAAGATAGTTGTGGGATGGGTTAAGATAGCTGTAGGATAGATAAACCTCCAGTGCAAGCATAATGGGACTTTATGGTCCACCCTCCCAGGTGCCACACCGATGGCCCTTCATTATCAATAACAATGTAAGCATTGATCCACACATGTCAACATAAACACAACTCTTTATTAAATTCCCTGCTCATTGTAGGCCCACCCAACATACATGGCACAACCTCATCAGTGTGATGAGACAGGCTGAGACATCCATTAATCATCTACCATCCTGTCTTGCCACTCCACCGCTCCAGCTGGGGAGTTGCACCAGTGTTTCAGGAGGTTGCGCTGCTTCTTCCCTTCATGTGAAGCTCTGTTGGGGCCTTGCACATCCACAGTGTCTGTCAGGTTTCGCCCTTGCCTCCATTCACCGGGCTCCATGTCCCCATTGCCTTGTTGACAGTCCACAAGCCTGTTCTGCAACACTGGCTAGTGGGTGCGCATGAAACTGTGCAGGATGCAGCAAGCTTCCACGATCCTCCTCACGGTCTTTGGGCGATGCTGCATGTTGGTGAGAAGTACCTGGAACCTGTTGGCCAGGATGCCAAAGGCGTTCTCCACCACCCGCCTTGCCCTGGACAGCCTGTAGTTGAAGATCCTCTCTTCACTGGTGAGGCATCTGGAGGTGTAGGGCTAAATGAGGTAGGTTCTGAGGGAGAAGGTGTCATCCCCCACAATGAAGTCGGGCACATCTTGCGTGTCGTTGGGCAGGGGGTCTGGATCTGGGAAGCCCATGATGAGGTTGTATTCCAGCCCCTCCTTGAGATGACTGGTGTTGTATACCTGGCCATCTGAACATGACCCGTTGCCTGAAGCATCGATGTACATGAACTTGTAGTCAGCATCGACCATGGCGAAGAGGATGATGCTAAAGAAGCCCTTGGAGTTGAAATAAGTGGACCCCGACTTGGCTGGTGCTTTGCAGGCCACGTGCTTCCCATCTGTGGCTCCAACGGTGTGAGGGAAGTTCCACCTCTGATACCACTGCTCTGCAACTTTCTTCCATCCTTCTTCAGTGGAGGGGCACTGGAGGAGCTCCTCCAGGTATTCTTCTCTGACCACAATGTTGATGGTGTTGTGTGGCACCTTCCAGCCGTACTGCATGGTGGTCCCTGTAGGTGGTCCCTGAGGCCAGGTGGCACAAAGTCAGTGCCACCTTGAGCCCAGGGTCTAGGCTGGGCCGGAATTTGGTGCTCTGCTTGGACAACCTGGGTGTCAGCCGCTGCACAACTTCGTCGAACATGGCTGGAGGCATCCTCATGAAGTTCTGGAATGCACGAGGGTCTTTGTTCCTCAGCTCCATCATCAGCTTGTTGTTCAGTCCATACTCTGCTCTTCTCCCGATCCATCTTTGGACCCAGACGCTTCTTGGCCACCTCCTTTTCTTCCCGTAGTAGAGTTCACAGAGCCTGTAGATGGCTTCGCACTGTTGCAGAATGATGGTGGCTACCAAAAGGAGTTTCTTACGATCCATGGTGGACATGACTAGATGCTGTGGAAGAGGAAGAGGCAGATGAAGGCTGCAGAGGTCTGCACAGCTGGGCTGCTGGGCTGAAAGTGAGATCCAGGTGAGTTGCTCCCCCTTTTTATACGCAATATAGGTTTTCCACTATGTGTCCCTTTGCATCCTCTAGGCATCCTCTAGACATCCTTCATATCCGAGATAGGTCCCCTCTGCGAACTTTTTTTCCATTTTAAATGCTTTCTTTGCATGCTGCATTCGCTTTCATCCTTTCTCCATCCGTGCTACTAACGCTGTGCATCCGTTCCGCTTCCTCCCTGCGTCTGTTTACTGCTGGAATGGATGCAAGTTGTGCGGATGCGCAGCGGATGCCTAGCGGATATAGCAGATGCGTAATGGATGCAGAACGGATGTCCCCCGTATGCCTAGCAGATGCAGAACGGACGCGTTGTATACATTTTCCGCTCAAAAGTTTTGAGCAGCTCAAAAACTTTTGAGCAGATGAAATGTCAATAGACGGATGCTGGACGGATAGAGAGTAAGCAAAACGGAGGCAGTGAGTACAGAACGGAAGCATCGCGTTAACCAACGGATGGCAAGTGTTTTTCTCCGTTTTACATCCTCTTTCCATCCGTTGGTGCAGTGTGACAGGGGCTTAAGTCTATACATGAGGCAAAGAAATTAATATAAATCCAAATGAATGATTGATTAGCTTGTGATGTAAAATTGAGAGAAACAAAGATATAATCATACAGTCTGGTTTTGGGACAGACTATTTTTTGGTAATCAAGATGAATTTGGGTGGAAAGGGACAAGAAAAGAAGTGAAAGAAACTAGAATGAAAGTAGAAAGATTGTAGAAGATGAAATATACGAGAAGGTATTAGCCAAAAGATGAAACTCCATCAGAACAAATGGAAAAACATGAAAAATCTGTTTGGCACAGAGTGAAAAAGCAATATAGAGTTCCACAAAAGTGTGAGATAGTATGTTGATGGTAAACATGAAAAAGAATGCTTGGTAGAAAAAATAAGGAAAAGAGCTATGAATGAGAAAAATACATATGAAAGGTCATTATGCAAAATATTGGGATGAAAGATAGAGTATAATATCTATAGACAGAAAAAAGATAGCTATATAGAATGTTACTTTAAAAGAACAAGGAATAGTTAAGATTAATAAAGGTACCAAAACCTACAGAGTAATTTTGATGGAAATAAAATTTTTGGAGAAAGTTGAAAAAAATGAAATGGAAGTATAGGCAGCATATCTGGGGAAATAATAAAAAATATGTGTAATTTGTTAATGAGCAAGCTTTTTAATGTGTATGATATCTACACTAGTGCCTGACTTGAAGTGATGCCATTATTATTCCCATAGATATATAGAAAGTCGTGGAAGGGACTGCAAAAACTATGACAAAATTAGTTTGTTAAGTATATCTGGCAATGTGTTTGGTAAAATTCTGATTCAAATGGTAACGTTGAATAATATTTGGAAAGTGCTGTGTGTCATTATGTTTGATGTGTAGAGCAGATTTTTGCTCTTCAGCAAATTCATTTTCATTCAACAAATTCAAATTCATTCATAATTCAGAAATGCGAGAAATTAATATTAATAAAAATGTTTACAAAAAAGCCAACACAGGCTGCATAAATAGAGGGATAGAATCAAGATCACGTGAGGGGTTAATACCACTTTATAATGCCTTGGTAAGGCCATACTTGGAATACTGCATCCAGTTTTGGTCACCACAATGTAAAAAAGAGAAGAGCAACAAAGATGATTAGGGGACTGGAGGCTAAAACATATGAAGAATGGTTGCTGCAACTAAGTATGTCTAGTTTGATGAAAAGAAGGACTAGGGGTGACATGACAGCAGTATTCCACAAAGGGGCTGCCACAAAGAAGAGGGAGTCTAGCTATTCTCCAAAGCACCTGAGGGCAGGACAAGAAGCAATGGGTGGAAACTAATCAAGGAGAGAAGCAACTTAGAACTAAGGAGAAATTTCCTGACAGAACAATTAATCAGAGGAGCAATTTGCCTCCAGAAGTTGTAAATGCTCCAACACTGGAGGTTTTTAAGAAGAGATTGGATAACCATTTATCTGAAGTGGTGTAGGGTTTCCTGCCTAAGCAGGGGGTTGGACAAGAAGGCCTCCAAAGTCCTTTCCAACTCTGTTATGAGAAAATAATGAGAAAATATAAGAAAGCATTTTGTATGCTTGCTGATCTAAGGAAAATATATGATAGGATGGATGGTGTAGGATTAAGGAATTTTCTATTGTGAGTATAAGAGGTTGTTTGCAGAATGTGATTAGACTAGAAATAAAGCAAATTTAACATTGGGCAGTGTTAAGACAAGGATGTCTGTTCTCCCTTGGATATGTAATACATCGATGGATAACTATGTAAAGAGTGCTTGTGATAATAGAGGCATGAATGTGGAATATTTTTGCATGCAGGTAATATTGGTAATTCTGGCTAAGAACTGAAATGATTTTCAGCAAATTTTAGATTATTATAAAACAAGGAACATGGATCTTAATGTCTCAAATGCCAAGGCGATTTTGATGATTGAAGAAAACAAAATTCCTAGAGCAAATAGATGCATTTGTAATGCCTTGATACATTTATTAAAAATGAAAGAAAGGAGACAGATATTGCAAGGCTACTGTAAGAGGTGTAATTGCTGGTAGAAAGGTAGCAGTATGTGTGGAGGAAATGAATGTATGTTGAAAGAAGCAAAAAATGTTTTCTGTCCACTTATTTATAAGTGGCAGAAATTTGTTTATTTCAGGAGAAAGATGCCATTAAGATGAGTGCAATAGAAATTCCTAAGAAGTGTACTTTGTGAAGAAAGAAGGCATGGGTGATTAATGTGCCCTGAATACAGAAGCAAATAATCAGTGTCATTAAGGTAGCCTGGGCATAGAGAAAACTATATTACAAAATTACAAAACATATATATTCACGTATTTATTTACTTACTTATTTTTGTACATACTTTAATATCCTGATCATTTTCATAAACTCTGGGTAGCTTACATTTAAAAAAAATATCAAAATCATAAAATAATCAATGAAAAGCAAGCATCATTAAAAAGTAGGAAAATGACAATCACTTTAAGCTGCAAAACTTGGCAAAATATTAATACCTTCAAAGTTTCGTAAATGCTGAAAAATATGGGCCACCCAGATTTAAAGAGGTAGAGTATTCTAGAGATGGAGTCATCACAGAGAAAATCTTCTAACATCCAGAGAGGAAAGGATTCAAAGCAGTGAAAACTGGCCAATCATACAGAGTAGTTAGATTTGTTGGGGAAAGAGGGCTGCAAAGGTAACAAAAATCAAGCCATTTAAGCTTTGTATACCAAAACCAGTATTTTGAACTCAGGAACAAAAGGTTGTGAAAAGTTTCCCGTGATTCAAGGTAGGTAACTATAACAGAACAAATGGGAACTGTATCTTCTGCCCAAAAGAGAATAGCTTCTAGCCTTTTACACAGAGCAGTTAAGAGACAAGTAAGTAATGTGAACATTGATTATGATACACAGAACTCACATTTGGATACTCAGCAGTTGCTGGGATTAGTTTGTAATGGGTTCTTAACTTTTCTACAGTAAATTATTCATTGGAAGCTCCTGGGTTCTGGTATGACTGCTTAATTAGATTCAGTTCTACTTGCCAGGGAAAAGTCTGGCAGTAGTAACAAATTCAGGGCCTACAATATACATATAACAATGCTGCAGTGGCTGTCCCATCAACATAAAGGATGTCCTTTTCCGTACCGGCTGAATTTTCCAGATAGCTTCAAAAGCATCTCCAAGTGGAATGTGTAGCAATAACCCAATTTCAAGGTAATAAAGATATAACCAGCTGTAGCCAAGGCCCTCCATTCCAAAAATAGAAACTGGGGGGTTGGGGAGTGGGGGTGTCACCCTAGTTATTGCCTTCACATGTTGTTAAGATAGAACCTGTGAGAGAACTCCCAAATAATGGACTAGCTCTTTTGTGGGAGTGTAATCCAGTGTATAATGAACACGGGGGCCACGACCAAATCTGTTGATTTCTGTATAAACAGTAATTTTATCTTGCTAAGATTCAGATAGCAAATACATTTAACAAATACATAAACTAATTCCATCAGTCCCTTTCTTTATATTAACATGACATACAAATATCCATTGCATCTCTGTCCAGGGTGGAAAGGAAATATATGTGGATATCTTCTGCATACTGATGGTGTCTCATCTGACATTGACAAATAATCTGTAGATTTTTTTAAAAAAAATGTAGAAAAGAATTGAACTCTGTGGCACTTCATATAGAAATGACCAAGAGTTTACCACAGAACTCAGGAATAAGGGACTGTATGGTTCACTATCATCAACTGGATGATATCAACTAGAATTCTGTCAACTAGAATTTTCTCAGTGAAAAGTAGAGCCATGGAAAAATTATCCCTCACTGCCAATCCTTGGAGGTAGCCAAGAAAGTAAATGGTTATGATTGTGCCAAACAAATTCAGTTAAGACCAGGTGAGAGTGTCAGGATTCCAACAGTTATCCCAATTAAATAATGAGTCTCGAGCCAAACTTCCAAAACTTCAAAAGGATTTACTGGGAATTAACATGTCCAGCACTGCCTGGGTGTAGCCGACTCTGAAACCCATAATTCATTGTCACCCTTGACCCTGGTTTTCCCTCACCCCCTAGGTGTATCATAATTCATATTCTCCAATGAGACATATCCACAGCCAAGAGTCATCAATCATGTTCTCCAGGGCAAAGCAATAGACACAATCTACATAGACTTCTGTAAAGCATTTGATTCAGTGGTACACGACAAACTACTCCTAAAACTAAAATCTTATGGTATCTCTGGACACCTGCATAACTGGAAAAAAGCATTCCTGTCAAACAGACAACAAATGGTCAAAATTGCAAGTGTCCTATCAAATTCTGTACCTGTCAAAAGTGGTGTCCCCCAAGGCAATGTTCTAGGACCAATTCTCTTCATACTCTGCATAAATGACCTCTGTGATCATATTAAGAGCAACTGCATTCTTTTCGCTGATGATGTAAAGCTGTTCAATACCGCAGACAATACTGCTACCCTTCAGAAAGATCTTGACCATGTATCAGAATGGTCAAACAAATGGTAACTTCAAATCTCAACAAATAAATGCTTTGTCTTACATATTGGCAAAAAAAATCAGAAAATAAAATACAGGCTGGATAGTCAAGATCTTGTTGATGATCCAAGCTCTGTAAAGGACCTTGGAGTACTCATCTCTAATGATCTAAGTACAAGAGCCCCTTGTAACTACAAAAAGGCATTAAGAGTTGTTAATCCTACATAGCTTTTTCTCTGGTAATATCACACTATTAACCAGAGCATACAAAACATTTGCTAGACCAATACTTGAATATAGCTCATCAATCTGGAATTATGTATCTGATATTAGCACAGTTGAGAAAGTCCAGAAACATCTCACAGGAAGAGTTCTCCACTCCTCTACTTGTTGTAGAATACCTTATGGTAGCAGACTTGAAATTCTAGACCTAGAAAACCTTGAATTATGCCATCTTCGGTCTGATCTAAGTATGGTATATAAAATCATACATTGTAATGTAATACCTGTCAATGAATACTTCAGTTTCAACCATAACAACACAAGAGCGCACAATAGATACAAACTCAAGGTTAACTGCACCAAACTTGATTGCAGGAAATACGACTTCAGCAACAGAGTGGTCAATGTCTGGAATACTCTACCTGACTCTGTAGTTTCTTCCTCAAACCCCAAAAACTTTAACTTTAGACTGTCTACTATTGATCTCACCCCTTTCCTAAGAGGTCTGTAGGGGGCATGCATAAGCGCACCAACGTGCCTACCGTCCCTGTCCTTTTGTTTCTTTTATTTTTCTTATATGTACCCATTTCACATATTCATAACTATGTATATACTTATACCTATTATCTTGTAAGCAATTGACAAATCAAATAAATAAATAAAATAAATAAGTTACTCCAGACTAAATTCTAATAACGTTTATATTGTATATAGGGATCTCATGCCATCTTTCTATGAGGTAAAGTTCTATTTATTGTATAGAACTGTCGCTTGGTCCTGTTTGTTATATTTCTAGGTGATTTGGCATTCCTTTCAGGTGAGATGTTTCAGTACCTTCCATCAGTATTGTTGGTGCTTCTGTCTTCCTTTCACCTTGTTCAGCTCCACAGCAGTACTCAGATATATGACAAGGATCAGTGGCAGAGTTGCTAGAGCAGCTGGCTCATTCCAGCATCAGCATTGAGGTTGCCTGTCCTAATATTGCTTTTTCTTCCTCCTACACTGCCACATAGATTACTATTGATTCAAATTCTGGAGTTGCCACTGATAGGAAAAACTAAAGAGCCATTACCACTACATAATCAGTTCCATCCATCCAAATGGGCTTCTCCTCTTCCAAAGTCAAATTCAAAGAAAAACTCTAGAGAGGTGAACCTGCTTCTACAATATGATTTTCTGCAAATGCTCTGCTAGTAATAATGTGCTGAAGCCACTGTGCTATTCAAAAGCCAGGCTGAATGCATCAGTGAACATTAAAAAAAAAATCTTCATCAGGTACTTATGTTAATTAATTATTGAAGCAATTGGCAGAGGCATCCTTTCCAGAAAAAAATCTGTTTTATCAAAGGTGCAGCAGCTGGAGTGGGTGTCTGTCTCCTTGAGTTCAATCCTTATTTTCAGGAAGGCATTCAGAACCTTGATTTTCTATTTTTCAGACATGGAAGCTTTCAAGAATGAATAAGAATAAGAATCAGTATGACCTTCCTCGTCCATCTGGGTTTCCCACAGTTTGTGCAGCTGGATTGCTATGGCAATTTTGTTTGGCAGTTAGCCACCGAGTCACACTGGGTTCTCTTTGCAGCCATCACAATGAGGATGAAGAACAAGTAAATGGAGGGAGAGGAAGACTCAAGTTGATGGGGCGGGATAGCATTAAAATCCTGAAAAAAGGAGAGGCAAAAAGGCAAAAAGGCTAAAGAACCAAAGCATGAAGCAATATATGGCAATATATGAAGCAAGGACATAGAAATGAGGATGACATAAATTAGATTTAGCCATATTTCATCTCATGGCTTCATTTGCTTACCATTTCTTTCTCCCTTTCTATAGTTTACAAAATGTTGCTTACTTACAGATGCTTTCTATGTGAATTCTCTCCTTCATCTTTTTTACCCATTCAGACTCCTGCTCTCTATTCAGAGATAATTCCTTCTCTCCATTCTTGTTAAAATTTTCATAGGATTTACCCCTCCCTATTTGCCTACTTTGATTTGTCAATTGCTTACAAGATAATAGGTATAAGTATATACATAGTCATGAATACATGAAATGGGTACATATAAGAAAAATAAAAGAAACAATAGGACAGGGATGGTAGGCTTATGCGCTTATGCACGCCCCCTACAGACTTCTTAGGAAAGGGGTGAGGTCAATAGTAGACAGTCTAAGGTTAAAGTTTTTGGGGTTTGGGAAAGAAACCACAGAGTCATGTGGAGTATTCCAGACATTGATCACTCTGTTGTATTTCCTGCAATCAAGTTTGGTGCGGTTAACCTTGAGTTTGTAACTATTGTGTGCTCTTGTGTTGTTATGGTTGAAGCTGAAGCATTCATTGACAAATAAGTCATTGCAATGTATGATTTTATATACCATACTTAGATCAGATTTGTACCCCCCATCCAAATATTGGGTTCTGGGGGCTTATTTAATGCTTTGCCTGTATTTCAACAGATACATGCAGCAAGACTATTCCCCAAGTCATATGCTTTAGGCCAAGTTGAAAATTGATTCTGCCAATTTTTTGCTAGCATTTAATAAACCGTGACAGTAACTTACTCCTCTATAGTTTGAACAATTAGCTTCTCTTCCATATATATTCCTGCAGGGAAGCCCCTTTTTTGAAATACTGCATGCACTAAATAGGTCTTAATCCTGATAGCATTTGCTTAAACAAATCATGGATAATGAAGATTTCCATCTGTAGCAATTAAAAAATTTCTCTTTTTTTTGTCCCTTAAGACTCATTAGCTAATCATAGAAATATTGTATGTATTCCACTATACAACCAAGGAGTAAAGAGCTTTAACAAATACAGTGTAGCCAGTCTTTTTCAAGCAGGACTGAAAGTCAGAGAAAGTTCAATACAAGGAAAAGATGCATAAGACAGAATTGACACCCTCAAAGCAGAAGTCGTGTTTCATTCAAGAGTAGCAATTTCAGCAAATAAGGATAAATCAAAAATGCTGCAAGGCTGATAGTAGGATATAATAACAGCCCAGGTTTTGCTTATAAATAAGGCTGTGGTATATGGCCTGCAGAACTCCAGGTAACTATTGATGGCTGCCAATAGTTTTTTTAAAAAATATCTTAACTCTGATCATAACTACATCTAATGATTGCCCAGGTTTTCACAAGTCATGTCTGTGTGCCCTGTTATAAAGCCACATCTCCATGCTCTGAGTGGTGCCACGAAGGCACAGAGGTTAGAATGCAATATTGCATTCTCCGCCCACAGCCAGGAGTTCGATCCTGACTGGCTCAAGGTTGACTCATCCATGCTCTATCCATTAAGATTTTGGAAGATGTCAATTTTGCATGGCAGCCTTTCTTTGTAAGTTTTCTCTATTTCTAAATAACTTGTATTTTACTTTCTTGGATATATTTGTAAATTAAAGCTAGAAGTTAACTACTGTACTCACTACTATATCTACAAAACATCTATCAGATGATCTGAAGGTGTTGTGCTTTTTAAATCATCTGTTAATTTGGATTAAGGTTTAGTTCAGGCTATCATATCTGTCTTCAAGAAGTTAAAGGACCATATGATAGTTCTGTGTATAAATGATAAAGACAGAATGTTAGGTCCCTTAAAGAACTATTTACTGGAAAAGAGATATGAATCTATTCTGATATAAAAGTCCTACTACCATATGGCTTTTCTTTGGAGCCTTTTTAAAAGACCCAGATTTTAGTATGTGCACAACGTATACCTGAGTTCATTAGAGTTCCTCAAAGTCTCTCATCTGAAGGTTCTGATTCAAGCTTGAAAACACAAAGCTGTGGTGATGCAGTGGATAGAATGCAGTACTGCAGGCTCATATCTAACTCTAGGTGTTTGATTTTGAATGGCTCAAAGTTGACTCAGCCTTCCATCCTTCCAAATTCGGTAAAATGAGGACCCAGATTGTTGGGGTCAATATGCTGACTCTGTAAACTGCTTAGAGAGGGCTGCAAAGCACTATGAAGTGGGATATAAGTATAAGTGCTATTGCTTTCTCATAAATGTTTTCTCAATAAACACACAAGCGAAGTAAACTTCAAATTGAAGATATACAATTTGTATTTCAACACAATCCATGCCAACACAATAAGTAACCTATAAAGTAGACTACATTTGTAGAATTTGAGAAGTAGTATATTTAATAAGATAGGCATAACTATTTCTGATGGCTGGGGATAACACAAAAATGCTACATTATTTCATTCAGTATTTTTATGACATCCCTGAGATTTTAAAATTGGCATATTGATTCTATATTCCGTGATCTTGTATATTTAATTCTGGGTCCCAGAATTTGTGAACAAATATTTATGAACAAACTTTTGTAAAATGTTGCCTTAAAATGTCAATCTCTAATGTAAGACCTGCCAGTTATTTTATGTACCTCTGTAACTCTGCCAATGTTTTCTTAAGTTTTCGCGGGTACTTACATGTGTGCTGTTTAGCTTCCTTCGGGTATTATCCCACGTCATTGTAGTGCTTTTAAAGTTGTAGCAATGTTTCAGCAGAATCTCATCTGGCATTGTCAGGCTTCTGTATTGAGTTCGCATGTGGGTCAGGCTATCACAGCCATTAGTTTTAAATTTGAGGCTAGCCTATTGCTGTCCCAGGATGGTTTTTTTTTACATCCTGATTGGTTGGCAGTCTTGGTCTGTGTTTATTGTTCTTGGAGTTTGTTTGATTGGTGTTTCTGGTTTCTTCTGTCTGTTTTGTGGCTTTGATTGGCTGGCAACACTGTGTTCCTGAAATAAGACACCAGGTTACAAACATCCTATGCACAAGCAAACCACCCAAAAGCAACTTGCACAAAGATGAATTCAAAGCACCAGAAACCCTGAAAAATGACAACAGCATAATCATACTTCCAGCAGATAAAAGGAATGCCACAGTAGTAATGCACAGAAAAGACTACGAAACAAAATTGACAGACCTACTCCAAGACTCCACATACAAACCTATAAACACAGACCCAACCACATATCTGGAAAAATTAACCAAGAAGAAAATTATAACCAGCCACATAAGCAAAGAAATCCAACAGACGATCATCCCAAGAAAAAAATCTTCCAAATGCCCCAAACTATATGGCCTCCCAAAAATACACAAAGAAGGCATACCTCTCAGAACCATAGTCAGCTCCAAAGGAGCACCACTACAAAACCTAGCGAAACACTTAGCAAAACAACTACAGCCCCATGCTGAAACCGCAGCTTCATATGTACAAAACTCATACCACTTCTTAGAAATGATCAAAGATGTACACGTGGAACAAGAAGATATGCTTGTAAGTTTCGACGTGGTTTCACTATTCCCTCAAGTCCCGATAAAAGAAACTCTTGAAATCATCAAAAATAAATACCAACCAGCTAAACACCTCATGGAACTAACAGAACACTGC